>CAUYUJ010016505.1:191904-201904 GCA_963575745.1 Prorocentrum cordatum | reverse complement strand
AGCGACGAGGGTTGACGACGACGACGACAACGCGAGCAGCATTTAGGTGGCGATCTGCCCCACAGCGCTTGTGTACACCAGTGGTCGCGTGCACCACAAAGCGCGTGTACACCACAGCGTCTGCGCACACTGCAACAGCCGCGTGCAACGCAGCAGCGCCTGCGTACACCACAGTGCTTGCGTGCACCACAGAGCAGGTGTACACCACAGCGACTGGGTACAGCGATCACAGCGCCTGTGAACAACAGTGCTTGCGTGCAATGCAACGCCTCTGCACACCACGGCGCCTGTTTACACCACAGCATCCACGCGCAACGCAGCAGCGCCACTGTACACCACAGCGCTTGCGTGCACAGGACAAGTAAAGGGAGCATGTCGGTGCGGATCTGCTGCGGACAGCTAAACGCCACGCCAGGCAAGTGCGAATAATGAAATGCGGCGTTTTCCATCATCCCTCCTCCTCCACCTCTTCCTCCTCCTCCTCCTCCTCCTCCTCCCCCTCCTCCTCCTCCTCCTCCTCCTCCTCCTCATCCTCCTCATCCTCATCCTCATCCTCATCCTCATCCTCATTCCCCTCCCCTTCGTCCTTCGCAGTTGCTTTCTCTTGGATCCACAGGTGCTCCTTTCTGTCATACGGATTCCTTCTCAAATTCTATATGCAACAGTGGTGCTCTGTTGCACACGGTTGCTACGGTGCAAATACGCGAGGTGGACACAGGCGCTGTATTGCACGAAGGCATTATAGTGTACACTGATGCTGTGTTGCACACTGCTGACGTGGTGTACGCAGGCGCTTTGATGTACACAAGCGCTGTGGTGCCCGCAGGCAGTGGCACACACTGGCGCTGTGTTGCACTCGGCTGCTGTGGTGTACAAAGGCGGTGTGGTGCACACAAACGCTGCGGTGTACATAGGCGGTGTGGTCTACACTGGCGCTGTGGCGCAGATCGCCACCTACACGCTGCTGCTTCCCGTCTTTGGTCATTCCTAGGAATTCCCAAACGCCGCTGGCGCGAAACGTGTTGTCATCAGTCCCCTCCACCCCCCCATATGATTGCCGTCATCGGCCCGGAATTTAAAAACAGGCTCCAGCCGTGCCCGCGCGCACGACGACGATGAGCGACCAGCGACGAGCGACGAGCTTTGACGACGAGCGACGACGACGACGACGACGACGACGACGACGACGACGACGACTGCGGACCAAACTCCTATGCGAGTTCCTACGCGGACACCTATGCGGATCCCGATGCGCACGGCGGCAGCGCCCGGAGCGCACTGACGGGGGTGAGCGTTACGTCATAGGAGGGGGGGGGGCGGAGACCATGACGCCCGTCATGCCCCAAGCAATAAAGAAGCACGCTCTAAGTTGCAACGGTGTCCCCAGCGAAATGCCCGGTCCTGGACTGCAGCCACGCATTGTGGCGCGGCAGGTGGAGGCAGTTATTCATGAGGAAGAGGGATGGAAAAGCAAAATGAGGAAAACAATGATAAGTGTGAGGGGATAGAGAAGGAGGAGGAGGAGGAAGAGGAGGAAAGAAAGGGAAATGGGAGAAGGAGGAAGAGCGGAGAGGAGAACGGTGAGCGGGGGCACAGGTAGAAGAAGGCCCAGGACCACGGCACGTACGTCTGCATCGGTCGTGCGATGGACATCCACGAGTCCAAGGTGAGCACCTGCTCGCGACGTGCCCCTTCCCATCACTTGCTCTTCTTCTCCTCCTGTTCCTTCTCCTCCTCCTGTTCCTCCTCCTCCTCCCTTTGCTGACAGGGGAGGAAGGAAAGGGGAGAGAAAGAGGGGGGGGTGCAGAGAAAGACAAATCCGCCGACCCTGTCGGCGTGTGTGAGGGGCTTTTCCGTTCGAGCCGTCATCTCCGTTATTCTTTGTACTCGTCGTCTCTGTCCTGCGCCCCAGCCGTCCGAGCCGCGCCCGAGCCGCTCGAGCCAAGCCGACCTTGAGCAACGTCGTAATTCAGTCGAAGGGAAGCCCCTTCCCTTTGATCCCTCCCCCGCCGGGAGGGGGGGGGGGGTAGCGACCCCCCCCCCGGGTCAGATACGACGCCCCCCCCCGTACCGACCTTGAGCAACGTCGTAATTCAGTCGAAGGGAAGCCCTTCCCTTTGATCCCTCCCCCGCCGGGAGGGGGGGGGGGGGGGTAGCGGGGGGGGGTAGCGACCCCCCCCCCGGGTCAGATACGACGCCCCCCTCCCCGTACCGACCTTGAGCAACGTCGTAATTGAGTCGAAGGGAAGTCCCTTCCCTTTCCCTTCCCCGACGGGAAGGGGAGGGGGGGTCCCGGGGGGGGTCCCAGGGGAGTCCCGGGGAAGTCCCGGGTCAGATACGACACCTCCCTCCCCCACCTTCTCGTCCTTCTCCCCGTTCCCCAAAACCATCCCACAGCCCGTGCCTCTTGCTGCGCATTGCGAACAGGGTCGGCGGCACCGGCCGTAAGGCCTTCGCAATAGAGAGAGAGAGAAACAACAAAAAAAAAACGAGAGAGAGAGAGAGAGTGAGAGAGAGAACGAGAGAGAGAGAGAGAAGGAGAGAGAACGAGAGGAGACAGATACAGAGACGGAGGGAGAGAGAGGGGCCATGATCAACAAGGAAGACAGAACTAATGAAAAAGGACGGCAATGAAAAGAAGCAAGGGGAAGATGAGACAACAAGAGTTATAGCAAGAGAAAGCGAGAGAAAGACATAGGGACAGAGAAAGTGAGAGAAATAGAGAAAGAGAGAGAGGGGGGAGATTGTGATGGCTCCTCTTCTTCTGGGCAGCGCCTGTAGCAGAGTGAACATCCACTGCCAGATGCCGAGGGTACTGTTGTGCAGCATCCTGGGTGCGAGCAGGGCTGAGGATCACGAGGGGACTGCGCACCTCACCCCACATGTTGAGACATGCGACGCGCTGAGCTTTGCAATCCACAGAAGTCTCACCCTCTCCCCACGCCCGCCCATCATCCTGAACCGTTTCTGTGCAGACCCGCACCCCGCAACTGGCCACAGGAAACTGGAACCGTCCGCCGACATCTCTTCACGGCGCGAAAAGGTCTGCGTGTGTGGCGTTTTGACGGGTAGCATGCGTTTTCTGCTCCTCCTCGTGCCCCCCCTGCTCTTCAAAGCCATCGCGTTCCTCCTCGTGCTGCGTTCCTCCTCGTGTTCATCCTGCTACTTCTGCTCTTCCTCGTGCTCGTCGTGTTCATTATCCTCCTGCTCCTGTCTGCTCCCCTGCTGTTACTCCCGCTTTTCCTGCTCGTCGGTCCTCGTCGCCCTCCCAATGCCGCACGGCGTCAGAGCAGTCCGAGGCTGGGTCGGGGGGGCCCTCGGCTCGAAAGGTTATGGGTTAATCAAGCGTCGTCCTCGCCTTCCTGGTTCGGTCAGGCAGTCAACCCTGGCGCTCAGGCGGCGCATTGGCAGATACAAGCTGCGCGCGCTCAGTTGCGGGAGAGAGGGACGAGCAAGAGGGAAGAGGAATGTGGGACGGAGAACAGAAGGAACGCGCAACAAACAAGTAAAGTCAGCGATTTGGCAACATCGATTAATTAGACATTGAAGCCCATTGTTGTTTGGGCCCCCTTCGTTTCTTCATGTCCCCCCGTAATCCAGGCAACGCTGCGTCGGAATCGCAACTGGGGACGCCGACGATACGAACTCCCAAAAATCAACGCTTGCACTCCAGGGGCATTACCGGCAATTGAAAGATTTGGCGAACATTTCCCGCCGATTTTGGTGGCCGGTTGGTCTCCCCGGTTCTCGGCTATTGGTTCCAAGCCGATTTCGGTGGGTTCCGGGCCCCCGGGTTCCAAGTCGATCTCCATATCGATCTCGTTGTCGATCCCATTTCAAACCATTTACTGATTGGGTTCTCTCGGGTGTAACAGTATGTTCAGAGAGTCCCGAAAGCTTCCATCTCAAATTCAAATTCCTGGCTGGAAGAAAACCAGAAAAACTGCATCCGCATGCGCTGCCCGAGATCCGCGCGGATTTCGAACCGTCGTCGAACGTTGTCGACCGTCAACAAGCCGTCGTCGCCCGTCGACGACCAACCGTCGTCAAAGAGGCTCGACAAGCAAACAAAAACGTCAGAAACATAACTGATCTGCAATTTGCCTAGTAATAGCAAACATAGACAGGCTCGTTTTGACAGGCATGGGTTTAAGATGGTATTGTGGTTCACGTAGTTATTCTTGCAATGGTCCAGGTCTAGCTCTGGGGACATGGACATCCTCGCTGCCATGACATCGGTAGGTATGGCAAGCGAGTATACAAGGTAGTACGTGAGATCGTGTGCGCGCGACCTTGAAGAAGAGAGCGAGAGCCCGCGATTCTTTTCTAATGGTTTGCAGAAGCAGCTGCAAAGTATCAAAATATCACAATTTCATCAATATTCTAAAGTGGTCGCCGACTACCCACCGATGAAAGAAATGGACGGCGCAGCAAAATCTGGCGAGGGGATCGTTGGGAATGGCTCCCCCCGCGGCCGCCGACGCGCAGCTTTCCTGTTCGCCGACGGATCCGCGCCCTGGGCAGACCGCCCAAGGCGAAAGGGCTCATTGCGCGAGGGGGCGCGCCTCGGGGGCGCGAGACTTCTTTCCGTTCCGAGGCGCATTGGCCCCCGCGGCGCCAACCGCCAAAACGTTTTGCTGCGCCCCTGGCAGGGATGGAATCCACTCCGCCCCTTCAGCCGCGGCCCTCCCCCCCCCCGCCCTAGCCAGCCAGCGGCGGCGGGGGGTGTCCCGCGCCCGGACTCCACAGAGCTGCCCTTCCATGTCGACGTCATTCGCGCAGAGCGTGGGCGAGCCGCGGGCTGACTGGACCTGAAGCAATCGCCGCCTGCGCGGCCGCGCTGCCAGTCGGACCCCGATCCAGCGCTCGGAATACAATCCCGAGACTTGGCGGCCCCCGCGAGGTGAGCCCTTGGACCTCTTGGGTCTGGCTGGGGCGCGTCCGACTTGGACGAGATGTCGAGCGCGATCAAAGCAGCGCCCACGATGAAGTCTGGAACATGCGGGGCCGCCACCCGTCGAAAAGCAGGGTCGTCCGGCGCGAAGAAAACGTTGTAAAAAGCACGCGAAAGTCCCCTCCCGCTGCTGATGATTGCGTCGTCCGCCCCCCACCTGCGGGACGCTCGTCAGCGCCGATATCGTCTGTCATGTCTACGACACGGTCCTGGAACATGACGACGGTATCCTTGCGCGCCCGTGCAATCTCCAGCTGTTCCCAGACGGCATCCGCGGATTTAACCCAGACAAGATGATCGCCAAGCAATCGTTCGAACCTTGGCCACGTACAATCCTTGGCCACGTCAATCGCAACACGACATGACTGCATCGCCCACCGCGAACCCTCATGCGCAGCCCTCGGGCCGCTCGCCGCAGGGAGCGGCGGGGCCGCCCAACGCTGGTTGACCTTGCTCAGCACTCCCAGCTGAATCTGCGTCGGACCGAAATCTGGCTCATGGCTCGCACGGAGGAACTCTGCTGCAGCCTAGATCATGACGTTGTGCTGTCTGGGGCATTCTGCCTTTCCAAGGGCTGCATTGACATGGTCGGGGCGCCGTGATTGAGCACGGGCCACGGGGCGGAACCCTGGGCCAAGTGAACGGTACCGAGCACCGCGGGCACTGCTGATTCAGTCGGCAGACGCCCGGTGGACAGCTGGTCGGAGTCGCGTCTGCCTGCTCGCTTCTCCCGCCACAGGCGGCCTCACCTCAGTCCGCCAGTCCTCGCCAATCTCGACGTGCATGGTCCGACTGAGGTGGATTAGTGGGAGAATGGCGGACGCGCCCTGCTTTTGGCCCACCCTTCCTATCTCGTGGAAGGCGAGCCCTCCCCGAAGCCCGCATAGCGCTCGATCGAGGTCCTACGAGAAAACCTTCAAGACGGAATAGTCGCACTGGTCGCCGTCGATCTGGATCCTGCGACTGAAGTGGGGCTACCATACCTCCACTGGCACGGCGCGGCCCTGCCAGGTGGCCCGCTCACCCAGGTGGGCCTGGCGCATGAGCCACCGCCGCGCCAGCTTCTTCGCCAAAGTGAGCATGGTCGGGTCGCGCTGCAGCGGGCGCGCATCATCGGCGGACTTGGGGCGCCAGGCCAGGTGAGCCAAGGCGTCCGTCTGAAAAGCAAACTTGCCCGCTGATCCCAACTAGCGCCTGACGGTGGCACCTTCGCGGTCGTCCCGCTGCAAACTGCGACTTGCCTAGATGACGTTCGCGTCGGCCCGCCGACCTACTTGGCTTTGCCTTGGGGCCTCCGCCCTGAGGCGGCAACGCATTTGCCGGGCCCCAGGGTCGTCTGAATCTCAATCGGGCCAAGATCCCGCCAGTCACGAAGCGCCGGAGCACCGCGCGGCGGGGCAGGCTCGGCACCATAGGCGCCCTTGAGGCGGCAGTGAAAGCGGTGGACAATGCCGAGCCCATTGCGACTCCCAGCGCTGTCAACCGAAGAACCGTTGTCGGTCCACGGCGCGGGAGAGATCCCTGTTCTTGCAGTCCGCGGCGGGGCGTAAGTCGCCTTCATCCCCCTCGCTCCGCTGCTCGTCAGATTGGATCCAATCAGCGCGCGCTGAGTCGGCCTTTGGGGGTAAAAGCCACCCCGTGAAGCCTGCCATCATACATCAGTATCACGATACCCAGACAGACCAACGATTAGCCCGAGTGCCTGGTGGGCCTCGGACCACAAGGAGCAGGAACTAATGATCAATGCCCCTCGGGCGTGACCCAGAACTCTGGCCCCTCGAAGATGCGAGCCGCAAGCTTTGCGGCCGTCCGTCCGTCGAGCATCGCAGGGTCTTTCAAGTTAGAAAAACCTTCGGGCCCAGGGCGTCGCCAGCGAATTTCCAAGCCCACCCGTCCGGGCGCAACCGCCGAAGCAAATCGCCGCGGCCCCCCACGTCGCGACCGGAAAAGCTCCGGCGCGCCAGCCCGACCCCGCCGAAGGCGCTCTGATCGACCTGAGAAGTCACATCCGCATGAGGTTGTCGGAGGCTCAGTATTCAGCGCGCCTCGCGGCCAAAAGGTTGAAGTAGCGGTGCCGGGCTGCTCCTATAAGATCATGATTACGAATGACGAGCGCGCCCTGGACTGGATCATGGCGGGGTCGTCGAGCGGCGCAATGAAATGTGCGTGCTTATTGCGGCAGCTGGGCTCACAACGTGCGCGATGCCTCTCTGGCTGCACCACCCGAATGGAGTGCCACCCCTTGCCCGCCCGCGCCTGGGGCAGCCGCGTTGTTGGCGGCGCATCCCCTCCGTCGCCGTTAACGGACATGCCCCCCGATCGCCCGCGGTTGAAGCCGTCGTCACAAAATTATGGCCGAGACCTGGGACCGCCCTCATAGCCCGCGCGCGGCGCGCCCAGACTCTGAACCGCGCTCTTCGGCAAGGTAGCTACGGCATGCGCGAGTCGGGCCCAGGCACGGTCAAATCCCGCAAGGTGAATTCGACTGGCCAGCATCTTGATCTCCACCCAGCCCCCCGAGGTGACGACGCGGAAAAAAAACGCGCCTCAGTTGGTTCACGATGCAGCTTGCCAACCTGGCCGCCTCCTCCTCGGACGCACCGCTGTAGTGCGCCAGCGCGTTACGCTCCATCTCAGCGAACATGGGGGCAGCGCGGGGCGCGCCCCTGGGGGGGTCCTTCGGCTCGACAGCGTTGCGCCGCGCCAAGAGGCAACGGTCGGCCCCCCTGCGCTCCTCCATCGTTCGGCGGGAAAGGAACTCGACGAGACGTCGCACACGGTCTCTCCGCCATGGCGGGGCATGCCCCCGCTGGCCCGCAGAGCGACCCGGACGAATGCGCCACGGGGCCCGCGCCCTGCGCGGCGTCGCGGTGCCCACGCGGCGCGAGCAATCGCCCAAGTCCTCGTCGTCCGAGGACAGGTTGCGGATCGCGTGTATCCCGGAATGCTCGAGAGCATTGCGCGCTGGCTCGCCCCGTTCCTCCGCGCCCTCTTTAACGACCTCCAGCAGAAGCTGCGCCCCCGCGGGCGGAGGCGGAACCACCGCTAATTCGAAACACATCGGGGGGGCGGTCGCAGTGGATCAGTCACGGGATGAATTCGAGCTGGGCCAAGGCTGGGGGGAAGTAGAAGGCCCCTTCATCAGGGCCCTCGCATTTCACGCCGTGGTCCTCATTGGCCGAGGGATCGCCGAGATCGTGGGCCTTCTCAACCGCGGCCTCGTCGGCCGCGCCCTCCTGCTTCGCCGCATCCGCGCCCGTGCCCTCTGCCTCCTGCCCGGCGCCCTCGGCCTTCGCAGTCGGCATCTCCTCCATCTCGTTATCCACATTCTCTCCCTTATCCAAGCCCGCGAGGCCCGCCTGGGGCTCAGCGCCGCGAGAGGAAGCCTTGGGCCAGAGGAGCGTCGTCGTCCTGCTCCAGCCACTCGCAGCAGGGGGCGCAGCTTCCTCGCGCCCCGCTGACGACTGGCTTGACGTCGGCGCAGACCCCCAGGCAGAGTCGCTCGTGACTTAATCGCGAGACGACCCCACCGCGTCAAATTTCTCCGTCATCGCCCGGGATTGCCCCCTCCGCGACCTCGTCTTCAGCGACCCCGCGCAACGTGCTTGCGGCGTCGGAGACCTGAGGCTCGGAATCTTCTGATTCGCCGCTCCGGTGGAGAGCTGCGCGGATGGCGCCCGCGACTCGCGCGTTGAAAATGTCGCGCTCGAACTTCACAACCGTAGGCGCGGCCTCAAGGGCGATGGCATCCGCCCTCTGCTGCGCTGTCGCTCACGAGGAGTGCAGATGCCCAAGCGCCCGGCAGTCGCACCTTTGCAGCATTTGCATTCAACGACAGCGGGCGGGAGGCATCTCTCTCCTAATCGGGCGGCCGTTGCACAGAGACAGACAAGCCCGCGCGAGCTTCGACATGCAACGCGCGCGCCAGAGGGGCCCCGCTGATGGCGCCAGAATGCGCCGAGAGCGGCTGCGGTCGACGGGGGGGCGCTCCATCTGGAAGGCCCCGCGGCTCGTCGGGCGGGGGGCCAGCGGCGTTTGCGATGGGCAGCGCCTCCGTTGCGCGGTTGCTGCCGACGAAGCCAACTCTGCCCGGGCGCCCCATGGCGTTCCGCCCCGCGTCGAGACCCTTCTGTCGAATTCGCATGGCCTGGCCCTTCGCTCGCTGGTCTAAGTGCATAGCGCCCCTACTCCTCGCCCGCGCGCACTGGGCCGCGGTCGCGCTGGCCGCCGGAGCGCCCGCGACACTGTCCCGAGAGACCCCTGCTTCCTCGTCGTCAGCCTCTTCCTCCTTGTCCTTATCTTGCTGATCCACCTGAACTCATAGAAATCGTGAGCAGCGCGGTGCGCGCAGCGAATATATGGGGCGCTGTTGGCGACGATCGCGTCGTCGTCCGTCATGCCAGCCAGAGCCCGATACGCGCCGACCTGCGCCTCCTCCAGGTGGACAGATGCAGGTTGGTAAAGCTGCGGGGCCCCGATATATGCACCACCACCAGGCGGCCATGGGAAAGCAAAATCCCGCGCGCGACCGCCCTGACAGGGGCGTCACTGCCTGCCCCCGCCAAGCGCAAGTATTTGCCACGTGGTCACGCGCGCAGATGGCGGACGCATTCGGTCTCAAAAAATCCCCCCAAGCACCCCATGGCAGCGCGGCGGTGGCACATAAAACCAATGGACCCCCCCCCTAAAATCTTATATACCACCCTGAATAATGCACCGCGCGATAATGATGTGTTTTTTTCCTTGCGCATGCAACCGCGCGCCCACATGACGCCGCGCACGCGCCATATCATTGCCGCGAGATTTGACGCAACCTGCAACCCACCGCCGAAACAATAATCCGATCAAACCCATGACAGAAAACCAGCCCGCGGTGGCGATGCATACGCGTGGGCCCCAGAAACAACGGCCCTTCTGTAGGTTCGGGGAGACGTGCTTCATGGCAGGCCAGTCCACCTGGAACGCCTGGCAGGGCGACCTCCAATATTGGATCTCCGTGCTCTGGTAGTCCTTGGTTTCCCCCACCCAATGCGACTGCCTATCTGA
>CAUYUJ010016505.1:180000-191804 GCA_963575745.1 Prorocentrum cordatum | reverse complement strand
CCTCGTCCTCCTCCTCCTCCTCCTCCTCCTCCTCCTCCTCCTCCTCCTCCTCCTCCCACCCCTCCCGCCCGCATATTCATCGTGGTCCTCAGCTGCTCCAGGCCGTTCCGCGCGGAGCTCCGCTCCAGCGCCGCGCCGACGGCCGCGCCGCAGTCGGAAAACGTGGCGAAGTCGGGGGCGGGGGCCTGCGTGCGAAGCACCTCGCGAGGCGGCGGCGGACGTTGTGGGGAGGAGGGGGGATAGGACGGCGGGGAGGACAAGGGAGGAGGGGAAGGAGGAGGGGGAGGGAGGGGAGGGGGAGGAGGAGAAGGGAAAGGAGGATTGGGGGGGGGAGGGGACGACGACGACGGGAAACAAACTCGGAACTCGGGGGCCCGGGAGACTTCGAAGGGGCTCTGTCGCGGGCGCTGCCGCGGGGCGCGCGCAGTTCTCGAGGCAGGCTGCGGGCCGCCGGGGGGAATGAAAAGGGAAGGTGGTGGAGGAGGAAGCTTGAGGACGAGAAAGGAGCCCGCAGTGGGACGCAGGTGGGAAGCCGGGCAAGGGCTGCTAAATCCGTGGCTGCTAAAATCGACCTCCGGGAAGTTGTCTTCGTCCTTCCGGGAAGAAGCCCGTTGACTGTTTCGCGTGCCGCGCCTCATTCCGGGAAGTTGTTTTTTCCTTCCGGGAGGGCCGTTTTAGCAGCCACGGTTTTAGCAGCCCTCGGCCAGCTTCCGAGCAGGAACCGCCTATCCCCCTGCTGTTGCTGCCTGCTGCCCCGCCCCAGCCCTCTCAAAGTGTGACGCAATCGGGCCACCGACGACGCTCTCGGTCGAACGCAAGGCATACTCGTACTCACCTCTCAAGTCAATCAACATGTTCACTCGGGAGGGACATTCTTCTGGCATTGGCTGGGAATCTCGCAACAGCTCGGCTCGACCAATGCGCCAATTTACAGACGAATCTCAAGCAGTGCTGGAACATTCTGCAAAAAGCCACGCGCCCACCGCACATGCTTCTTGCTTGCGCACAATGAACGCGATATGAAGCAAGGATGCCTTAGCTCTGGTCTCTGGCGGCGGCAACGAATGCGCCGCCGCGGTATTTGCCATTGAAAGTTCGGAAAACGTTGGTCGTTGGCTGCGTTGTGCTGGAATGGGCCAGCGGCTGTAAATTTGAGCCGGCATGCTTACATTGTGCATACCAGCTGTGGAAAGACGTAGCGACGCCATCACCTTCGCATCCCCGATCCGACATAGGCCCGGCGTGGTTCAGCCCGCAATCGATGTTTACTGAATCTGGACATCCCGCCGACGCACCACCGATGCATCTAGCCGATCGCCCGATCGCGCACGACGACGCAACGCCAAAGCGCCGCCGATGCGCCGCCTCGCGCCCGATCGCGTCATTGATGCGTCGTTGCAACAACTTGCTGGAAACATGGATCCGCTGCCCCGCTGAAGGAGGCAGAGAGCATATAAATCTTCAGGCACGGAGGAAAGACCCCGCGCCACCCCAACTGAAGGCCCGTTTGGGCCCCGCCCCCTAAGAGGCTGCATCTGCGTACGGATGACCAATTTCAGTAATATGGAACTTGGAGAACGGGTGTCCTAACGACGAAACCCGCACTACCGTCAGCCGGGAAACTGGCATCGCCCCAGAACTTGGGGCGTTTCGATGCAATCTGGCCCGCTGCCAGAAGGCAAACTCCTGTGAGCGCTCGCTGGAGTGACCACCCCCCAAGGGATCCTGCGCCACGCGACTCCCGGGCGGGCACTAGGTTGCGCAATGATGCGCGAATGCTCTCTCCCACGCGCCGCAGGCCGAAGAGGCAATCCGAGATTGCGGCAATCCACAGAAGCCAATAACGACGCCACCAGCGGCTCCCACCCAACTCGAAACCTGTGAGAGCGACCTGGAGCCCTGGCGCATGCCCGCATGCCCATAGGCATCGCATGCCCGTCGCCGCCGATGAACACGGCAGGGCCGACAATCCGCACCTCGCAAGACTCAACCGAAAGTGGCGAAAGCACCGCGCGCTAAAATCCCCCAAAAAAATTATCCCAGCAGTGCGACCCTACCTAGGAGTTGGAACCCCTAGGAAAGCAGCATTAGTAGTAACAGTAACGCTAAGCTAAAGCTAAGCTAAAGCTAAGCTAAAGCTAAGCTAAAGCTAAGCCACAGCTAAGCTAAAGCTAAGTTCAAGCTAAGCTAAAGCTAAGCTAAAGCTAAGCTACAGCTAAGCTCAAGCTAAGCTAAAGCTAAGCCAAACGCTAAGCGAAAAGCTAAGCGAAACGCTAAGCTAAAGCTAAGCTACAGCTAAGCTAAAGCTAAGCTAAAGCTAAGCTAAAGCTAAAGCTCCCAGGGGACTGGGGGGAACCGCGGGGCGGGGACTGGGGGAACCGCCCGGGGCGCTTTCCACTGCCCGGCCCCTTTAAGCTAGAGAGTAAGAACCCTTCTAGGCAGAGCCTAGGTAGGGAACATGACACAACGTCTGAACCATAGAGTGGATCATGCAGAAGTCGAGCCGGTCGCTATTAGAGGGAACTGGTTTCACTGCAAGCGAGAAAGCGGAGAGCAAGCGACGCTGGCAGCGCGAAGAAAATGCCTAGCGCAAACGAAACGAGCGATGGCCTGCCAACGTCGCCGGGCGTCGGCGCACTGAAGTCCGGCCAGATGCATGTCATAAAAAATGCCGTGCGACAATCTGGACCTAACCGTGGGAAAGTGCCATAAACAAGACGGCCAGGTCGTTCGGGATGTCTGCGAAAGTGCGCTACGAAGACAAACTAGCTTGCGGGCGACCCCGGGCATGATGTAACCGTGCGCGACGGTGCACTTCGTTGTGATAGCTCACGGATTAGGTCCATGGTGTAGGCGATAAACCTGTACTTATCGATCGAAGGGTAACGATGTGGAGGTATCAGTTGTAAGCCTCGCTGTTGGAAAAAGAGACCGCGTCAGCGGCAACGCGTAAGCCACCCAGGCCTTCTGTAAAACCATCGTTGATGGACGATGCGCACGGTGTAGCTCACAAGGAGGACGTCTCTTGCGCCTCAAGGGCGTTCAATCTTGTGGGCCCAAAGCCCGCTGTGACTTGTGTCATACTAGACGCGCTATAGGCCGACACGCGGCCTTGTCGAGCTCCGTCTCGCATGCCCAATCTGCTTCACCACCAACAAACTCGACTGCAGCTGGAATACTGGCGCCAGGGAAACAGCATGGTCCCAGAAGCCAGCCGGGCCCTGATCGCCGAGGTCGCTCCGCGCGGCGCCCAGAGGGCCCGCGGGGCACAGAGCAGGGCGGCGCTCACCGAACAGCAGGAGAGGGCGGAGGAGGAGGAGGAGGAGGAGGAGGAGGAGGAGGAGGAGGAGGAGGAGGAGGAGGAGGAGGAGGAGGAGGAGGAGGAGGGGGAGAAAAAGGAGGAGACCAGCAACCAGAAGGCCAGGCGGGGCGCCCAGCGGGCCCGCCGCACGGGCGGCGAGCCTGGCCGCTCACGCGAAAGCGAACACCGCCGGCCAGAGCCCCGCGGTGGCCGCCGCCGCGACGGCGTCGGGAGCAGCACGCGCTGCACGCGCGGCGCCCGCCACGCGCGGCGCCCTCGGCGCACGCGGCGGGCGCCCTCGGCGCCAGCGGCATCATCGGCGCCCCTGGCTCCGGCAGCGGCCACGGCGCCCGCGGCGCCCGCGGCGCCCGCGGCACAGGCCGAGCCGGCGGCGCCCGCGAAGTTGAAGCCGGCGGCGCCGGTGAGGCCAGCGGCGCGCGCCGGGACTGCAAGGCCAGCGGCGCCAACGACGCCCGCAGCAGCCGCGGCGAACCTGGAGCCGGCGGCAGCCACAGCGCCGGCGGCAACCGCGGCAGCCGCAGCGCCGGCGGAACAGCGGGAACCGGCGGCTGCCACGGCGCCAACGGCGCCCGCGGCGCCCGCGGCTCGCGCACGCCGCTGCCGGCGGCGCCGCGCCGCGGCGGACTCCATCGTCAGAGGAGGCCGCCTGGCGGGCGGGTGGTCGCCGCCCCTGGCGCAGCAAGTTGCCATGTTCCCTCGAGCCAGAGCGGCGTATGAGCCAAAGCCTAAGCCAAGGAGTGAGCCAGGCTTGAGCTGAGGGAGTTTCGGTCCCCGAGAAAACCGAAGGAAGGAGGAAGAAGGAAGGAAGGAATGAAGGAAGGAGGAGGAGGAGGAGGAGGAGGTGGAGGAGGAGGAGGGAAGATGGAGAATGAGGGACAGGAGGAGGGGAAGCAATGAGAAACGAACAATGCGCGGGGAATTCAAATGAGTTGCCCTACTCACGCCGAGACTGGCCGAGAACTCTGCGCAGCCCGTCTCATGGGGAAAGCGGGTCTACCTTTGAAAGAATGGGTTGACCCCCACTGGCGGCGAACCCCGTTGACGCCGCACAGGCGTACGAGGTGAACCGTCTTTAAGGGACTGACCCATGACAGAATGGGAGGCTGGGCGCTCCCTGGTGCGGGCCGCGGCCCTGCCAGAGGGGAGACCACGGCACTGCCCGAAGGCGGCCGCGCTCGCCCCCGAGGTGCGAACCGCCGGCGGGCTGCGAAGTGCGGAGGGAAGTTCTGTGCCTGCTCCTGGCTTCCTGCTGGGATCGGCGCGGGGGGTGCTAGGGGGGCAGGTTTTCGGGCGTGCACGTGGGTTCCTGGAGGTTTTCTCGCCTCGGGTTGCTTTCCAGCAGCTGCGCTTCGTCGCGGAGGGCGATATGGGGTTGCCCAGATCGTCCTGAATGGCTGCTGGAGACCCGAGGTATGGCCTGGAAACCACTGGGATCGGCGCTGGCGTTGCGAAGGATAGGGGGATGTTCAGTGGATGCCAAGGTGTGCTGTACATGGCCTAACCTAGCTCATGGGTGGGACAGAGATGCCCCGCAGTGGCTGGGGGGTTTAGATGACTCTGCAAAGTAGGCGGGGACCACTTAGCCTGGATCGCCAACTCCCTAAGCCACTTGGGGCATGTGAAAGCCACTTGTTAGCCAGGTTAGGCCAAATATGACCCACCTTGGCATCCACTGAGAGCCGCCCTATCCCCACACTGCAGCGAACCCTCACACTTCGCTGGGGCAAAGCATTCAGCGTACGCTTTCCGAAACCCTGCAATGGCGCACTTTGCATGCCATAGTCGACACGGTACTAGGAACGCCAAAAAAGGAGGGAACGAAGACGCATTTCTGGCCACTGAGGGCCTAAGCCACAAACAAATTCCCCGACCTAGATCTAAGGAACGGTCTGAAAACCCGAGCCCCTCCTGAGCGGGAGGTGGACCTAACAACGCCTTGACTGTAGATTCCCGTGTCGTTATAGTGCACGCGTGCTTCTCCCGCCATTCTTGCCGATGCACCATGGCTCAGGGTGGGAAACGTCGACCTAAAATCGGCGATGCACCGCCGATAGATCGGCGATAGGCCCCCGATAGCGAATCCGCGCGTTGCTGGGCAGGAGGGCTATCGGGTCCCTCATCGGCGACGAGGGGGCGATTGGTGGACCGTGCATCCCCTCTGGGCATATCACCCCTACCGTTGCCACTGAAGCCCGCGAGATGCCCCCCTGCGCTTCCCCCTTGGGGTGCTAAAACAACCACCTCGCTCGACAAATCCCCACAACATGTAAAAAGTAAAACGGGCGCGTCGCTCGACATTCCCAGTCGCCAGACCCCACCCAACCCTCCAAACTGGCTCAGATCAAAACCCCCACAAACCTGGCACCGTACGTACAGTGCTGGGCACGGCGGCCCGTCTTCCTGTCCCACCATCGTAGGGGGATGCGAAATCTCTGACGGCGGGACGAGGTGGGCACGAGTGGGCATCATAGCCGTCTCGAAATCAAAACAGGTATCATAGCCTCGCCGTTTATCTTATCATTGACCCCGTTCCATGCGTCGCATGCTCTCCCCCCCCCCCGCAGTCAGACCCCCCTTTTTTTCAGAAGACCTGGGGTGTATAGATCCACCGCTAATGGGCCCAGGATGGGCCCGGCCAAGGACGGCGTGCATGCAAAGAACTCGTCGCCTTGTGTTCCGTCTTCGACCATGGACCCCTCGTTAACCATCGCTCCTGGGCCGACTTCGGCGGTCTTCGGCGCTTTTCGGACGGCGTTCGGAGGTCTTCGACGGTCTTCACTGAAGACCGTCGAAGACCGCTGAGCGGTCTTCGGCGGAGCATGACATTGCATTCGGAAGGAAGCGGAATAGGTAGAGGAAACGGAAGAGGAAGAGCAGGGAGGCGTCGCAAAGGTCGAGGCGACATCCAAGTGTCACACCTTTCCGAGATCCAACAACCTCGACGATCTTCTCTCGAAGCCGTCCATCAAAGTCCCTGGCTGGGGGCAGGGAAAACAAACGCCATCTACGAACATTTAGCTGATGGTCAGCCCCATCAAGCCCCCAACATGGGATGTAAAGCCTGACCGCTTCTCTTGTCTCTTCGAGCGCGTGACGTCTGCAGCCTGTTCGCAGCAGAGAGATCAAGAACGGGAGGCCGTCGGAGACGAGCGGTGGCCGAAGGACAGCCAGGCGAGCGGAGCTGTGGCTACTCCCCTCCCAGCAGAAGGAGACACAAGCAGCCACGGAAGAGCAGAATAAGACGACGGGTCGCCCGACCTCGGCTTCGTACGCATCCTTGATTTTTACGCTGATCAGGACAACGCCGAACACGGCGAACATGTACCTGAGCCGCATCGAACGCAGCCGTACAGTAGCATGCCGCTGCTGCGTGTTGCTTGGACGATGCTGGGCACCATAACCCATCAGGCCACCCCAGACTTTTAGAGTACCTCTACGTCTCAAACTGCTCAATCAGTCATGCATCTGTTTGCAGAGTTCCTCCCGTAGATTGCCATCGTTGTTGCTCCCACTAGTTGACGAAGTAGGGCCAGGGGGTCCGGTCCCGGGAGTGCCTTGGGTGATCCAGGGTGGGCCGTGTCCGACCACTTGGAAGAGGGAGAGTTGAAGGATAAGACGCCGACCAGATAGCCGTCCCGAGGAAACTGGCAACGCCGCTCGACCTCTTCGAAGGTGCTAATGCCGCCAACACTCTTGGCGCCGGTGGTGTAAACAAATCGTTAGTCCAAACTCCTTCTTCCGCTGTGGGGGGAACCCAATATGGCCTAGCGACAGCCCCAATACCCAAGTTGCCCTCCAATATGGCTCAATGCTACCCAAGGTGGCTAAAGACTGAGCCCTCAGTATGAATCTAAGAGGTTCGACATGTAGCATTTCATTGCAAGAGGGGAGCGGGGAAAAGAGGGAGGGGGGCAGATGGACGACGATGCAGGCAGCCATAGTTTTGTTTTCAGCACAAGGTGGGAGGCAGCTTGCCTCGATCTTCACCCAGAACGCATGAATTACAATCAGATCTCGGCGCATGACCTGGCAACCCCATTGCACCACACTGCCAGCGAGCACCGACGGCACAAATCTAAAGAGGGTGGGCAATGAGGGTGGGGAGCCCCCCAAAAAAAACACGAGCGTTTACAGATAGCTCGCGCACGCGAGCCCTCAAAGGCAGAATTGCTGTGGCATTTCAGGGCTGGGAGTTCCCACAAGCTGAAGCGGACCCCCCCCCGCCTTCAGACCACGCTCCACTTCGGGGCACAGAAAAGTGCGTTTAGCAAAGTAGCACTTCAGTGCAGGAGGGGAGCGGGGGAAAGAGGGAAGGGGCCACACGGACGACGTTGCAGGCAGCCATATTTCTTGTTTTCGGCACAAGGCGGGACAGTATGCCTCGATCTTTACCCAATACGCGTGAATTGCAATCACAACTCGGCGCACGACATGGCAACTCCCTTGCACCACACTTGAGCGCCGAGGGCACACGTCTTTTTGAAATCCAAAGAGGGTGGGCCATGAGGGTGGGGAGCCCCCCAAAAACGCGAGCGTCTACAGATAGCTCGCGCACGTGAGCCCTAAAAGGCAGCATTGCTGTGGCATTTCAGGGCCGGGGTTCTCACAGGCTCAGACGGGCCCCCCCGTCCCGAGACAACGCCACACCTCGAGGCACAGAGTAGCGCGTTTAGCAAACTAGCACTGCAGTGCAGGAGGGGAGCGGGGAAAAGAGGGCGGGGGCCAGACGGGCGACGATGCAGGCAACCACAATTTTTGTTTTCAGCGCAAGGCGGGAGGCAACTTGCCTCGATCGTTACCCGGCGCGCGTGAATTACAATCAGAATTCCGCGCATGACCTGGCAACAGCCAGAATGGGCCGCACAGTGGCCGAATTCCACTCGGCGTGCCAAGCGGGTGAATGCGCTGGGGCGGGCGTGCGCAGGGAAAAACAAGCAGGACAGGATGGGCGGGCGAGCCGCGCGTGCAACTTGGCACACACACACACAGGCACAGTAGCACACTTGCTCCGACGCGGCAACGAGCTTCAGCAGACAGTTAACAGCAGGCGGGGCACGCGCAGACCGAATCGGCCCCTCCAGGCAGCGTGGCAAGGAGTAGAGGAGCAACGCACACAGCCCGCAGCGCCGTTCGACCTCTTCGAACATCACCAGTCAACAAGCATGCATCCAAAAGGTTCAACGAGCCGCATACCAGTGCAGGACGGGAGCGGGGAAAAGAGGGAGGGCGGCAGACGGACGACGATGCAGGCAGTCATATTTTTGGTTTTCAGCCCAAGGCGGGAGGCGACATGCCTCGATCTTCACCCAGCACGCGTGAATTACAATCAGAGCTCGGCGCATGACCCGGCAACTCCATTGCACCGCGCTGCCAGCGAGCACCGACGGCACGTGCCCTTTGAAATCCAGAAAAGGTGGGCCATTAGGGTGGGGAGCCCCCCCAAACAAAAACACGAGCGTTTACACCCTGCGAAATGCTCAAGAAATCATGGGTTAAGAAATTCAGAGTCTGCGAATTTGAATAAAAACCCAGAACTTCTATTAAAATCTTGGGATTTACATTGAAAAGTTAAGAATAATCGAGACTCTGGACGAAAACTTAGGTTTTCTTAAGCATCGCCTAAGGTGTACAGATCACTCGCGCACGCGAACCCTCAAAGGCAGCGTTGCTGTGGCATGTCCGGGCCGGGGCCCTCACGGGCTGAGGCGGCCCCCCCCGCCCTGAGACCGCGCTCCACCTCGGGGCGCACACGAGTGCGTTTAGCAGCAAACCAGCATTTCAATGCAGGAGGAGGAGGAGGAGGAGGAGGAGGAGGAGGAGGAGGAGGAGGAGGAGGAGGAGAGGGAGGAGGAGGAGGAGGAGAGGGAGGGGTTCAGACGGACGACGATGCAGGCAGCCACGTGTCCTGTGTTCAACACAAGGAGGGAGGCGACACGCATAGATCTTTACCCAACACATGTGAATTACAATCAGAGTTCGGCGCATGACCTGGCAACTCCATTGCGCCACGCTGCCAACGAGCACCGATGGCACATGCCCCTTTGAAATCCAGAGAGGGTGGGCCATGAGGGTGGGGAGCCCCAAAAACCAACGAGCGTCTACAGATTGCTCGCGCACGTGAGCCCTAAAAGGCAACATTGCTGTGGGATTTCAGGGCCGGGGTTCTCACAGGCTAAGACGGGCCCCCCCGCCCCGAGACAACGCCGCACCTCGTGGCACAGAGTCGTGCTCTAGCAAATTAGCACTTCAGCGCAGGAGAGGAGCGCGGAAAAGAGGAAGGGGGCCAGACGGGCGACGACGCAGGCAACCACATTCCCCGTTCAGTATAAGGCGGGAGGCAACTTCCCTCGATCTTTACCCAACACGCGCGAAATGCAATCAAAGCACGTCGCATGACCTGGCAACCCCATTGCACTACGCTGCCAGCGAACACCGAATGCACATGCCGAAAAGCGAACACTTACACCATTGGGTCTGCAGCTGCGGAAAACCGACCTCGAAACCAAACAAATCAGTCACCAACGAACCTACGTCGGGCCCGGGTACGATCTTTCTTGGGAAGATTGGATCTGGCCCTTATCGGCTCTTCGGGCGTCTCTTGCAAGGCTGGGGGCCCCGCGGGAAACTCGTCAGGGGCGCGAATCTTCAACTGGCGAATCAGATCGCGGCGGAAGGGACGAGAGGCCATAGTGGAGGACAAAAGCGCGGTTATCCAGGCGCTGGCCGGCGCGCGCCAGAAAATCTGGCCCTGACGTGAGACCTCGAGCGGAAGTATGGGCCTCTGTTCGATCAAAACGCGGCCCCTTGTATACAGTATGCCGTTGCAACGATCTGGCGGACAGCCAGCGGCAACGCGCACAAACCACCTACAAACCACCTCCACGCCGCCGCCTTCCCCAAGGAAGTGGGGGGCGCCGGCGCGGCGCAGCCCGTGGGAAGGACCCAGAGGATCGAAGTTCAAATCCTGCAAAGCCCCCCGCCCCGCGCGGCAGTAGGATGCCGCCGAAAACAAAAAAAACAACTCTGCGCGGCCTGGGCCACGTTGGCCTGGGCGTGGAAGGATTGGGCCTTGAAGGTGCACGTGCAATCCACATCTGGAGCTGCGCAGCCGTCTGAGACGGCAGCGTCCTTGACCAGTATTGAGCCAGGCCCCCGCCTGGCCAAGTCCGTCGACCGCCCGCGCACAGCACCTCAAGCCCGCCGCCGGCTACGAATGCGATCTTGCCCGCCTCGCACGCGCCCAGGCTCGGCTAGCCCTTGGTCTCGGGACTCTGGGCGCCAGCGCGCTTGGCGCGGCGCCAGTACGCAGGCCGCGGCGCGCCCGTGAGCAACGCGCCCTGCCTTCATTCCTCGCGCGCCCTGCGGGGGCGAGCTAGGCCAAGTCCGCCACGTTGATCTGGGCACTGTGCTCGACCGCGCACGATGGGCAAACGCTCGCGATGCTATTGTCGCTCTCGGAGAATGTGAAAGGTATATATGCACACAAGTGAACCATGCCAATGCCGTCCTCATCCCTGGGCGCCTCGAGCTCCATCTTGAGGCGGCGGCGGGAGCTGCCCTTGATCTCCCAGAAGCAGTGGACGCACCCGTGGCGAATGATACGGCTACCCTTGAGCGGCCCCTGCTCAAGCCTTGCCACTGGGGGTCTCCTTCCAGAGCCGCGTTTACGTCGTGACCCGACTTGCTACATTGGCAAATCCGCACACAGCAGCCGCGACGAAGGCACAAAAACCATGATAGGATGCCGATCGCCGACACCGGGATGGCGATCAGTCCAACGCCCACGAGACCCATGGCCACCCACACTCGCTGGACCCAATAGGCGCGGAAGAAGTAACGACCCACGGCGTCGGCCATGCCCATGAGGAAGGAAAGACACTGATGAAGCAGAGCCCCGAGAGCATGCCTGACGCGTTCGCCTAGCCAATCGAGCGCTGCCTCGACCCATGAGTGGACCACCGACATGGCATCCACCTGCAGCTCGCTCGCCGTCTCGGGGGGTGACTCCCGCCGCGGCGGGTCCTCCAGTGGTGCGCTTTTCCCTCCTCCTGGCGGGGGCCCCTCAGGCGGCGGCGGGGAGGCTGCATCGCCCGCGCCCTCGGCCCTGGAAGCAAGGCTCGGGCGAGGCTCCTGCTGCGGAACCTCCTCCTCGTACTCCTCCTCTGCCTTGCTCCTCGGCGGCACTTGGTGGGCGCTGTCCGACCAGTAGTAGTAGTAGTAGTAGTAGTAGTAGTAGTAGTAGTAGTAGTAGTAGTAGTAGTAGTAGTAGTAGTAGTAGTCGTAGTCGTAGTAGTTAGTAGTAGTAGTAGTAGTAGTAGTAGTAGTAGTAGTAGTAGTTGTAGTTGTGTAGTTGTAGTTGTAGTTGTAGTAGTAGTAGTAGTAGTAGTAGTAGTAGTAGTAGTAGTAGTAGTAGTAGTAGCAGTAGCAGTAGCAGTAGTAGTGGTGGTGGTAGTAGTAGTAGTAGTGGTGGTAGTAGTAGCAG
>CAUYUJ010016505.1:0-162500 GCA_963575745.1 Prorocentrum cordatum | reverse complement strand
ACCCCAATAGTTCTATACACTAATAGCTCTGTAGCCCTATAGCCCCATAGCCCTACAGACCCATAGCCCTATAGACCTATAACCCAATAGCTCTGTAGCTATATAGCCCTATAGCCCCAACCCTATAGCCCTCTAGCCCTATAGCCCTCTAGCCCTTCAGCCCTATAGCCCCATAGCCCCATTTCCCTGTAGCCCTGTATCCCCAGAGCCCTATAGCCTTCCCGCTCTGTAGCCCCATAGCCCTATAGCCCCATAGCCCTATAGCCCTATAGCCCTATAACACTATAGCCCTATAGCCCCGTAGCCCCATAGCCCTATAGCCCTATAGCCTTATAGCCCTATAGTAGCCCTATAGCCCTATAGCCATACAGACCTATAGCCCAATAGCCCTATAGCACAATAACCCTACAGGCCTACAGCCCTATAGCCCTATACCCATTAGCCCTACAGCCCTATAGCCTCATAGCACCATCCATCTCATAATGCATGCGTCGTCCAGCCCCGAGGAAGTCTGTGACGAGGTAAACGTCGTCTGAAGGGTTGGTAATAGTTGTACCGTCGGAGCCCCGACGGTACAAATATTACCAACCCTTCAGGGCATGAGTGGTCTAGACGTTCAGTAGCCAAGTGCCTCAGCCTTTTGTGTGCACACACGCTTCACATGTACGTACTCATTGTCTTTCTCGCGTGCACTTTCTCAGCAGCGGGATTTGGCTCCAAATCGGATGACACTTCAAAGCAGGTTCCAAACACCCCACAAGAATTGATAGATGCCGTGTTTTCATCTTACCTTTGCGGAGCGACAGATGATGCCATGTTTAGTATCGGTGCATATTCGTGGTTGGACGATCACACAGCGCCACGACCGAACGATTTGATGAAGTTCGAAATGTTGCTTGTTCAATTGTTCTGGGCAGAGCCGCGGGGGGGATTCAAACCTCTTGCGCTGCAGAACGCGTTGCAAAAAAATGGTGGCAGAGTTCCCAAAGCGATCTATCAATCAAAATTCACTATCGTCGAAAAGCTGGTCAAAATATAGTTGCAATGCATGCCAAATTATGCTGCGGCACACCCGTCAATTGATTGAGTATGATGATGCATGCGCTCGAGCTTGCAAAAACAGTGCCGGCGGGATGGAAATCGAAAACAACTTCACCAAGTTTGTACAGCGTGCAAGACTGGCGCGTGGTGGCGCGTCGAGCTCGACTGGTGCGGTTGTACCAGCATCACCCCCGCAGGAAAAGAAGCGAAAGCTCCAGGCCCACGCGTCAGACGTATCATGGTTATCAGAGATGTCAACAATGTCTCAAGAATCCGAAGTCTACGACGGAGATCGAATCGATGCCGATGCGCTTGCAGCAGCCAGCACGCCCGCACCAGCCGCCCGAGGGGGCTTGAAACAGATTGTAAAGGCTGGCAAAGAAAGGAGGAGCCCACAAACGAAGCTCGCGCAGGTCGAGCACACACCATCTTGTGGAAATGTCAAGCTATGTTTGTACACTCACAAGTCTTACCTCTTAATGCCCAGAGATGGGTAAATGGCCCCTTCTGGTTGAGGTGGCAGGGACAAAGGTAAGGAATCATGCAGATGCCGCTACATACTAATTCAAAACATCCGTGAGCACAAAGAAATTAAACAATCAGTTGTTGCAATGAGAGGTAAAGTAGTCGCGGACCTTTCAGCTGGCAAGACAGTATCTGGCATTTCGCACGATGACAACGCTGAACAAACACACCGCTCTGACGCAGACAAACTTGACGAGTTATTTTCAGAATCGAACGAGGCAGGCCGTGATGTCGCGCTCATGAGCTCGGGATCCGATGCGGGCGAGAGCAGCGTGTCCCCAGTGGAGTTTGATGGGCAATAGGGGTATCCATATTTCTCCTGTGGATACGACTCTTGTCGTTGAAAACCTGAAAACAAAGATTTGCTTGCTATAGCCCGCGCCACCCAGACCCCATCCCGAATGGTTCTCGCTTCGCGAACGCCCGCCAGCCCATCCTACCTTAGCCACTCTAACGAATAGTGCGACGACGACGACGTGGTGATGATGATGATGATGATGATGATGATGATGATGATGATGATGATGATGATGATGATGATGATGATGATGATGATGATGATGAGGGGGGGTCGAGGATGAGGAGAAGGATGCGGATGGGGAGGAGGAGGAGGAGGAGGAGGAGGGAAGAAGATGATGATGAGCATGATGAGGATGAGGAGGATGATGGCGAGGATGAGGATGATGCTCATTATTATGATGATGATGAAGCTGAATACGATGATGATGCGGATGATGATGACGAGGATGATGATGAAAACGATGATGATGCTGATGATGCCGATGCTCATTAGGATGATGATGATGGAGGTGATGATGGCGATGATGTTGATGCTGATGCTGCTGTTGTTGATGATGATGACGCCGACGACGATGGTGATGGTGATGAGGATGAGGGGGATGACGATGATGACGATGATGATGATGATGATGCTGATGATGATGATGATGGTGATGATGATGATAAGGATGAGGGGCATGATGAGGATGAGGGGGGTACTCATCACCATCAGCATCAACATCACTCACTCAATGGATAGTGCCAATCTTGCCGAGAGGTCGCCCGCAGTGGCGGTGAGCGGATTCGGCGCGTTCGTTAACGGTCGACCCATTACCGTGCCCGCAGCGCAACGGAAAATCCAGCACGTACGTTTCAGACGAATCGTTTTTTCGTGAAATTTGGGGAATAACGAATAACAGTTTATCATATTACGATGACGCGTGTACGGGTAGGAGAAGCCCTGGGTCAGTGTAAGAGCCCCGTGAGCCTTTTCGAGTCTCCTGAGTCTCTTGAGTCTCCTGGGCCTCTTAGGTCTCCTGGGCTGCATGGACATATCGGGCCGTGTAGAAGGTATGGGAGACGCGTGGCACTATCTCACGCCTGCACCCTAGACGGCCCCCTACCGATGCTCCAATGGCCCCCCCAAGATACCCGAACGAGAGCCCCTCGAGGCCATGGCGGGCCCGCGATCGGGCGCAATCTGTGCACCCTAAACGACGCCGTCATACGAATAACCAATTCTGGCTCAAACCAGCAGCGCTCAAGAGCGCATTCGTACAACGATCCACGTACAGATTCGCGCCTGCTCGGCACTTGTTCCAGGTGCCGATGAAGAGGCCAGCGGCGGCTCCCATCAGGATGGCGCCGACGAAACGCGGGAGGCCATCAGCCTACGTGCCAGAGGACGACGCGGACATTGATGAGGAGCACGCAGCGACTGATTCTGAGAAGATTGAAGACACCAAGCCGCTTGTCAAGCGTTCTTCATGCGCGGCAGAGGCCGAGGAGGCCAGCCCCGACAATAGCCTCCTGGACGCCCAGATTGAGAAAATGAGAATACACTGCGTGGAGAACAACATCAAGCAGCCCTCCATGGCAATCTTGAATGAGTACCTGCACAATGCGTCCCTGAAGTCGGGGGCTCGGCAAAAGCTCAAGGCAGCTCGCGGGAAGAAGGACATGTCGGTTCAGGAGGCTTGGACTGCTCTGTGCGAATCGAATTCTGGCAAGAAGACGGACATCAAAAACGACATCCTGTTCGCCTTCGTGCGGGGCGACGCGACGTGGGCCGAGCGCCTCGGGAAGCAGGTCCCCGCTTTTTCGAAGGAAGAGAAGCGCGAGGTGAAGCAGCAGGAGTTCACCGGGGCGGAATTGGGGCGCATCCACGGATACGAGGAAACGGAAGCCTTCATTGCGAAAGTAAAACTCGTGGCATTCCAGGACTCCTGGGGAGATACAGTATACATCAAGTCGACCAGGTCTCGCACCAAGAGCATGTCTTTGAAGAAGGACAAGTTCAACGAGAGGTTCGGCGAGGGTTTGTCGTCGTCGTCGTTTGGAAAAAAACTGCCGACATTTTTCTTCCAAACGACGACGACGACGACGACGCCGACGACGACGACGACGCCGACGACGACCCCATATGGCCTCGATTGGTGCGAGCGCAGCGTCTGAGGCATTACACCGGCACTATAATGGCAATAAAATGCCACTGTAATGCCTGACGGGCTGCATCTGCACCATTCGGAGACCGAACAGGAACGGCGACGATCGACGCCAGGTCGCGCCGCGTCGACGACGGCAACCACGCCCAGAGCGCCGAGGCCGCCGAGACGCTCTTCAACTCCAGCGCAGCTTCTTTCTTCGGCGCCCAGCTGAAGATGATCAAGGGCGGTGGCAAGAAGCACAAGGGCAAGGTTTCGGGGTGGCGATAGAGGACGGAGATGCGAACGAAACGCCAGAGACCAAGGAGCAGACCTGTGAGCAGAAAGTGACGGCAATGGCGAACAAGACTGGCAACCTGATCGCGAAGTTGACGACAGCGCAGATCGCGCGCGGCAAGGACCCGATGGCTAAGGCTGTGAGCGCCTCTCTCAAGGCAGCCATTGACGACCTAGCGAAGACCAACAAGGCCAACATGATGCTCACGGCGGGAGCACCCGCTACTGATGCCAACAAGGCGGCGGGGCTGTTCAATCCAAACACCGAGAAAGCGAAGACCTTGCTTGCCAAGGCCAAGTCGTTCACCACGTAGGTTGGCAGTGTCAAGCCGTTCGCCAAGAGTTCCACGCTCGCAGACTGTCATGATCGCAGCCACCGGCAGCGTCTACAACGCGACGCAAAGGCTGGCGCCGCCGACAGCCGACCTGGCTACAGGCGCCGCCGACAGCCGACCTGGCCACGCTTCCGTGGCATTACTCCTGTAGGGCGCGTTTCTCGGTCGCCGTGCTTTTTTGCCTCTCGAACTGTCGCGAGAAATCCAGACCCGCGCTGCGGCGCGTTCCCCGCCCGCCAGCACCGCAGGGCCTGGACATCATCACCATCATCAGTTAGCACCGTCCACAGCATTCATCCACCATTCCCCAGTGGGCCTAGGCGCCCCAAAACCCCCGAGGAGCCCATGGGAGACTCGCTGGCCCCTCGAGGAGTTGCCAGTGACACTCCGAGACTTCCCCAGCTGTTCCTCTCATGTGGTTAAGTGCAACTCACTTTCACGTCCCAGGCTGTTCCAGGGCCTTAGCAACGCCTGCGTAGGATTGGACGGGGCGTCTCCGGGCCAGGATGGCTTCCGAAGGGTTCCCGGTGGGCAAGGGCCTCTCAGGGCCCAGAGGACTTCGGAGCCCCTAGCGGCTCACATGAGGGAAGGTTCGGGCTTCTCAAGGCCTTAGAGAGTTCCAATTGGGTTCAACGAGGGCCAGGGCGGCGCGGATTGCGCGTGGAGACCTGAGCGAGTCTGGATATGATGATGCGTGGGCATGATGGCCCTTGCACTCGTTCGCCTCTCCCGTTTGCCATTTACGTCTCAGGTCCAGACACTTACTTTGTTATGATTCACACTAATCTTGTATACTAGCGAAAGCATTCCCAAATTCCATACTGAATGGATCTCGACGATTCCATCGCAACTTATCTCTCGGAGCATGGGTGCTCTCGGCAAGCGAGCCATGCTGCGATGATGCAGCATGCAATGCTCGCCGACTGCGGCGATGGCGTCTCGGCTGGCGGTCCGTCTAGCGAGCGCGTGGTCATGGGGATCTCGTCGGCGAACACAGGGCAGTGGCTCGCAGGTGATGAGTTTGTTTTCAACTGGGAGGGATCGCATCTCACATGTGCGGCTTTGCTCACATGTGCGGCTTTGCCGCAGATGTGAGAATCCCCGATGGTTGATTGCAAATTCACGCGGGGCGCTTCTGGGCGGATTGGATTTGGCTGATACCGAGCGCCCGGCGCAATGCGGCCCGCACGGGGCCCGCAGCGGCAACGTTCGTCAAAGATTTGAAGAGACAGTTTTTCAATAAGTTGTCGGAGCCGAGGCCGGTGTCTTTGGATGTCCCCGCCAGAGTCGTTCGCGCTTTGCGCGGCCCCGCCTGCCCCCCGGGACGACGACGACGACGACGAATGCGACGGCGACGACGACGACGAAGACGACGACAACGACGAGCACGACGACGAGGCCGGCGACGACGACGACTACGACGAAGACGACGGCGACGACGACGACGCCAAACGTGAATGCCCGAGGCGCACCACCACGGCGACGACGACGACGACGACGACGCCACAGACCCCTCCCCTGCCCCACCGAGGGGGCATTGTGGGGGTGCATTTTTGGGGCGCGGCAGTTGTGGGATTGCAAAAGATTTCCCCCAAATCGAACCCCCCCCCCTGCATACATAGATAGTCACAAATATGGGTTAAAGGGCGGGGAAAAAAAACCTTCACAGGGGCTGCACAAACCGCCCCGACACCTCGCCGCCCCTTCCCAGACACATTGGGGTGGGGGGCAGGGATAGGGGCGAAACCCGCCACGAAGGGGAGACATTTGGTGAACAACTGAACCCCCCTAGACCACTCACGGCCCACAGGGCAGGGTGGATTTCAGCCACGCGAGTCGAGGACATGCCGACGAGTTTGCTCTCGCCCCTGGATGCGCGCCAATATCTGCACGACCAAAAAAACATATGCGCCCCGAGATATGAGTTCGACATCTTTGCCTCGATCCTTTTGGAAACAAATCGGTCCGACCAACCTAAGCTCATTAAGCATGGTAAATTTGGCATGCGAAAGGACCCGAAATGGATGGACGCGCACGTGCCGATAACACTACACGGCGATGCTGCTCATATTACAAATAACGAAGGGAAGTTGTGATGCGTGCAATGGCGGTCACTCCTGCCACGATCATGTCACGGGCTGGAGCGACAGGTGGCGATGGTACTGCTATCACATGTTGGCGCAGGCTTGTAGAGTTGCTGAACGCTGCATATGACGGAGGCCATTCTCTTACGGACGAGCGCAAGCTGCCGTGGGCACCGCGCACCCAGGCAGATGAAAACAAAGGAAAGAAGTTTCTTGATGGTAAGTATAAGCTGGTTGTGTGGATATTGACACGCGATCTAAAATATGGCGCCAACGAGACCGGGTTCCCGAATTTCAACACAAATCGACCATGTTGGTTCGACAACTATTCCAGGGAAGAAAATACGCCACACCCTATGACAGACGCTCGGTTCTGCGCAGCGTGGAAAGGATCGCGCATTCCTGCGCGCGAAGTGCGCGCAGCGCATCAGCGATCACCCGATTCATTCGATTAACGGCATGTCTAGATTTATGAACCCAGGAGATCTGATGCACACTGGGAATATGGGCGTGCTCAAGTATGTTCTAGTCTCGGTGCTTTACGTGATCATGCATTCACGACGTTTTAGGGGGAGCATGGAAAAACGGTGCGAAGAGTTTTATGATCACCATTTAGCTCCGATGTATGCAAATCTGGACCCTGTTCGTACTGGTAAGCTAACGCCTGGCATGTTCAGCGTGACAGATAAGTTCCCTGCCTTCTCTGGGCAAGCTGCAGAAACGCAGCGCCTTTTGTAAACGTTGAAGGAATACTGGCTCGAGGCTCGCGATGGCAGTGATCATGACGAGCATATAATGAGGGCATTAGACTGCCTGTGTGACTGCTGGCGCACCCTGGGGAATGGGCCCACGACTCCTCGCCTCGAAATTTCGGTTCGCGCGACCACCTTTGTCGAAACGTTTACGCAGCATGGCAATGTGAGCTTTGCTCTTCCTCGCGGCCAGGCGGGCGCTCAGACGCCATTCCAGTAGCCGTTCCCCCGGCAGCCAGGAACGGAAATGCAAGAAGCCGACTCGGGGTCAGTTGCATGCTCGGCGACTCGACAACTCCGAGACCTCTGCGCAGATCCGCAGGAAGGGAAATAAAGGGGGGGAGCTCGAGCCAACGAGGTCACGGAGAGAGACGAGACTCCGCGACCCCAAGGCGGCCATTCCCCGAGACTTCAAACTAAAAATATCGCGATAAACACATGGCACGTGAGCTTTGCTATTCTTCGAGGCCAGGCGGGCACTCAAATGCCATTCCAGTAGCCGTCTGCCCAGCAGCCGGGACGGAAAAAGCAAGAGGCCGACTTGGGGTCAGTTTCAAGCTCGGCGACTCGACAACTCCGAATTTGCTGTGCCCAAAGAACACACAGGCCGCAGGCTTTGAAATATTCAACCGCATGCTTGGGATAGCGGGCGGAATATTGCTTCGGCGAAGCTCTGAACAAAGGCAGCGCACAGACGAGGGGGGCAAGGCCCCAAGAGCTTACTTCGATTGACGCCACAAGGGCGGCTGCCAATTATCTTGACGCGTCGCTCGCCAGAGAACGAGCAGGCGCCCCGGCCGCAGCGAGTTTTTTCCCCCCCGAGATGGCCGCGCGAAAGGTGGGCGCAAAGAAACCTGGTGCGCTTGCGCCAAGACGCCCCCCAGGCGCAGTAGTCAGTGACACGGACATCGACGCCCCGAGTCTTAGCGAGGCTCTCGAACGCTCGCACATTCCAAAAAGGACTGGCGCGATGGGGTTCTCGACAACACAAGGGATGCCCAGCCTTCTGCAGAGGTCGACGAGGCTGGAAACACACGCACACAGGCAGTCGGCCATGTTGACGACGCGATGGTCTGACGGAGAGAGGGGGGGGAGGCCGAGAGGGAAGGCCCAGGACCGAAACGGCGAGAAGAGGCACTGGAGGGCCGAGAAGGAGCAGCAGGGAGGAGCCAGCCAGACAGCAGCGATGAGACCAGCGCGCGCCCAGCCCCGAATTTTTGCTGACAAGAGTCTCACTCAGGAGATCGAAATGCGCACCATGCCGGATGTCGACCTCAACTATCTTAATGTGCTTCAGGCACGAGCGGCGCCACGCGCGAGACACGTTGCCTGATCCAGAGAAAAGCTCGAGAGCAATCGGGATTCCACTAAGCGACGCGCGGCGGATGGCATCCTCAAGATCCTGGATCCGATGCTGGCCGCAGCTGCGTGGGCCCGCCGTTGCACGGCCTCTGCCGCCCGCGGCAGCTGCGCGGGCAGCAGGCCGCTCCGCTCGCACCGTCACGCGCTGCTGTCTGACGCCCAACGCCCCCGCTACTGGATCTCGGCGAGCGGACGGGCGCGGGTGGCCAACTCGTGGCTGGCCCCCCCGCGGCGCTGGCACAGCGCGAGCTGTCCCGGAGCGCCGAGGACCACGTCGACCGCGGCCAGGGTGAACAAGGCGGCCCAGGTCGCGTACTTCAGGTCGGGCAGCGGCTGCGCGCCGCCGCGGTCGGCTCGGAGGCAGGTCAAGAGGCCGTCCACCTCCGAGAACTCTGGGTAGTCGAGGCTCAGCGACTCGTTGAACTCGCCTGACTTGGGCGGGGCGCGGTTCTCCGACGCGCCCAGCAGCCCGGCCCACAGCGAGAGAGCCCGCGGGCCGCCGCGTGGCGGCGGGGCGGCATCCTTCGCACGCGGGCGGAGGAGCTCGGACGGCCGGGTGTAGGACACGAAGCACAGGAGCGTCGCCATCAGGTCCTGCCATGCCAGGGACGGACCCCACTGAGCTCGGGAGGCCATCGAGAACTGCTCGTTGGGGCGGGATGTCACCGCCGAGTCAAACTGCCATGCATTGTTGATCGCCAGGCCCGTCTTCACGCACCTCTGACAGAAGAGGCTCGCAATGCGTCTGTACGGGGCCTCCTGGGGCCCCCTCACTGTGCTCTTCTTGGGCATGGTCGGGCCGTGCCTCGTCGGTCCCGGGCCCCTCGCGGTAGCCCCTGCGGCGCCGAGCTGCTCGATCGGTTCGCAGGTCTGCCCCGATCTCACGGGAGGGCCGCGGCGGCCGCGGCTGACTCGCCGCCGGCCGCTGGCGGAGGCTCCGCCTGGTCGAGGCGGCTGGCCCAGGCCGGGCCGAGGACGAGCTCGTCCGCCGGGCCGACGTCGCCGCCGAAGGCCCGCCCGAGCCGCGCGGCGAACGCGCGGACACGGCGGCCCCGCTGGCCGTAGGCGCCCCCGCCCTCCGGAGCATGGCGCGGCGCTGGCAGAGAGACCGGCTGCGGATCGGCCTCTCTGGGCCGGGGCGAGGCCTCAGCCCACTCCCCCTTCTTGCATCTTGAGCAGCGGCCAGCAGGATCACGTTCTGACGGGATCCAGCGCCAGCGAGACGCCATGCCGAAAGCCAGGTTCAGGGTGGATATCTGCCAACCAACTCTCGTCTGCTTCGAGGGTGATCGCCCCTTGGACACGGCAAGGACGCTGGCCATGGCGTCGCCCAGGAACAGGTCGCCCTTCCCAAACTTGCTCAAGGCTCTCGTTTTGTGGAGGTGGGCCAAGACCATGGCGCAGCCCTCGAGGATCACCTGGGCCTCCGAACGGGCCCACCTCGCAGCCAGGGCACGGCACTATTCCACACCCAAAACGTCAGAGCCGATGTCAAGGAAGTCCAGGGAGCCGGGCAGCTGAGCGGGGACCGAGGGGACATCGGGACTGGACCCTCGATGGCGAAACCTCCGAGAGCAGCCAGCGAAAGAGCATGATCCCGAGGGCGATAGCCCGCGTCATCTTGCCGAGAAAACCTCCACCTCTCGTTGAACCGACCGAGCGACTTGACGATGTCGAGCGGCACCCTCTGCAGGACTACACAGCCCCACCCCCCAAGACGACGCGTCGACGACCAGGTCGTCTTCGGACCCGGCCGCCCCGAGATCCCGAGAAGCGAGAAGTATGAGCCCAGCAGCCCAACCAAGTTCACGTCGAACAGAGCCCCACAAACGCTGGCGACGGGGCCGAGCGGCAGCTGCGAAGGAATAACACGCAGAAGAACACAGTCAACCATTCACGGCGCAGAAGAGCTCGAGTAGCATAATGAAACATAACAATGGTTATCGCGTCAGCACTAACGTGCACCTCGGCGAGAATATGCTGGATTGCTAAACGGATCTCCCAAGCAATGCGGGGGCTCAGCCCGACCGAAGCGCTCTCCTCAGCAAAGGTCCACCCTATCGCAGCGGCGCCAGGGCCTGCCCCCACGGGGCGGGTGGGAAAGTCCACTGGTCCAACTGCTGCTGCGCCCCCTCTTCCGCGGCTCTGACGACCTCCTGATCCTTCCCGAAAGCGAAAAAGTTATCGACCTACTTGGCGTGGGCGCAAGGAACCAGGCTGGGAAAGGGAAAGGCGATCAACGACGGCGTTCTTTTCGGCGACGCCGGAAACGAGGCGGGCCCGATGTCCCAACGCCTGCTGGCAGGCCCACAGAGAAAGCCCCAGCCCATCGGGGTCACCTTCAGGGCTGGATAAAAGTATTGACCCCGTCTGACGGCTCGACCTTGGGCCGACGAGACTATCGCCGGGTCGGCTCAGACTCGAGGGAGGGCGGACATCTCTCGGAGGGCTTCTGGAAACTGCACGTTATAGAAGGCGTTTACGACATCGACCGAGCCGACCTGGACTGGCGCGGCGCCGTCAACCCCGACGGTGGAAAAAGCGGCCCCCGAGGCAAGCGGCACAGGCTCACTGTCGCCTAAGTGACACGATGGAAATCGCCCATCAACTATCAAACGAAGGTGACCTGATTTCTTATATGCAAAGAACAGGCGGCACGAGACCTCACCCGTCAAGTGCCACTCGACCAAGTCGGAGTCGGCCATCCCACAAGGCCGGCGACCGTTTGAGAGCGGGGTCGGAGCAAGGTCGAGCGGGCCCACGAAGTCTAGCGTTCTTCCTGCCAATGGATTCAAGCAAGCGCAGATGAATTAACCGCTCAGCAATCTCTTTGCCCCGATCTCCTGCCAGATGCTCGAGTGATCGCGAAGTCGATCCAGCCGCCGGCAAGTCGATCAAGTGGACGGCGCCCATGCTGAGGGCAGCGATCACGGCGCCCTCGCCGCAAACACTCTTCGCCTGGATCGCTCGAAGGGACCCCGGGCCACGTCCGGCGGCGGGCCCAGGGCCAAGACGGACTGGCGCGTCATGTTGAGGCTGGCCCGCTGGCTTGCCGAAGGCCCTCTGTTCGACCGCGGACAACGCGAGCCGAGATACATGTCATTCAGCGCGCAGGCGATCTCATCGCACACAAAATCAACGTGCTTGGCGCGCTGAAGCCGGCGACGAGTAGACCTGCCAAGATGCGCAGCAGCTCTGCAGAAGCCTCGGTCCAAAACTGGCGGGGGGCGAGGAAGAGGCAGCAAGTTTCGCTGCCGCTCGTCGCCCCGAGAAAAGTGGCTGTGAACGGGCTGCCTCCCGGACGCCAGGCCAGGAGGCCCTCCCTGAAAGTGCTCGTGCCGGGGCTGGCTGAGAGGTCTCTCCAGCCCCGGCGGGGCGTGCATCACCCCTGATCCTGATTGTCCTTCTTGAGAGGCTTGACCAGCTTCGCCCTCTCCTCGCAGGCCCTGCAGACATGCACGAAGATGGTGACGTTGCACTCGATCTCCGAGGCCGCAACTCGGGGCTGACCATGGCCATGACTGGCCCTTTCGCCACGTCCGAGACGATGGCCGACTCGTCGAAGACCGCGGGCTGGAGGGACACCGAACCGCCGGCTTTGCCCTTGCCATCGGCCCCCGGTCCGCGCGTGGCCAAGTAGTCCATGTGGTACCCGTACTCCACCAGCAGCGCCCTGCGGAGGGGCAGCTCGAAGAAACCACTGTTGCCGACGTCGATCATGTCATACCTGACGCCCTCGTCCAAGCATCTCTTCGTCGCGCGGTGGGCGTCGACGCACCAGTCGTCGGCCCGCAAACCGAACGTCATGATCAGAGACTGGTCGTGCTCGAGCGGGCCCCCGTGACACCAGAAGAGCCACTCACCACACCACTTCACCGTCTTGAGCGCCGGCACATGCCGGTCGGGGAAAGGCGACTGGCGGAGCTCCACGGCCAAGGGGGCGAAACGTCCACGATCTCGGTCCCTGTCGGCGGCGAGCGTCGCCCTGCTGAGCCTGAAGTCGCGGCGGCCCTCCATCGTCTTATACTCCTCGACCAGCGGCGCCTGGAGATCTCAGACCAAGGCCGAAACGCCTAGGGGAGTGGTAGGGATGCCGACGTTCACTTGCACGATGTCCGCCGCCGCCACGCCGACGGGCGTGCCCCGGGGGGCGAAGGTGGTCGACTCCACGGTCATCCCCTGCGCCCTCGCCGAAGTCCCGTCCAGCAGCATGAAGTATACGTCGGCGTCTGGGGTCGCCCACTCGACCTGGTAATCATTGAGTGGTGTCGAACCCGCCGGCTGCGAGTGGCCCAAGACATGTCGCTGCTGCCCCACGTGGTCCCCGAAGAGCAGGATCCATCCCCAGAGCTGCACGACCCCTGACGCCATGGCGGCGCTCGGTCGCGACGCACGCCATGCCGAAGAACCAGTTCGCGATGAGGCAGCTGCAGGTCGTGGCCAATACGGCGGCGTCGACCCCGTAGTCACGGAGCCACCTGAAAGCTGGGTCGACTGACTCAGCAGGCGACTCGGTCGAGGGGCAGGGCGTAGCTCAGGGCAGATCGTCGCGGTCGGTCCTGGCGATCCGGGGCACGCTGGGCAGGCGCGGCGGGGCACGAGAGCTAGCGGGAGTATGGCGGGCACTCTGGACTCGACGGAACTTCAGGCAAAGGCTGAGGCGTGAGACGGCGCCCGCTGCCAACCACTCGGTCATACGGTTCGACGCTGAGCCGTGCGTTCGCTTGAGCCAACGAGGCCACGGAGAGAGACGAAACGCCGCGACCCCAAGGCGGCCATTCCCTGGGACTCCAAACTAACAATATCGTGAGAAACACTTGGCATTGGCTGTGTAAGCATTGGGCTGTTAAGGGGCGAATGTGCTTCCATCATACAGCTAAGTTTCACATGATGGTTCACATTGCAGAATTGTCCAGGTGGTTCAACCCTACATGGATGTGGTGCTTCATGTGGGAAGATGTCATTGGCAAGCTCGTGCAGTGCGCTCGAGCTTCAACCGCTGGTACCCCACCGGACAGAGCTCCATTCAAAGTCATGGAGTGTTTTTTATGAACTTACACTCGAAATTGCATGTCGGTAGCGCAATGATGTAGGAGGGTCCAATCGAGCGAACCCATTCATCGTTTGCTTGCGCTGGAAATCCGATTCTGGCAATTGCACTGTTTGTATGTATCTGGCTTCGCCATGCTCGACCAGCCCATCCTACAACAATTTTAACGAGTACTACGTTCTTGGGGGTTCTAGGGACGTGCTTGGGGCCTTCTGGGGACGTTATGGGGGCCTTCTGGATACGTGATTGGGTCCTGCTGGGGGCTTTCTCGGGGTTCCTTCGGGACGTTCTTGGGGCCTTCTGGGGAGCGCTTTGGGAAGGTGTGGGAGGTCTCCAGGGACCATCTCCGAAGCCACCGAGCCAAACGGGGGCGGGCGGAGCGGGGGGTAATTATTGGGGCCCCTTCGTCGTGGGCACGATCCTTGTGAGGGAATGTACACCCTGCGAAATGCTTAAGAAATCATGGGTTAAGAAATTCATAGTCTCAGAAATTGAATAAAACCCAGAAATTCTATCAAAATCTTGGGATTTACATTGAAACGTTAAGAATAATCGAGACTCTGGCGGAAAACTTAGGTTTTCTTAAGCATCGCATAAGGTGTAAGAATGCATTCTCCCGCAAGGAAAAAAACGTTCCGATGCTTCGCGGGCCCTTCACCTCCTCCCCTCCTCCAGGCCCAGAGGAAGGGGCAGCAGGGCGGTTAAACGCTTCGCCGCTGGAGAACCAGGGGGGGAGGTGGACAGAGCATGCCACCGAAAACTCTCACGCCCACTAGGCTTGCTGGATCTGATGATAGTGAGTCTTCCGAAACTCCCGCCCCACACATGCATTGAAGTAACCTGCGAAAGCATAGCAACCGATGCACCCGACATGGGCTAACAGGTAGAATCGGAAGCACATCAGGTTGTTATGATATTATAGATGCGAAATTAATACAATAACGAAACACATAGTTTTTATAATGATAGTAAAAAGTCAGGGTAATGTCAGTATAATTGTATGTGTTGTTGGGCAACAACATATACAACCATTGGGAATTATTTCCCTAACTTCTCCAGATCCTCAAGATGAGAATACCGATCCCCAACTCTTCTGGATTTCTGGAATTCTTCAAGATTCTCCATGACTTTTTCAAGATTTGGATTCTCCGGGGGGGGGGGGTCGAACCAGTAATGACCCCCCCACCTTTTCATGATGGACTGGGGGGGGGAGGGGTTCGAACCGGTAGTGACCCCCCCCCCCCCGGTTTTCCAGATGGGGGGGTTTCGAACCGGTAGTGACCCCCCCCCTGGTTTTCTGCCAGCAGCGGTAGAACACGCTCTTTCCATCATCATCATCATCATCGGCAGCATCAGCAGCAGCATCATGATCATCGTCGTCGTCATCATCATCATCATCATCATCATCATCATCATCATCATCATCATCATCATCATCATCATCATCCTCATCATCATCATCATCATCATCATCATCATCAACAGCAGCATCAGCATCATCATAACCACCATCATCTCGTCTCATCATCATCATCATCAGCATCATCATCATCATCATCATCATCATCATCATCATCATCATCATCAGCATCATCATCATCATCATCATCATCATCATCATCATCATCATCATCATCATCATCATCATCATCATCATCATCATCATCATCATCATCATCATCATCATCCCGCTCCCCCTTCCCTCCTCCTCCGCTCCCTCCTCCTCCACCTCCTCCATTCCTTCTCCTTATACATTAACTCCTCCCTGCAACACCCCGTAGCCAGTCGGAAAGGCGGGCTGGGCGTTTCGCCTAAGACTTCCTTTCCAAGTATGGGACTGAAGCTGAAACAATGACGACCGTTTCACAAATGGTGGGCGGGTTGCATCCAACAGGTCCTCGCCTTAGCGCCGCGCACATTCGCATTGAAACTTACAAGAGCTCCAAGGATTGAGGGCGGGTGGTTTGCAAAATGTGGGTCTCGCCTTAGCGCCGCGCACACTCGTCTTACAAATGTGCAAGAGTACCACGGATTGAGGACAGGTAGTTTTCAACATGTAGCACTCGCCTTAGCGCTGCGCACATTCGTCCGAAACAAGTGCCAACAGCTTCACGGATTGAGGGAAGGACGATTTCAAATGTGACTCTCGCTTTAGCACCGCGCACATTCGTCCGAAACACAATCAAGAGCTTCACGGGTTGAGGGCGGTTTATTTTCAAAATGTGGCTCTCGCCCTAGGGCCGCACACCTTCGTCGTTTAAAAGTATAAGAGTTTCACTGGTTCGCGTGGTTAACGTGCCAAACATGATGTTTTGCAACGGTTCAGGACTGCCAGGGCGCAACAGTCACATTGATTCGCGGTGCTGAAGTCCCAGGAATGCCCAGATCAACCCTAAGGTGAGCCCCGCAACCTGGTCCTCCTCTTCTTCTCCGGGACCTCCAACGCATCGAGAAACAAAACCACGGCAGTGAATTCTCGTTTTCGGCGTCTGCGGGTCCTCGCCAGGCCTAAGGACTTTCAACAAACACTAGCCAGAACGAAGTCGGGGACGCACTGGCCCGGGTCAAGCCAAACCCGTGTCAGTCAGGCCTTGCAGCGTACAAGATGCTGCAGGATCCTGCACCCAAACCTGTGTCAGTGCAGCCTCGGCTCTGCAGGATCCTGCAGTATCTGGCGCTCTGACTGACCCCCGTTTCCATTGACACCCGTCTCAAAGCCCCGACGTAAAAAAGAACCGTCCCTGGTGCCCTGGCAGTGGTCCCCGGATGGGAAAAACAAGACGTCGAAAGTCTGGGACCGAAGCCGAGCATGAAAGCGGCTACACGCAAGAGTGACCCTGGACAAGAGTGACCTTTGGTGCGCGGCTTTTGGGGAGCCGCGGGGGGGGCTAAAGCCAAGCGCGCACGACACAACTACCGTATCGCAATCGGCGATCGCCCCCGACGCATGCGACGACGAGTGCAACGACGACGTCGACTACAACGACGAGCGACGAAGACGTCGAATTCCAAGCTTATCCGGGTTACCGTGTTGCCCAGGCTTGTGAGGGACCCCAGTGGGACCGCACTAGGGATCACTCCGGCGAAGGGTCATTCTTACGAGCAGCCGAAGGACAGTGGGCGAGGAGAGCGGGCCAGAGGTCTTCCTCCCTCCTCCTGGTCCTCCTCTTCTCCTGGCGCCAAGCACAGACGCGGACAACAAAAGCTGGCAAGGGGAGGGGGTGGGGTCCTCCTGCGGCGAGCGAGGGGGGTGGGAAGTGAGAAGGAGAAGGCCTTTTCAGAAGGCGGCGGGCTTCTCAGAAGCCGTTCCTGTGGTTTCGGGGAAGGCTTGGGGGGCTTCTCAGAAGGTCGGGGGGACTTCCGAGCCTTCTGAGAAGAAGGCCCACCCATTCTCGCTTCCCCCCCTCGCTCGCCGCCGACACTCCTGTCCCTCATCTTCTTCTCGGCGCCAAGCACGAACATCGCAGCAAGGCAATACACAATGCATTCAACTGAAGACGAAGAGGATGAGGAGGACTGGGTGCCATGCTCTCCTGGCGTCCTTGCGATTACTGCAGAAATTGACAAGTTGCCGCGCACACCCGGGTGAACGGCACCATTTCCCCACTTCCCGATCCCGCCCCTCCTCCTCCACATACCTCGTTCTCGTCGCCTCAGCCAGGCCGCCTCGGCATGCGCTCGAGGAAAAGTCGAGTGCCAAACTTTGAGAATGTGGGAGGGTCTTAGCGGGCTTCGGGGAGATCAACGTTTTTTGTCCTCAGGGATTCTAGGCGGTTCTACGGGGCACCGCCTCTGGCGTTCAAATAAATTCTGGGCGAGGATGACGGGAGGGCGCACCGTCCAGCCAGCGTGGACACACGGAGCATACCATGACAAACGAACTGATGTGCCACTGGTCGTGGTTAAAATGCCCCGATCGTCCACGTCGCCGGCCGTATACCCGAAGCCTGAGGGCGCTACCGCCTGCCACTCCTGATGCCCACGGCTCCAATATGTACGGCACCGTCTCTGGTGACTCACGCGGCACCCAAGATCTCGCACAAAAACCTACACCTGACAATTACTACAACAAGCTGGTTGCACGAGACTTCTGCAAGTCCCCAAGAATTGCCCCCGAGACCGCATCCAAGCACGGTGGCGGTGCGCGCCTCTGGCTACCATGTGCTGGCTGGTATCGGTCCTCCTACCGCCCTAGCCTAGCTGGACTCTGATCTGTCTGTTCTCCACGTCTGGATTTGCACTCACCCATCTCGCTCTCACTCTGTCTCGGTCTCTTTCCCTCTGCGTCTATCTCTCTCTCTCTCTCTCTCTGTCGCACGCTGGTCCTGTCTCTCTCTCTCTCTCTCATATGTCCCTCTCCCTCTCTCTCTCTCTCTCTCTCTCTTTATTTTGTTGTTCTCTCTCTCTCGATCCCTTTTTCTCTCTCTCTCTCTCTCTCTTTATCTCTCTCTCTCTCTCTCTCTCTCGCTTCATTTATGTATATATATATATATATATATATATATAGAACACTAGCTGTGTTTTTGTTGTTGTTGTGTGTGTGTCTCTCTCTCTCTCTCTTTCTCTCTCTCTCTCTCTCTCACACGCTATGTATGTGTATGTACAAAGGTGTGCCCCTCTGTCTCATTGGTTGACTCTCGAATACACTTCGCAAATACGATATGGTAACTCGCTATGAGCTCCATACTCACATGTAGGCTATGAACGAGGTCTCTATGTCTCTCTATATCTCGCTCTCCCCCTTCTTCCTCTCTCGTGTTTTGTGTTGTTATCTCTCCGTTAATCGCTCTCTCTCCCTCTTAAAGTTGTGTTCTCTCTCTGCCTCTGTTTTACTTTGTCTCTAGTTCTCTCTCTCGCTCTCTCTCTCTCTCTCTCCCTCCCTCCCTCCCTCTCTCTCGCTCTTTCTCTCTTTCTCTTGTTCTATATATATCCCTCTTGGCATCTATCATTTGTATGTTTAGTATCTATTATTGGCATCTATTACTTTGTTCCGAGACACGAAGTGGAGTGCCCTCAGGTCCCTTGCTCGATCCTGGGAGCCTCAAGCCTGACTCCTGCGGAGTCGATCAAAAGCGCGGAACCCCAATGTCCCGAAATTCTTGGAGGGCGCCGCGGCTCTCCCGCGGCTTGTCGCAGCTTCCTGCGTGACTGCGTCGAGCCCGCGGGGGCCCCAAGACGGGCTAGGAGGGCCCCAAGAGGCCCCCACGACGGTCCAAGAGGACTGGGAGTCGGCGAGAGATCGCTCGAAGACGCACAAGATTACCCCCACACGGCTCCTTAGGCCTCCAAAACGCCCCAAGAGGCCTCCAAGAGCACTCCCAAGAGGGCTTTGAGAAGCAAGCCTCATTGATTTCCCTGTATCGATTGAACTAGTCTAGCGCTTCCGCTGCAAAACAGCAAAAGAGGCCCCCAAGAGCGCTGCAGAACGGCCTACTGGGCATCCAAGATGGCGCCAGCCGCCGAGGCCCACAAGAGGGCCCAAGAGGCCCCCAAGACGGCACAAGAGGGCCCAAGAAACACCTCAAGAGGGGCGAAAGAGGGGGGACACAGACTGACATTTGGCGCCCTACGCACCAAGAGAGCCCCTGAGACCGCTAGCAGGGCCCCCGGGAGGCCCTCACAAGGCCGCCATAGTCCCAAAACAGGCCTCAATGGGCACCACAACAGCCCCCAGGAGACCTCCAAACTGCGCCCAAGGGGCTCCCGAAAGGCATCCCAAGCGACCCCAACAGGCAGCCCTGAGGACACTGACCCACAACCCACGGTGGCGGGTTGGACCGAAGGCCATTCGGATCCGCCGTCCCCTGTTGTTTGCCACAGAAGGCCCCAAGAGGGCCCGAACACGGCCCCAGAGGCCATCGAGAGGCCTAGGATGGCCCCCGAGACGGCCCTGAAGCACACCAAGAGGGCACCAAGTCGGTTCCAAAAGGCCCCCGAAACGCCTTCTGATAGTGTTGGGGGCATGGAACGCCCCAAGATTGCCAAAAAGACTCCCAAGAAGCCCCGCAAGGCCCCCAAGAGGCCAGAGAAGGCCCGCAAGAAGTCTCCAAGAGGCCCATAGGAAGCTCCTCCCAGGAGGCCCCAAGAGTGCCCCACGTGGCTCCCAAGTGGCCTCCTCCTCCTCCTCCGTCTCTTCCTCCTTGTTCCCCCCCCCGAAGGGTTTCCACAACGGATGGGGGAACACATGGTCCAACAGCTTGGCCAAGCTTAGCCCGAACGTTTGGCCACATAGGCGTATCTTAAAAGGCAGGGGGCGGCGGTGATTCGCCGCAGGCGTCTTCGATCCGCCGCCCCGTTGGTCCTCTTGTTGAAGCTTCCCAACGGGGTCTCGGCCGATCGCGTCATCCACCCGGAAGGACCCACAAGGCCTGGGACAAACACTCGACAACTCGCCTCGGAGACGGCCAAGCCCCCCCGACCCACTTGACCCCCGGGCGAGGCCAGGCGGGGCCAGCCGTGCACTGGCAGGCCAAGCGAAGGGCCGTGAATTGGGCCTTGTGCCGGGAGCAGAAAGGGACAAAAAACCCCTCCTCCCTCGACCGCCCAACCAGAGGTGTTGACACCGGGTGCTCCTCTGCGGGTGAAGGGCAGGGGCCCCGCAATCCAATGGTGCCGAGCTTTCGGCCGGCGGTCATCCCGCCGAGGCGTTCCGCCCCGCAGCTCTCGACGGTGGGCCCCTCGCTCTCCGAATCAACCTGTCGACCCCTGGGGCACCCGTCCTGGAGGCTGCGCGCGCGCCCGTAGCAGGAGGCCCATGCCGCGGTGATCCCGCACAGGGTGAATGCCCACCCGAACGGGTGGAGCACCAGGCCCCCCACGTGCGCCCCCGGCTTGATCAGCACCCAGGTAGGACCGGCGAAGGGGGGCGGGTCCATCCGCACCCAGAGGGGTCGCGCACTCGATCCCAGTGCAGAAGTAACGCCACGCCCAGAGGGGGTTTGGCATCCCCAGTGCGGCGAAAGAACACCGCCCGATCTAAGGCATTCTCCCAGAACCGGCGCAGCGTCGGGGACTGACAATAGAGGACCCTCCCACATGGTTAGACCTGCCCCGCCTTCCTCTCCCCTGGGATCGGGTGCCCCACCCCCTTCGATAGGCGGGCGAGCTCCCCCTCGATGACGCTGAGGAGGTCGTTGGGGCGTCGGTGGCCGCAGACGCCCCGCCCCCGGACTCTCTTCTGGAAGAACTCGTTGGCGGGCACTGCAGCATGATCCCCAGGGTGCCCCAGAGCGAACGACCCAGGAGGTAAGCCAGCCAGCCTCCCAAACGCACGAAGCGCCAATCAAGCGCCGCCTCCCCCCGCGGGGGATCGGGTTCCGGACCTGGGGGGTCGGTGGCGCCGGTGCCCCTGCGCCGACGTCCGATATGTTTCGGCCCGTCGGTGGGCCACCAGGTGCTCCCCAATTCCCCCAGGAAGGCCCAGGATCTCATCCACCATCCATTCGCCTCCTCCTCCTCCTCCTCCTCCTCCTCCTCCTCCTCCTCCTCCTCCTCCTCCTCCTCATCCTCCTCACCCAGGTCATCGGCCGCCTCAACCTCATCCTCGTAGCCAGGCTCTTCCTCCTCGGGGGGGCTGAGGGGGGGCCCCGGTTCTTCCTCCCCCAGCATCCGGGGGGGAGGCGGGACAGCATGGAGCAGCGTGGTTCCTGCGACGGCCCCTGCCGCCCTGCTGGCGACTCCCGTGGATTGCCGGCCGATGGGCTGGGAAGGGGCCCGGGTCAGCCTCGCCGCCCCCACCCCAGCACCAGAGTATCAGCAGGAGGGCTCAGCCACCCCTCCCCAGGGGTGGGGCCCACATCGCTGGGTTCAGGGGGGTCGCGCCCCCCCTTTGCAAAAAGCTATTGCCAGCGCCAGCCCAGACGGCTGCGGAGGGGGATAATGCAAGGAGAAGAGGGAAGAGTAGCAGGCGTGCGTGAGCCTGGAATCCTCACGTTACAGCGCGGGCACTCCAACAAAACCAATATCTTGCTTCTTCCTCCTCTCCCCCCTCCCCGCCCCCACACAACCCATCTCATCCCCTCCCACCGCCTCTCATCGCCCCTCCTGACCTCCGTCATCATCACCCCATGCCGCTCCCGCAGCCTGCAGCACGGGTGTGTTCTCGGAGTCCTGCGAGATCAGCCACGCAGTGACGCAGGAAATCAACACCACTATGGCCTCCGGAGAGGGGAACGGGCCCTGTGGCATCCGTCCCTCCTTCACTCCCTCCCCATTTCCCCATCCCTCCACCTCGATCGCCCCATGCCTCGCCCTCTCCCTCCTGCCCTCGCGTGTCCCCCCTTTCCGCTCTTCCTAGGAGGAAAACAAACCTACCTCGCTTTTGACCACCCTCGCTTCCAAGAGATACCAAACGATGCCAAATTGCAGCCTGTACTGGTCAGGCCGCTTGACGAGGAGGCGCGTGGTATGGCTTGGTTTTGCCTGGAAGCGAAAGCGGGGGAGGTAATTTACGCTCTGACTTCCTGCCTTTCCAGGGAGACCGCAGGTCCGCCCCAGCCTGCCCACCCTCTATTCAAGGGACGCAAGGACACGATGGCCGTCGACCTAGCCTAGGCGCCACCTAAGTTCGCGCATGGCACCCGGCCATGGGCGACGCGCAATTATCTTCGCGCCCCCGTGCCGCCCCCTCGGAAGCGCAGCTCTACGACCCAGACCTCGACGCGCAAAGCGAGGTTACCTTCGCGTTCTGGGAGGACCTAGCTCTACGTACTCAGCAAAAGGTGTCCCGACATGGTCCACCTCAAAGTCACTGTGCGGTGGACCGTGTCTGACCACCAAAGAGATAGCTGAGCGGAATGGACTGGGCGCGACCCCCCATGTAACTATGACCAACACGCCAGCGCAAGCGGCGAGCGAGACCGCGCCTCCAGACCGCAGCTTGCGGAGCGCGCCTCTCTGACGTCGACGCCCTTTCGCCCTCCCAATCGTCACAACCAGCCCTCCCAATCCTCTGCCAGGGTCTTCTCAATCCGACGTTCGAGCTGGAGCTGAAAACGTCGACGGAGTGCCACTAATGTGGGCACGACAGGGATACACTATCTCACAAATGGAATTGTTATGAGGCGCTGCTGCAGAGCTCGGACATGTTCCCCGAGGCTATTACAGAGGCTATTGTCGAGTTCAGGGCTGGAAAGCGGAAGCTGATCGACGACAACCTCGGCAACCCTGAGACCTTCGAGCTGGCGTACGGGATTCTGCTAGGGCCTCTCCAGCCTGCCAGAGGTGGAGCCGACTGCGTTCTCGTGGGATGATGACGGGTGCAGGTGAGGGAATCCTACCTACACGGATGCGTCGGGGTTGCACAACTCACACCCAACGTTGTGCCGTGTGGGCTGGTCGGTGGTCCAGCTTTGCCCCACGACGGGCTGGCCCATCCGTGCTCGGTATGGTGGACTACCAGGAGTTGACCAGAGTGTTCCTCGTGGAGAGAGACATGCGGGGCTCAAGTCCCTTGAGTATATGAGCAGACCAGGACTTGTCGTGTCAGACCACAAAAGTTTCGTGGACGAGGCGCTGCGGTGGGACCCCTACCTGTCCAGTGCTGCCACCAAGCATGCGTCGATACGGAGAGATAGTTTCACTTTGCGCAAGGAAGGGCGGAGCGGACACGCTTCGAATGGGTTCCTGTTCACACAAATGTGCTAGAAGCTGTGAGGGAGGATCCCTGGCCCACGTTGTGGGAAACGCATGGGCAGATTTGTTTGCATATTGTGGTGCCTGCGACATAAAAGTGGCCGGCACCCTGGCAGAGAACCACAAAGGCCTGCTCAAGTATGCTACGTCGACTACGAGATTCCTCGGCGACATGGTCTCGAGGGCGGTCCGCATGTACAAGATGATAGGTGAAGCTCCGCCTGAGCCGAGGAAAAACGTGCTCCCAGTCATTATCCCTGTCCTTGTCACTGAGCATGGTTTTCATTATGTTGGTGAAAGGGGCCATCCGATGTAGGCATTGCAGTAAAGAAGCTAGGACTCGGGAGTCCTACAGCAAGCTTTTTGCGTTGAGGTGGTCTGGCCGCCCGTTTTGGGTAAGGGCCACAAGGTGGCCCGATGGGGAAACGCTGGGATTAGTGAGATATGTGGTCACTACAGTCTGCATGTGCACAAGTATGCCAGGAAGCGCAAGGAGAACTGCCTTGGGCCCCCATCGGACAAGTCCACGCTTCCCAATGTTCGGTCCCAGCTGCGCAGGTTGAGCTCTGGTCGTGACCCCAGAAGCGGGAAGCCCCTGCCGCCAGACCCTCCCCATGCCGCCCCTGTCAGCGCTGGTGGTCTCAGAGCTGACCCATCCAGCCCACTCGGCCATTCGCGTGTGTCGGCTGGCCTCTCATCGGAGGAAGCCGCCTGCGAGGGAGGGGGAGCGGGCGCGGACGGGGACGGGGGGGTGGAGTCGGGATCTGATTAATACATGTCTGCGCACGAGTTGTTTGCCTCCTGCCTCTCTGCTCCCAGGGGCCCCCCATCCGCGGGTTCTGGTCCCTGGCTGACGCCGTCCGCCCCCCGTCGTAGGATGGGCTTGGTGTGGTCTCGGCTGCAAATTTCGGGCTTGCGGTTGGCCTTTGGGCTGATCTTTCCTCCGATCGACATGGGTTGCTCAATTCGTGAGGCCTTGGGGGTTCCTGAAGCCTCTTCTCTCAATTCGGCCCCTTCCCGTTCCTATGGTTCGGTTGGGCTCCCGCTCTGGACCCTCTTCCCCTATCTCTTCAACGCCGTATCCCTCATTACCACCAGCAGCAGAAGCACAACCGTCACCACTGCTACCACGAAACATCATGATGGTGATCATCATCATCATCATCATCATCATCATCATCATCAGCAGCAGCAGCAGCAGCAGCAGCAGCATCATCATCATCATCATCATCATCATCATCATCATCATCATCATCATCATCATCATCATCAGCATCACCCCCATCAGCAGCAACACCAGCATCATCATCAGCAGCAGTACCACCCTCATCATCAGCATCAGCATCGTCATCCTGATCGTCATCATCACAATCGTCATCATTATCAGAAACAGCATCAGCATCATCGTTAGCATCATCAGCATCATCATCAGCATCATCATCAGCATCATCATCATCATCATCATCATCATCATCATCATCATCATCAACAACATCGGCATCCTCGTCATCATCAGCATCAGCATCAGCATCAGCATCACCAGCAACATCGACAGCAGCAGCAGCAGCACCATCATCAACACCCATCACCATCACCATCACCACCACCACCACCATCACTATCGTCACGTGTCTGTCCCATCGCGTCGCTATTCGAATCAAATCAGCGTCAAATCAGCGAGTCCAAGTCGGATCGGCGTCGGATCAACGTCGAATCCGCGTCGAGCCTGCGTCGAACCCGCGGCGAAAACAAGAAAGGATCGCAATTTGATGGACGGACAGAAACCCCGACGGTGATACGCAACGTCATCATCGTCTGCGTCAGCATCATCAACGCCGTCATCCTCATCTTCATCACCGCCACCACCATCATCGTCATACTCCGCGGCAAGTTCAGCTCAAGCCTGCCTTGGGCGCCAAGGTGGGCGAGGTGCGCACCGCGCCCCTCGCCTTCGTAGGAGAGGGCCGCTCAGTCTCGTTCCCCTCCTGCGCGGCTGTGGCGCTTGCGATGGCACGGGCGGCCGCCGAGCAGGTGGCCACGGCGGAACGCCCGCGCGGAGGCTAAACAACTTCGGCAGAGCGGCGCGCTGCCCAGCGGTGGGCGCGCTAGTCGTCAGAATCGTTGCGGCACGACCTCCGCCGTGAGGCGCAGTTTGGGAAGACTCGCTACGTCCAGTTGGCGGCCTGCTTGGGCGATGGCGAGCTGGCAGAGAGGCCGGCAGCTGCTGCCCCAGCGCTGTGGGAGCTCACGGTCTCCGAGAACGGGAACGGCATCACCACGCCGAGGCGCAACGTCGCGTTGCACGCGAAGGCGATCCCCACCCCGCTGGTTTCCACCAGCCCCGCGGCGCCACGGCGCGCCCAGTGCGGGCCTCGTCCCAGTCACAAGGAGATCGGTGGCAGGGATGATGAGACCCAGCTTTCGGAGGTTGTGTTCTGGGGCGAGCAGCAGGAGCTGGAGAGCTACGTCAACTCCATTGCACTGGCAGAGTACCAGACCTCGAACTTCGGCGAGTCAGCCAGGATCGGCGGCGGGATTGTTCCGACAGTGGGGGCCGCGGTGGAGGACAGCGTCAAGCCCGAGATGCAAGGCGAGGAGGAGGCCCCTTAAGGTCGATGAGAAGCTGATGGAGTGCGCCTCGGTGCTCTCGCCGGTGGCCGCCGCGGCCGAGACCGTAGTCTTGGTGGAGAACGCGGTGGGCGAGCACAAGGACCCCGCGTGCGCGGCAGCCCTCGGAGTGGAGAGTAGCGACGTGAACGAGCGAGGATCGGAGGAACATCACGTTCGAGCGCTGAGCGAGGGCGACCTGGAAGAGGCGACGGAGGAGTCGAATTGCAGTGCTCCTAGGGTCATGGCAGATTTGCATTTCGTGCCACGGCAGATTTGCAGCTGTAGTGCAGCATGATCTGTATAATGCTGATGATAGTGTTTCCACATTTGTTCTACATTTGTGTCCTACGCACCTCCGGGAATATGACTTCTTGCTTGCTTGCTAGGGTCATGTGGGTTCGCGGCCTAGGCAGGGTACAGAGGTCGTCAGCGCGGTCCCTCGACGCAGTTGTTCTAGGTCGAGGCGGAATGGCCAGGTCGTGCCGGTACATGCGGTTCGCCCACGTCTCACGGGCTGATTGCGAGTGGGAGTGCGACGGATGTGGACAGGACATATAGTCTCGGAGCGCCATGTGGGCGTGCAGCAGCTGTGATTTGCTCTTTGTGCGAAATGTAGCTTTCGATGGGAAGTCCTCTCGGAGGTAGAATGATGTTTCGTTCGGCCCCCAGGTCTAGCGAAGTGTGCGCCGCTGTTTGCGCCGCCTCTAGACGGGCGTCGGCTTGCGTGGATATGTTGGGAAGCATGGCCTCTGACCGTTCCGCCAGCGGTCGGGGCGACCTGGGCCGAGCCTCGGCCAGCGGTTGTGCAGCACAACTGCTACAACCAATCATCATCGTCGTACGGCACATCCCTCTCGTACTGGCGCGACACCTCTCCACAAGTGGGCGTGGCCGCCTGGGATGGCACTCCGTCCCCCCGAAGCGCCGCCCAGGGCCCAGGCCGTGAACGCCCGCATCCCCACGCCTCCTCGCCGCCCCGCTGACCCGAGGGAACGCCACTGAGGAAACTCCTGGAAGTCCGCCGGCCCCCCTGTGGGGCCACCAGGCTGCGAGGCACGGGTTCGCAGTTTCCAGTACCAGTTGTAGCTTGTAGTTTCCAGTGTTACAGTTCTGCTTCTTGCTGGTTACTGTAACTAGTTGACTTCTTGCTGGTTACTGTAACTAGTTGATTGACCGCGCGAGGGGGGGGAGGCCCAAACGGGATTTTTAGCACACCCTGGGCGCGTTGTCTGAATTGCTGGGGGGGGCTCGAAATCTACACCCCTCACGCAGATCCGCGGGGTCAGGGTCCAAAAACACACGAGATGTGCAACATTTCTGAAATTCGGTGCCACCCCTCACGCAGATCCGCGGGGTCAGGGTCCAGAAACACAGGGGATTTGCCACATTTCTGAAATTCGGTGCCACCCCTCACGCAGATCCGCGGGGTCAGGGTCCAAAAACACAGGGGATTTGCCACATTTCTGAAATTCGGTGCCACCCCTCACGCAGATCCGCGGGGTCAGGGTCCAAAAACACATGGGATTTGCCACATTTCTGAAATTCGGTGCCACCCCTCACGCAGATCCGCGGGGTCAGGGTCCAAAAACACAGGGGATTTGCCACATTTCTGAAATTCGGTGCCACCCCTCACGCAGATCCGCGGGGTCAGGGTCCAAAAACACAGGGGATTTGCCACATTTCTGAAATTCGGTGCCACCCCTCACGCAGATCCGCGGGGTCAGGGTCCAAAAACACAGGGGATTTGCCACATTTCTGAAATTCGGTGCCACCCCTCACGCAGATCCGCGGGGTCAGGGTCCAAAAACACAGGGGATTTGCCACATTTCTGAAATTCGGTGCCACCCCTCACGCAGATCCGCGGGGTCAGGGTCCAAAAACACAGGGATTTGCCACATTTCTGAAATTCGGTGCCACCCTTCACGCACATCCATCGCAAGGCGTGGTAACCCAAACTGCGAGAACTCCCGCGGCCCTTTAATCGCAAGGTGTGGTAACCAAGCCCGTAAACCATACACGTCTTACCAATCGCCGGGTGTGGTAACCCCTCTTGTGATCAGTTGGTTTTGCTGATTGCGAGTCGGCTTCGCATGAAGTTTCGATACTGCTTCACGACAGCGCCAAGACCTCATGACTTAGCTCTTCCATGGCCCATTCTCCGAGAGAGGGGGCCGGCGGCAGGGGGCGAAGCCCTTACGGATAAAGTCGCCTGGATCGCGCAGAGTCGTACTAATACAAAATGTCCTCCTCGGAGGCGCGCGTCCGACCCGAATATACAATATGCCCATCTTGTAGTACATCGTTTCCCGGTCGGTGTGGCTAGAAAGCGCCCGCCACGACGTATATGGTATAAGACTTCCCGGTGCGCGCGTCGCCCCTGGGGGTGCGACGCACATATAATTCAGTACGAGTATGTTGGGGTGACGCCGATCGCATGGCCGTGGACGACGGACCTTGCAGATGCCAGTTGGCCCTCCCCATGAGACTCTACATGATTGGGAGGTTTTCGCCAAAACGACTGAGGGCGCCAAAGCCCGCCCGACTAGGAGCCATCAAGCTCGACCAAGCCTGACTGAGCCCGAGATTAGGCCGGACTAAACGGGATGAGGCAAGATTGAGCAGGATGAGGCCGGTTTAAGACGAACTCCAACCGCGGATGTACAAGCGCCGATGCAGAATTAAACTGCCAGGAGCTCCCTCTCTCGCATGGGATGGGCGGCAGGGAATCGCCAGCACGCATTGCTGGATAGACAAACTTGGCAACTGGGTACAGCAACCCAACCAGTGGCCAGACACAGCTCGCGTCAGGGCATTACGCTGCGTGCCCACCTTGTTCCGTCGGGCCACAGTGCCCTCCAGGGTGGTGACACCAGGAAACTGTGCCCACTAACAGGGTAAAGGCGCCCCCATGCCATATTACTTCAAGTCCTCCTCCTCCTCCTCCTCAGCCGCATTGCCCTCCTCTCCCCAACCATGACTTCCTCGAGAGGCGCCAGGCAGCCTCGAGGAGGTTCCACACCGAGCCGCACTTCTCCGTGGCGAGCCCAGGTACGTAGCTCCTCCCGGCCAGAGGCGAGCTGACCAGGAGAGGAAGCGGCTCCTCCGCCTCCTCCTCATCCTCCGCCTCCTCCTCCTCCTCCTCCTCCTCCTCCTCCTCCTCCTCCTCCTCCTCCTCCTCCTCCTCCTCCTCCTCCTCCTCATGTCTCCCCTCCTTCAAAGATGACAGCAGCAGCATGCCATTGCCCTGGCTGCTAGGCCTGGCGCGCAGCGCTAGTGAAACCTTAGCCACGCCCCCGGACTGGAGGGTTCCAAGCGCGAAGCGGACGAACAAACAAAATAGGCTGTCAGCAACCGTCTCCGTAGCCACTGCTACAACCAGTACCTCCTCCTCCCTCCTCCTCCTCCTGCTCCTTTTCTTCCTCCCCCTCCGCCCCCGGTTCTGAACTTCTGAATGTTGATAGCACAATTTCGGAACCTACCCCAGGGAACACGGTGCACCATACTCAAAGGTACCTATACGGCCACCCTTCGGGTGATAAGGATGTTGTGGGGGGGAGAAGGGGGGGAACCAACATCTGACTCAATCGAACTCACTCAACGGGACACCACGGGACACCATAGGACACCACGGAACACTTATCGATCTCACTATCGAGCTCACTATCGATCTCACTCAACGGGACACCACGGGACACCACGGGCCACCACATGACACCACGGGACACCTCTAGATCTCACTATCGGTCTCACTATCGATCTCACCATCGATCTCACTCAACGGGACACCACGGGACACCACGGGACACTACGGGGCACCTCGGGAAACCACATCGATCTCACTATCGATCTCACAATCGATCTAACTCAACGGGACACCACGGGACACCGCGGGACACCTCTCGATCTCACTATCGGTCTCACTATCGATCTCACTATCGGTCTCAATCAACGGGTCACCATAGGACACCACGGGACACCTCGGGACACCTGCCGATCTCACTATCGATCTCAGCATCGATCTCACTATCGATCTCACTCAACGGGACACCATAGGACACCACGGGCCACCTCGGGGCACCACATCGATCGCAATATCGATCTCAACGGGACACCACGGGACACCACGGAACACCGAGGGACACCGCGAGCCACCGCCGGACGGACGGACGGACGGGCGGGCGGAGGAGAATCATTTGTCTTGACTTCGCCCTAGCAACGGCGGACACCACGGGACACCACGGGACACCGCGGGACACCGCGAGCCACCGCCGGACGGGCAGGCGGAGAATAATTTGTCTTGACTTCGGCCTAGCAGCGGCGGGCTCATTCCTCTCGCGCGCCCACGTAGCTTCGCCTCGCCCGCACGCACGACACGAAAGAAACGAAACGACTTCCCGGTTGGGGTCTCAGTTCCACTGCGATCTCACCCCCCAATCTCGGACAATATGGAGTTACGGGTTTGGTTATGTACCTCCTGTGGGTCGTATGCACCTCAGCAGCTCGCACGCCTCGTTCAGGAGTGTCCCAGGCAAACCAGCGTTAATCATCGCGATTCGAGGATCGAGGTTCGAGGATCGAGGTTCGAGGATCGAAGTTCGGGGATCGAAGTTCAACGATCGAAGTTTTCGGGCGTGTTCAGCCTCCCAGGGAGCCCTCGTGGCTGCGGCAGGATTCCCCTCGAAATTCTAGCCATATGCCATAACGCACCCCCTGGACAGGTCTGAGGACAATTCGTGACCTCCAGAGAACCTTTCAGACTTCCTCGCGTCATGGAAAAACTGAAAATGGTTTGCAATGTTCGGCCTCTGGGGGCCCATGCAGGGAGGACCGTCAACAGCGAATCAAGATGAGAAGCCAGTCTTGAGGAAGGGCTGGTGGGGCTAAGAACTGCCACCTTACCCCCTGGCATGTTGAGGCGTGCTAGAATGCCAAGTGCTGTCTGGTAGGGTTTCTGCAATCTTCTAAGGGGCCCCGCCGCACCTCGTCGCGCGCTGCGGCCATACTGCCATATTCCCGGTGGGTCCCTGTGCGACCATGTCGCCTCCCTGGGGCTCTCCAAAGCTTCCATGACGGTCTCGGAGGCCCCCCAGACAGTCCAAAAGGGCCCCGAGTCGCCGAACGACCGCTCGAAGACGTCCAACATGGCTTCAAGATGGCACAAGAGGCTCCCAAGAAGCCCAAGAGGCCTTCAAGAGGTCGCCCACGAGGGCCCCCAAAGGTAAACATCATGTATGTTGCTTCGGTTTTTGATGGATGTTGGCGCTCTCGCCTTTTCGGCTTTCCGACGCTCCAAGACAGCCCCAGAGGCCCCCAAGACCACCCCGAAACAGACCAAGAGGCCTCCAAGAGGCCCACAAAGACGGCCTAGGAGCACCCCGAGACTGCCCAGGAGGCTTCCAAGACGGCGACAGAGGGCCCCGAGATGGCCCCCAAAGGGGCCCCAGAGCAAGAACACGAACCGAAAATCCGAGCCGTCCGGCTCCAGGGGCCCCCAAGAGGCGCCCAAGAGGCCCCCAAGAGACCCCCAAGAGGCCCCACAGAGGCCCCCAGAGGAAGCCTCAAAACGGCCCCTAAGAGGCCGCAAAACTGCCTCCAAGACGCCCCCGAGAGGTCCTCCAGAAGGGTCCGAAGAGGCCGCATTCCGACGGATCAAGACGGCCCAAGAGGCCCCCAAGATCGCCCCAAGATCGCCCAAGAGGCCTTCCAGAGGGGCCCTTGTCTGCCCAAGACGCCCCCAAGATGGCCCCAAGAGGCCCCAAGACATCCCAGAAGGCTTCTAAGACGCCCAAGATGGCCTCCAACAGGCCTGGAGCATTACAAGAGGGCTTCAAATCGGCTCAGAGAGGCCCCCCAAACGGCTTCCGACGGCATCGGACCGTCCAGGGGCCCACCGAGACGGCCGAAGATGGCACTAAGATGGCCCAAGACGGCCCAAGAGGCCTCCAAGGAGGGCCTCCAGGAAGGCCAGAAAAGGCCACAAGCATGGATTATCCCAAGGTTTTTGAAGGATGTTGACATTTGCTTTTTTTCGGCCTTCCGATTGCCCGAGACGGCCCAAGTGCCCCCAAAGATCGCCCAAGAGGCCCAAGACGGCCCCAAGAGACGTCCAAGACGGCCCACGAGGCCTCCAAGGCACTCAAGATGGCCTCCAAGACGGCTCAAGAGCCCTCCGAAACGTCCTCCAACAAGGCCCGAAAGGGTCAACATTGCCTCCAGGCGGCCAAGATGACCTTCAAGATGCCCACGTGTTCCCCGAAGGCTTTCCAAACCGATTCCGGGAACACATGGTCCAATAGCTTGGCAGATCTGGCCTCAACGTTCGGCCACATAAAAGGCAGGGGGCGGCGGTGATTCGCCGTAGGCGTCTTCGATCCGCCGCCCCCCGTCGATTCATCGCAGGGGTGCATGGCGTGCTGAACCCTTTCGGTTATGGTTTTGGTCATTTTTCCAAAGAACTCCCCGTGGGGCTCTGGCGCGTCCCGCCAGGGTCCCGGGACGATCGCCAAGGAGCTCAATTCCCCAATTGTTCGCTCAAGATGGCCCAAGATGGCCTCCCAGATGGCCACGTTGGCCCAAGATGGCCTCCAAGATGGTCCAAGATAGCCTACAAGTCCGCCTAAGATACTGCAAGACGGCCTCCAAGACGGCCCCAGAGAGTCCAAGATACCTCCAAGGTCGCCCGAGAAGCCTCCAAGACGACCCAAGACGACCCACGAGGCCTCCAAGAGGTCCTCCAGGAGGGCCCGAAGAGACCAACATCCTTTGCTTTCCATAGGTTTTTGAAGGATTTGGGCATTTGCTTCTTCTCGGCATTCCAACGGCTCAAGACGGCCCAAGACGCACCCAAGATCGCCCCAAGATCGCCCACGAGGCCTCCAAGATGGCCCCATGACGGCCCAAGGGGCCCCCAAGACGGCCCCAAGAGGGCCACAAGGCAGGCCAAGGGGCCTCCAAGACGCCCAAGATGGCCTCTAAGACGGCCCTGGAGCACCCCAAGAAGGCCCCAAGTCGGCCCAGAGAGGCCCCCCAAACGGCGTCCGACGGCGTCAGACGGGCCAGGAGCCCACCAAGATGGCCGAAGTTGGCTCTAGGCTAGCCCAAGACGGCCCAAGAGGCCTCCAAGACGGCCTCCAGGAAGGCCAGAAGATGCCAACAACATGTACTGTTCTCAGGTTTTCGAAGGATCTTGACATTCTCCCAAGGTGCCCCCAAGATGGCCCCAGAACGGCCCAAGAGGCCCCCAAGATAGCCCCAAGAGGCCCCCAAGACGGCCCAAGGATGCTTCTAAGACGCCCAAGATGGCCTCCAAAACGGCCCTGGAGCATTCCAAGAGGGCCCCAAATCGGCTCAGAGAGGCCCCCCAAACGGTTTCCGACGGCGTCGGGCGGTCCAGGGGCCCACCAAGACGGCCGAAGATGGCACTAAGATGGCCCAAGATTACCCAAGAGGCCTCCAAGAGGGCCTCCAGGAAGGCCCGAAAAGGCCAAAATCATGGATTTCCAATGAGTTGTTGAAGGATTGTGGCATTTGCTTTTTTCGGCCTTACGACGACCCGAGACGGCCCAAGAGTCCCCAAAGATCGCCCAAGAGGTCTCCAGCATGGCCCCAGAACGGCCCAAGAGGCCCCAAAGACGACCCCAAGAAGCACCCAACACGGCCCAAGGGGCCTCCAAGACGCTCAAGATGGCCTCCAAGACGGCCATGGAGCACCCCAAGAAAGCCCCAAGTCGGCCCAGCCTCCCCCACCGTGTTCCCCGAACGCTTTCCAAACCGATTCGGGGAACATGGTCCGATAGCTTGGCAGGCCTCTGGCCACAACGTTCGGCCACATAGGCGCTTCCCAACAGGCAGGGGGCGGCGGTGATTCGCAGCAGGCGTCTTCGATACCATGGCCCAGCGGGGATGGGAATCGGTGAGAGGATGCTGAGAGTCTGGGCGGCGCTCCTCCAGCCGAACACCAGCACGCGCATCATGAGCTCTATCAGAAATACGACGGCGAAGAAGTTGTCCATAAACACCATCGCCGGAGTGTAGAACCCCGCCCTGGAGAGAAACAGGTTTCTGCGCGCACGGCCTAAGGATGGACGAGTCAGCGGCAGCGAGAGTGCCGCCGTTGCTGCTCCCCTTCCTTCTCCTCCTCCCTCCTCCTTCTCTTATGTTTCTTCTTATTATGAATATGTTTATCATTATTATTATTAGTACTCTTATTCGTCTTACGAGTATTAGTATCATGAGTAGTATGATTATTATGATTATTAGTATCATCATTACAATGATTCGTATTACTATTAGTTAGTATTCTTCGTCATATTATTATTATTACTAGTATTCGTATTACGATTATTATTATTATGACTATTCGTATTAGTATTACTCGTATTATTATTATTCCTATTAGTATAGTTGGCATTCTTCGTGGTATGCATATTATTGTGATTATGAATAGTATTATTATTATGGTTCATCTTGTTCTTCTTCTTACTAGTATTATCATTCGTAGTATTATTCTTCGTATTAATATTCGTATTCTTCATTTTCGTATTCCTATCATTCGTATTATTATTCAGATCATTAGTATTGTTATTATTACCCGTAGTGTTAGTATTCTTACTCTGCTTCATAGTACTAGAAGTATGATTCGCCTTATTATTATTAGTCTTCGTCTTACTTTTCTTATTATTACTATTCGTCTTCTTCTTCGTATTATTATTCTTATTCCCAGCCAACCTGTGTTGTTGGGTCCTCGTTTTGAAGAGACGGTCCCCGCGTTCCTTCCTCCTTCCTCCTTCATCCTTCCTCCTTCCTCCTCCTCTCCTTCCTCCTCCCTCCTCCCCCTCCCTTCTGGCACACCCCTCACACGTTTCGTGGCCCCATAGGGAGCTCCACCGAAGGCCCCAGTGGCTGCGCCCGCATGCGGTTCCACCCCCCATTCTGGCACACCCCTCACACGTTTCGTGGCCCCATAGGGAGCTCCACCGAAGGCCCCAGTGGCTGCGCCCGCATGCGGTTCCACCCCCCATTCTGGCACACCCCTCACACGTTTCGTGGCCCCATAGGGAGCTCCACCGAAGGCCCCAGTGGCTGCGCCCGCATGCGGTTCCACCCCCCATTCTGGCACACCCCTCACACGTTTCGTGGCCCCATAGGGAGCTCCACCGAAGGCCCCAGTGGCTGCGCCCGCATGCGGTTCCACCCCCCATTCTGGCACACCCCTCACACGTTTCGTGGCCCCATAGGGAGCTCCACCGAAGGCCCCAGTGGCTGCGCCCGCATGCGGTTCCACCCCCCATTCTGGCACACCCCTCACACGTTTCGTGGCCCCATAGGGAGCTCCACCGAAGGCCCCAGTGGCTGCGCCCGCATGCGGTTCCACCACCCATTCTGGGCCGCGGCTTGCGTTCGTCGAGGCGACCCCGCCCTGCGCTGAAAAGGGCGCGCGGGACAGCCGCGGGGCAGCCGCGGGGCAGCCGAAGCAAAGCGGGTTCTTGGGCGGCATCGCCGCGGGACGCCGCGACATAGCCGCAGCAGCGCGACTGAGGACGGCTGCGCAGCTGCAGCACTGCTGTAGCACAGCGACGGGGTAGCATGTCGGCGACACAGGGACGATCTTCCACGAAGGGGATACCCATAGGAACTACATCCTTGACAGGAACAGACACGGTCACGGACCTGGCGGACACAGAAAAGGAAAGCAACGTGGAGGGCGAACGACAAGAGAGCGCCGAGACGGCACAATATGCACACGCAAGTCCGGGCATGTATAACTCGGTGTGAAACGGCAGGTGCATGTGCAATTGAATGCATGCCCTGGTTGTTGAACAGGTGTAGGAATTTCCGGGGCATGTGATCTCTTACAAACATCAGTAAGAACAGGCGTCGGGAGGTCGAAACGGCGAGACACACATGGCCAATAATTGGAGGGCAGTGTGGAAACGCATGCGCGCGCGAGAAAACGCGCGCAACTGAACACGCACACGCGAGAACGCGTGCGTGAATACAATGGCGCGCACATGAACTTTCACTGGAAGCGATCGGCGTGAATGGACTCAGGGAGTCGCTTTGCCCCCCCATGCGTCGCCCTCTTCCTAAAACCATGGGTCTGAAGCCCTTCCCCCGCGATGGGCTAAAGCGCCTAAGATGGCCCAAAATGGCTCCGCGACGGCCCCAGAAAGCCCATGATGACCTCAAATATGACTCATGAGCACCCAACGTCGTTCAAGATACCTTCCAATTTGCCTCCGAGATGCCCCGCGGCCGCCCCGAGGCGGCTCCAAGTGGCCACGGCGCTCCCCCAGGAGGCCCCCGGGAAGCCCAACTCCTTGAATGACAATACTATGAGCAAGTTGGTGTCGCCTTCTCGTTGTTCCGAGCAGTGTCCGCAGGCAGCAATGCAACTATAATGATGATACCGACTGTGTGGGGCCGGACGGAGTGCCGCGTGCCGCTGGTATTGGCGACCGAAAACACATGTTCAAGTGTAATATGACAGCGCCAGACTGCGCCGGGACAGCCGCGGGACAGCCACGGGACAGCCGCGGGACAGCCGCGGGACAGCCGCGGGACAGCCGCGGGACAGCCGCGGGACAGCCGCGGGACAGCCGCGGGACAGCCGAAGCAAAGCGGGCCGTCGGGCAATAAAGCTGCGGCCCGGGCCAGTAAAGCCGCGGCCCGCCGCGGGACAGCCGCGGGACAGCCGCGGGACAGCCGCGGGACATCCGCGGGACAGCCGCGGGACAGCCGCGGGACAGCCGAGGCGCAGGCGAGGCAAACATGAGGCCAAAATGCTATGGGAGCACTGGGAATGGCCTTCAATCGAGTTGTCTGGCATTGAAGATTATCCATGGTTCGGATGACGAGGAAGGGAGCGAAGGAGGTAGGAGGGGGGCGAAGGAGGGAAGAGGGAGGAGGGAGGAGCGAGGAGGGAGGGAGGAGGGAGGATGAGGGAGGAACGAGGAGGGAGGGACGAGAAGGGAGGAGGGAGGACCAAGGAGGGATGAAGGGTGGAGGAGCCATGGCAAAGAAACAAATGAGTGAACCCGACGTCGGGGTCACATAAGCCCCCGCCATCAAAGTGCATATTGGGGCTGGTCTTGTGGGGGGTGATTGCCGTGGGAGGGAGTCCAAGGGCGCGGGATGAGCGGGAAGGTTTTTTGCTGATGATTTCTATGTGCTTGTATTGCAATAAAACGGACTGTCATATTCCCGCACAACCAAAATAGTAACAAACGAACGGGGGAAAGGCGCGCGCCACCTGCATCTTAAGGGCGATCCCGCTGGACGCCCGTGAGCGCGAAAACCGCGAAGAGACCCGGACCGACGAAAAGCGCGAGAGACCCCTAAACCTTGCAAGATCTTGCAGTGCCCACCCAATCGGCCAGGGCAGACGAAGGCGCCCGTGCGGGGCGCGCGCATCATCACAGCGACAACAAAAAACACGCCATGTCCTGAAGCTCGCAGAACGCATCATGGAGCGATGGCGCACGCACAGATCCGCAGTCGAATCGGGTTGAAGCTCGCACGGGCTGCGCTAGAGCAGACCGGCGCGCCCGACACTCAAACGCGCCGAAGCTCTAGCTACTCGCGCACGCAGAAAAGCTGCTCGCTCAATGAAAAAAGCCACGCTCGCAGGAAAGCTGCTCGCCCACAGGGCACGGCTACATTTCGGCTTTTCTTGGACGGAATTATGCGAAGGGGGGGGGTCAGTTTAAGCCGCGGCCTCCTCAGGCACACCCCTCACACGCTTCGTGGCCCCATAGGGAGCTCCACCGAAGGCCCCAGTGGCTGCGCCCGCATGCGGTTCCACCCCCCATTCTGGCACACCCCTCACACGCTTCGTGGCCCCATAGGGAGCTCCACCGAAGGCCCCAGTGGCTGCGCCCGCATGCGGTTCCACCCCCCATTCTGGCACACCCCTCACACGTTTCGTGGCCCCATAGGGAGCTCCACCGAAGGCCCCAGTGGCTGCGCCCGCATGCGGTTCCACCCCCCATTCTGGCACACCCCTCACACGTTTCGTGGCCCCATAGGGAGCTCCACCGAAGGCCCCAGTGGCTGCGCCCGCATGCGGTTCCACCCCCCATTCTGGCACACCCCTCACACGTTTCGTGGCCCCATAGGGAGCTCCACCGAAGGCCCCAGTGGCTGCGCCCGCATGCGGTTCCACCCCCCATTCTGGCACACCCCTCACACGTTTCGTGGCCCCATAGGGAGCTCCACCGAAGGCCCCAGTGGCTGCGCCCGCATGCGGTTCCACCCCCCATTCTGGCACACCCCTCACACGTTTCGTGGCCCCATAGGGAGCTCCACCGAAGGCCCCAGTGGCTGCGCCCGCATGCGGTTCCACCCCCCATTCTGGCACACCCCTCACACGTTTCGTGGCCCCATAGGGAGCTCCACCGAAGGCCCCAGTGGCTGCGCCCGCATGCGGTTCCACCCCCATTCTGGCACACCCCTCACACGTTTCGTGGCCCCATAGGGAGCTCCACCGAAGGCCCCAGTGGCCGCATGCGGTTCCACCCCCTGGCACACCCCTCACACGTTTCGTGGCCCCATAGGGAGCTCCACCGAAGGCCCCAGTGGCTGCGCCCGCATGCGGTTCCCCCCCATTCTGGCACACCCCTCACACGTTTCGTGGCCCCATAGGGAGCTCCACCGAAGGCCCCAGTGGCTGCGCCCGCATGCGGTTCCACCCCCCATTCTGGCACACCCCTCACACGTTTCGTGGCCCCATAGGGAGCTCCACCGAAGGCCCCAGTGGCTGCGCCCGCATGCGGTTCCACCCCCCATTCTGGCACACCCCTCACACGTTTCGTGGCCCCATAGGGAGCTCCACCGAAGGCCCCAGTGGCTGCGCCCGCATGCGGTTCCACCCCCCATTCTGGCACACCCCTCACACGTTTCGTGGCTCAATAGGGAGCTCCACCGAGCGCCCCAGTGGCTGCGCCCGCATGCGGTTCCACCCCCCCATTTCGGCACACCCCTCACTCGTTTCGTGGCCCGGGGGCGCCACCGAAGAATATATCCACCATTGCGGTATTCACAACTACGTCTGGTTGGGTCTTTCGTCAGGCTAATTATTACTATTATTCGTTTTTCTTCTTCGTCGTCTTCTTCATCGTTTTCTTCTTATTAGTTGTATCAGTATGTTTCTTATTTTTCTTCTTCCTCCCTCCTCCTCCTCCTCCTCCTCCACCTCCTCCTCCTCCTCCTCCTCCTCCCTCCCTCCTCCTCCTCCTCTCCTCCTCCTCCTCCTCCTCCTCCTCCTCCTTCCTCCTCCCCGCCTCCTCCTCCTCCTCTTCCTCCTCCTATTCCTCCTCATCCTCCCCCTCCTCCCCCTAATCCTCCGGCCCGTCCTCCCCCCCTCCTCCGCTACCTTCCTTTACCCTCCTGTACCCTCCTCCCCCTTCCAACCTCCACATAATCCTCCTCCTCTTCCTCCTTCACATCGTCCTTCTCTTATTATTCCTCCTCCTCCTCGTGTTTCTCCTATTCCTCCTCCTCATCGTCAGCATCATCCTCCTCATCATCATCACCACCACCATCACCACCACCACCATCATAACCACTATCCGCATCAGCCGTATCATTAGCATTCGCCTAATCCTCATCACCAGCATCATGATCAGCCACATCATCATCATCATCATCATCATCATCATCATCATCATCATCATCATCATCATCATCATCAGCATCATCAGCATCATCATCACCATCATCATCATGATCATCATCATCATCATCATCATCAGCATCATCAGCATCATCATCATCATCATCATCATCATCATCATCATCATCATCATCATCATCATCATCCGCACCACCATCATCACCACCGCCATCACCAGCATCATCATCATCACCATCAGCATCAACATCATCATGACCAGCAGCATCGTCACCACCACCATCAACATCAAAACCATCACCACCATTATCATCATCATCAACATCATCACCATCAGCATCATACTCATCAGCATCGACATCGTCATCACTAGCATCAGCTTCATCGTCATCGGAAGCATCATCATCCGCATCATCAGGATCAGCACCATGCTCATCATCATCATCGGCATCAGCATCATCCTCGTAATCAGCATCGTCGTCATTATAATCATCCACATTACCGTCATCCACATCATCGTCCGTATTACCACCAGCGTCATCATCAACATCATCATCATCATCCGCATGCTCATCCTCATCCGAATGATCAGCCGCATCCTCATCCGCAGTAGCATTATTATCATCGTCATCATCACCATCATCATCAGCATCACAAGTATCAGATCATGACCATCGTCCGCATCCTCATCATCACCAGCATCAGCGTAACCATCAGCATCAGCATCATCCGCATCATCATCATCATCATCATCATCATCATCATCATCATCATCAGCACCATCACCATCACCATCACCAGCATCATCATCCTCATCACCAACATAATCATCATCATCAGCATCAACCTTGTCCTCATCATCATCATCATCATCATCATCATCATCATCATCATCATCATCATCAACATCATCATCCACATTGCTACTCCATCCTCCCCCCTTCAATCCTCCCCGTCCTCCTCCTCCTCCCCCTGTTCCTCCATCTTTACCCAACCTATGCCTAATAGGGCCAATCAGGATGTACTGGTGGTATATGTGGCACTCCTAGCAACAGTTCCAAGGAACGTCTTGGGCTCGAGGATCCCCGAGAGACCATGGCGGCAATGTGTACGGCGCCAGCCGTCAAAGTATGAGGTTCGACTGTCCGTTAAGCGGATAGGGAGTCGGAGGTGAGGGGGTGAGATCAGAGTGGAACGGAGAGCCCGGGAAATCGATTTCGGTTTCGTGTTCGTGCGTGCCGTGCGTGCGGGCGAGGCGAAGCTGCGTGTGCGGGCGAGAAAAAGTCTCCTGTGGCTGAGGCGCGGCCGGACCAAATGTTTCCTTTCCGGGCGGCCGGTGGCCCGCGGTGTCCCGCCGGTGTCCCGCTGGTGTCCCGTGTAGCTGAGGCGCGGCCGAACCAAATGACTCCCTTCCGGGCGGCCGGTGTCCCGCGCTGTCCCGCGGTGTCCCGCGGTGCCCCGCGGTGTCCCGCCGGTGTCCCGCGGTGTTCCGCGATGATGATGATGAAGATGATGATGATGATGTTGATGATGATGATGGTATGATGAGATGATGATGATGATGATGGTGATGTTGGTGATGGTGATGATGATGGTGCTGATGATGATGATGACGATAATGGTGGTGATGGTGATGATGGTGAAGATGATGAGGACGATGATGATGATGATGATGATGGTGATATGATGGTGGTGTCCCGATGATGATGTTGATGAGATCGATGATGAAGATGATGATGATGATGATGATGGTGCTGATGGTGTCCCGATGATGAGGATGATGATGATCATGATGATTATGTTGGAAGTCATGATGATGACGATGATCGTGTCCCGATGATGATGAGCATAATGATGTTGATGTTGACGATGCTGATTATGAGTATGTCCCGATGATGATGAGGATGTTGATGAAGATGAGGTTGATGATGATTATGGCGCCCCGATGATGATGATTATTCTGATGGTGATGATGATGATGTTGATGATGATGGCGACCCGATAGTGATGATGATGATGATGATGATTGTGATGATGATGATGTTGACGCTGATGTTGGTAATGATGATGATGGTGCCCTGATGATGACGATCATGATGGTGAAGCTCATGATGCGGTTGGTGATGCTGATGATGATGTCGATGATGAGGATGGGATGGTGATGATGGTGTCCCGATGATGATGATGATGCTGATGATGATGATGATAACGATGGTGATCATGATGGTGTCCCGATGATGATGCTGCTGCTGATGATGATGATGACGATGACTGTGTCCCGATTCTGCTGTTGATGATGATGATGTTGATGATGATGATTATGATGACGGTGATGATGCTGATGATCGTGGTGTCCCGATGATGTTGATGACCGTGATGATGATGATGTTGGTGTTGATGATGAGGGCGGTGTCCCGATTATGATGATGTTGGTGATGATGGCGTTGATGCTGATGTTGTTGTTGATGATGATGATGATGACGTTGATTGTGAGAGCGGTTGTGATATCGATAGTGAGATCGATAGTGAGACCGAATGTGATACCGATTGTGAGATCGATTGTGGGATCGATTGCGAGATCGATCGTCAGATCAATTGTGAGATAGATCGAGTGAGATCGATTGTGAGATCGATCGAGGGAGATCGATCGAGCGAGACCGATACTGAGATCGATAGTGAGATCGATAGTGAGACCGATCGAGTGAGACGTTGGTTCCTCCCCCCCGAACCTCACCATCACCCGAAAGGTGGTCGCATAGGTGAAAGAAATATGAAGTCGCGCGCTTTTCCTCTCAAATCCCAAACAGCTGTGGATTAGTCAATACACTGTTCAATGCATTTCAAAGCACGCATGTAACCGGCGGGAGGGCCACGCGCAGCAGCGACTCCCCCCGCGGCGGCCCGGCCGCAGCAGCCGGCCAGGGCCGACGGCGCACCATCGGGACCTCACGTCACCGACGGCGCCGAATTGAGGCGGGCACGGGCGCGAGGCTCACACGGCCACCAGCAGCCCAGCGCGCCGCAGTATAGCCACCATCTCGACATGGGCTTACGATGCCTGTGCCAGTCCAGCCACCATCTCGCCACGGGCCCACGGCGCTTTCACCGGTTCCAGCGGTCGCCGCGACAACGGGGCCAGTCCCAGGCGTCGCCGCGGCGGTCCCCCCCCAGCTATCGCAACCGCCCTTGCCGCGGTCCACCTTGCCCGCCCCCTAGCTCCTGGCTCGGCGGGGGGGGGCCCATCCACGCGCTCCAGGCGCCACCTTCAAGAGGCTGGCTGTGATCGTGCCAAGGGCGCGGGCTGGAGCCGACATGGCTGCGCTGGGATCTGGAAGGCGCTGCGCCGCTGCGGACCGGCTCGCGCGCGTCCGAGTAGCGGCGTGGCCGCGCCTTCGCCGAAGGCGGGGACGCTGCGCGGTCGCCCGCCTCTGCGCGGGCACGCTTGCCCTTGCCCGTCTCCGCGGCTGCAGGAGGCGGCGGGGTCGCACGACGAGGAGCGCTCCCCTTTCCGAGCCAGGTCCGCGCCGCCGCGGTCGCCCTGTCATCCCGCGGTGGACGGCGGCTCAGGGCGCGCTTGCGGCTGGCAGTCCGCGCCGACCTAGCAGTCGCTGCCCTCAGGCGGCCCCTTCGTTCCCCACGTGACATGGGCAACATCGAGGTTGGGCGCTCTCGATCAGGGTCGAGCGCCGCTACTCCGCGCCGCCCCAATATGGCGAGGGCACGCACAGCTGCCTCGGACACGTGCAGCGGCCACCTATCGACCGAGGCGCGCTGGAAGGTGTCTGGCGCCATGCGCAATCCGCGCCTGCGCGCTCTGGCCTCCGATTGCCCCAGGCACTGCATGCACGCCTCGATCTTGTGGGCGTCGATCGAGATAGGCGGCACATCAGCCCGATTCAGGTGCATGTCGCGGTGGACCAGGTCCAGCACGTCACGATGAGCTTCGAGCACGTGAACTTCATTCACCAAGCTAGCTCGGCACTGTCCGACCTCCGCAAGATGAGTCCGCATGGCGCCCTCACCCGCGGTCTCTGGGTCAATTTCGGTCCACGCAAAGTCCTTGGTGAGCTCGATGGCCACTCTGTAGACCTGCTCCGACATCCATTTCGCCTTCTGTGAGAGGGAGTCGGGGTCATAGACGCAGAAGTCTGGCGGGTCGAACCATAGCTCACGGATCCTCGCCGCACAGGTGGGGACGTCTCCAGCGCGACGATGCTCCTCAGGCTCGTCGGCGGCAGCAGAGTATGTCACGAATTCCTCTGCCGCCCTCGCAATGCTGTAAGAATCAAAGCGCGGCCAGTCGCCTGGGTTGTGGACATCGCGCTCTGGAGCATGCGACTTTGAACGCTTGCGCATGGCGTTGCCACCGAATGCCCGAGGCGCGTCTCCTGTCTGTAGTCGCCTCGCGCGGCTGCGGGATCCGCCTTGCTTGCCATGGGCAGCGGCAGAAGGGCAGACCGAGGCCGAGGTGTTGACTTTTCCCCTCGGGACGTTGTCTTCGTCATCTCTATATTCCTCCTCGAAATCGGCCAGAACCTCCTTGGGGGGCCAGTACCTGCCAGAATCTTCCTGGATCAGTGGCCAGAGGTCCCATAAGTCCCTTGGCAGGATATCTCGGTTGTCGGTGCACCAGCCATCCCATCCCACGCTAAGCACGAACTGCTCACGGGCGCCAGGGTCCGTGGCGCCCCAGTCGAAGACGTCGAGGACGCCCACGTCCGTGCCCGCGTCGGCCAGGTCGACATGGCGAAACAGGTATGCCCACCATGTCCACGACGGGCAAGTAGCATTATAGCCAATAGGTCGCTGGCGGCGGCACTCTAGATAGCGTGGCCATCTGCGCGCCCGCTTGTCTCCTTTTCCCTCGCGCACCTCGTTGCCATGGGCAGGGCGCCTGTCTGTCGGCGATGACGGGGCCAAGGCCAACGCGGACCTCTCTGCCGACAACGTGGCCGTCTTTCCCGCCACTGCAGAGCAGTAGCGACTCAACGCTGCTTATGGAGCGCCCGTACTCCAGTTCTCTTGCAAGCGACCCTGTGTTCTATCAGAAATCTGTCTTTGAGTCGCTCTGGCCCTCTTTTGGTGGCCCCCCCTGCTGCTCCGCTCATGGAACGCGGCGGCGGGGTGCCGAGGCGACTCCTTACACATTCCGACATGTCTCCAATCCACTGCAGGCCGGAGCCGATTGGGATGCCACTGGGACGCCTCGTAGAGAATCTCTTCGTGGCACACGCCGCAGGCCATCATGCCGTAGCGGGTCTTCTGCCCCAGGTGGCAGACGAGGCATATGTCGTCTTCCCAGGTGGGGGACCCCTTGACGCCCTGCCACAGGACGTCGTCCAACCTGTCCTCAGAGGCGTTGTTCAGGATCTGTTGACCCGGCTCCAGGAAGTCGATGCACCCCGCATGAGGGATGGGGACAACCTGCAGCATAGTGAGGCGCCGGTCATAGCAGACGTGCCACGTGAGCTTGTCCTTAAAGGCTTCCAGCACAGCGAAAAGCTGCCAAATTCATTCCCATTGAAGGGTGCGGTCCGTGAAAATCTGACCGATGGCAGTATCAAGCGCGGGTGAGCCTCGACATGCCTCGGGCTCAGAGTGGCGAAGTACGTCCCGTTCAGGATGGAAGGGTCGAAGTCGGGAACAGTCGTATTAGTAGTGCCATTGAAATCTCTTGACATCCCGTTCCGATGAAGAGAAGTCGGGAAATTGTCATCCAACTCGGAGCGCAACTTCTGATCATCTCGTTCAACGAGATCTTTGGCCTCTGGATAGCACAATGGCACACACATGTCTTCCACCGCGTTCAGATCATGGAACATCTTCGCGCGCGGCGAGAAGGCAACCGCGAAGGCCACGGGCCCGCATAGACGCAGCCCAGCGGCTGCATCGATCAGTGGAGCCGCCTCACCGCCCTGACTTTGCCGAACGTCTGCGAAATCCATTGGTAGCAGGAGCGCCCCGTGCTTCTCGGTCATGTTCGGATCGCACCGCACATTGCGTCGGCAAGGACAAATGACCCTCAGGGAGTCACCATGAACGGCACGGACGAGAAGGGGACGAACGGCAGGAACCATGAAGATCTGCTCGTCGTCGCTGTCCCCAAGGGTCGCGTCTGGGTCGCCAGCGGCGTCCGATACGCCGACCCCCTTGAGAACGATCTCAGCGAAACGGCTATCCCAGTCCATGGGAAGGGATGTCGGGCCTTCCGTTGCTGAGTCCATCTCAACAGCAAGTATCTGAATGTCCGTCGGATTGAGCATCGACACGGCGTGGAGAAATCTGGGCCACGGGCGGCCATAACCGACATGCGTCAACATGTGGATTAGCACGTCGACCTCCGCCCATCCTCCCGAGGCGCTGCGTCGCGTCGCGAATGACAACCGTCATGAGCATTACAAGAAGAAACGGCGATAGAGGGCGCCCTTGGGAGATCCCCGAATGCGGTTCTTTTTCTGCAGATTCCAGCGCGGGGCCAATCACTGAGAATCGCCTGGCAAAGTATATGTGCTGCACCATTCCCAAGACCTTCGGCGGCAATCCAAGCCGCCCAAGGGCTGTGATCATAGCATTGGCATTGATCGAATCGAAAGCTTTCTTCCAATCCAAAGCTCCCATTCCCACGCGACCATCTCGTCCTGCCAGCGCTTGACCAATACGCCGTCGCACAGCAAATATAGCATCCTGCGTGCCCCGGCCAGATCTGAAGCCGAACTGCGCGGCTGCGAGGCTCCTCTCTGCCCCTGCGGCCTTCAATATTTTCATAATCGCCGTGGCGAAAAGCCTGTAAGTCACGCAGACAAGGCTTATAGGGCGATAGTTATTGCTGTCTTCCACAGACCCTTTCTTGTGGATAGATGCCACCAGGGCTACATGCTAGTCTTTGGGCGTCCCCCCCCCAAGCCAGCACGCACTGCACAAAGCAGTCATCCACGACAAGCCATCTTCTGCGTCTGCCACAACCCGCCCAAACTCGCCCGGGATGTCATCTGGTCCACAAGCTTTCCCGTACTTCAGCTCCTGGATTGCTTCTCCCGCCTCCGTCTCTGTCAGCAGGTCTGCGCACGCCGGCGGCGCATCGCCAAGTTGCGGTCCTTCGACGTCACCAGCAGGCCGGACTTGCCACTGAACTTTCTCCAGATGCTCTGCTATTGTGTCAGCCCAGAGGTCGCTGTCCACGAGCTTGCCGCCTGCGTCTCTCAGCTTTCCGTTCGCGATCTTCTTTGACTTCCTGGCTGCGCGGATTCCCCTCCACCCTCCAGTACGGAGCTGCTCATCTGCCCAACGCGTCTTGTCCGACTTGCCTTGCTTCCTGGGATGTTTGCGCATTTGCTCTTCTAAGGAACTGTTCCCTCTCGCCCGCGCCTCTCTTCGCAGCTCCAACGGGCGCAGCGTCTCCTCGGAGATCCACGGCCTGTTCGCCTTGCGCTCTAGCTTTGGCAAGGTCTCTGCTGCCTTCTTCATCGCCGCTTTAGTGTCCTGCCACATCCTCCACGTCGGCCGCGCCATCGCTTGCCCGTTCTTCGATGCGATGATTGAAAGCGTCTGCGAAAGCTAATCGATGCTCAGAATGCCGGAAGGCCGCTGCATTTTATCGCTTCCTCGCTGGAGCCTCGGCGCTTTTCGGGAAAAATTACACAAACGCACAAACCAAAAAGTGATCTGTCGCCAGCGCAGCTTCCCGGCGCGCTTGGACGCCTGCAACATGCGCGAAGAAAACGCCGTCGCAAATGAACAAATCCAGCATATTGAATCCGTTCTCGGAAACAACATATGTTTTCGAATGCCCTGGCTCCACATACGTTGCTCTGCCCTCGTAATCCGCATCGCAGAACGCGCTGGCAATAATGAGGTCGCTGCTAATGCACGTTTCCATCAGCAGACACCTGTTCGGCACATCCGCATGTCGAGCGGCAGCTCGCCCGAACGCGTTCTCGCCTATCACGTCCTCTTCCCCGGGCCTTTTGCGGACCCAGCCTCGCGTTGAAATCTCCGAACATGAACTTGTCAACGTTCGCCGAATACTTCCGGCACTCTTTGTCCAGCTGCGTGTAAAAATTGGAACGTTCATCAAAAGGCCGCCCATTGCGCGGAGCATACGCCGTGAAGACGCCCACCACGCCTCCGCAAACGCGAAGCTTGATGCCACAGATCCTGTCCGACACTTGCCGGAAAGATTGCATAGATGACGCGCGCCGCGTGGATGCGATGAAACCAACGCCGGCCAACGATCTCAAACCACTGTCGCTCCCAGACAATATGATTATATGCCCGTTCTCTGTGTTCACGCTGCTGTTGGTCACCCACGTCTCCTGCATGCAAAGAATGTCTAGGCCACGCTGCTGCATGCGATTGATTAATTCAAAAACTTCCAGGTCAAACAACCCCTTCGCGTTCCAGGAAACACAGACCACCCTGTCTCTCAGAACTGGCGCCCCAGATGCGTCGGAATGAACTTGCCCCGATCCCGTGCCCAAGCTTCTGCTGGTCCGGGGTGAAAGCACGTCTACGCGCCCTCGACCCCATCACTTGCCCGGGCCATTCCCGGCCCCCTTGGTCGTCTTCTCGCGGCTCTTAGCAAGCCGACCCTTCGCCGTCTGGAGAACGAGCGCGAACTCCGAGGAAGATTGCAGTTCCTGCCACTGGGCCCGCTCTTCCTTCACCCACTCCACATGGAAGTCGCCCCCATCCACCTTCACCTTTACCACCTCCTCCCCCTGGACCTTCAACGCGGCATTGGGCCGATCGATCTTGATGCGTTCCGGGCTGAACTTCCATTCGATGAGCTGGTTCCTGAAGTTCCTGAGGAAGCCGGCGCAAACTCTCACGTCAATGGGGGCCTCGATGTCGCACCAAATCCTTTCCTTTGCTTCCCCCCCCCACGTTCTTCTGCACCACCTTCCCCCTCATGATTTTCACCGTCTCGGCCGCGCCAATCTCGTTCGCGAACTTGGCAAACACCAAGCCTTTGAACTCTTCTCTTTCCTCGTCCTTCTTGTAGACCTCCAGGGGCTTTATCAACTTGGCGAGCCACGCCGAAGCTGCCTTGAACGAGCGCCCCTTGAGGCCGCCGACCACGACCACTGTAGATGTCACGGCGTGCGCACTCGGAGGTGGCCGCACGCCGCCCAAGTTCATCTTTGAAAGGGATTCCTGAATCATTTGTGTAATCTCCTCCCCAGTTATAGTTCCCCGACGGCCCTGATCGCCGCCTCCCCCACCCCCTCCTTCGTTATCATGTTCGTCTTGATCCTCTTCATGTCCTCCTCCACCCCACAGGCCGTCATCTTTGCCTCCAATGCTGTTTGTTTCGCCGAATTCGCCTCGCCCCTCGCCTCCTTCGCCGCCACCTCGCCCCTCATCATCATGCCCTTCATGTCCTTCATATCCTTCATAATGATTTTCATCATGGCGTTCATGTCCCGGCCCTCTGTGTCTTCCACGATCTCAACCTCCGGAACGGCCTCGGCGCCATCCACGGCGTTCGGGGGGGGCTCCGTGCGGGGCTGCTTCTCCGCCCCTCCAGCCGGCGAGAGGATCTCAAACCTCTTTGCCATGGCTCAGGTCACAGAAAATTCGTCGCGGCGTAGGTCTGTTTTTGTTAATGGATGCAATGTCTCAGGGCCGCCCACGCCCTCTCGCCTGAGAACGCTTGAGCCTCTCGCCAAATGGTGAAGCCCCTGCGCGTTATATTCAATCCAGAATCAAAGCGCCCGTGGCTGTGCACATGGCCTGCGGGCCGAAGAACGCGGTCAAGGGGAGGCGCGGCCGGCGCGCTTGGACGAGCAGGGTCGGATCAGACTCGCGCAGGGCCGGTGGGGAGAGCGCATCGATCACTAACCTGGGCATCTCCGAAGCGAGCGATGGGCTGCGGCGGGGGCCTCCGCAGCGCGCGCTGGGCCGCGGCGGGGGCAGCGCCAGGCGGCGCCCTGCAAGGGGGGATATCGCATGAGGGTCGCAAAGGGCATCACGTCTTCGGCCCTCATGTCGAAAGGCATCGGCGCGACCGCCGCAACCTGAAGCAGGGGGGCTCTGCGCTGAGGCATCCTGGGCGGATCTCGCACTCCAGCAAGGACAAACGCGAAGACTGGTACTAGCCCCTGGCGCACGCGCTGCGGCGTGGCACATCCAGGCAGGAACATGCCCAGCGGCTCATCCGAGAAGCCGACGCCTCGGACCAGGGGGGCCAACTTGTCACCAAGCAGCGGCGACCACCAATCATCGAGCACGCGCTGGACGTCGCGCGCGCCGCTGAAGAGCGGGAGCGGCGCAAGCAGGCGTAGGGATGCGGGCCGTGCACGCGCGGATATTCGGCGCAGCAGCGCAGCCCGGCAACGCGAGGTCGCGCTGCCATCCTCGGGCATCCAGGCGACCACGTGCTGTCCCGCCAGCGCCCGCCAGGCGCTCTCCAGCAGCGCCGCCACCTCGCGCGCGTGCCCAAGTTGCGAGCGCCTGCCTGGGCCGGACCCAATATCGACGACCGCTGCGTGAGGAACCGCGCGTCCTGCTGCCCCGTCCGAGTGCGGAGCAAGGCCTGTCCTTTGTCATCGCGCTCGGAAGCTGGGCCTGCCTTTTCTCGGGTGGGCCTACCTGGCGATGGTGAGCACAGGCCTGGCGCAGGCCCTGTGCTTCCGCGCGTGGCCGGGGCGGCCGCTTCCCTCTGCGGTCAGAGGCCCGTTCCCCCCAGGCATGGGCGCTGCAGTGCGAACGGCTTCGGGCCCCGCTCTTCAAGGTCTGGGCCCTGGGGGTCAAGGGCTTGCGAGCGCCTCCGCCTATCGAACAGACTGACCCTGCTGCCTCTCGGCTCCCGCTCGCTCGCCCCTCCCCATACTTCCTCCGCCGCCCCTGCGAGAGAGCGAACATAGAGGAACAAACAACGCCATCAACACAAGATGTCGGAACTCCGCGCGCTGTTCTCGGATCCGGGCGGAGCGCCAACAACCATATTGGACACTTACGTATTCTTCTTCTTCGAGGAAGGGGTCAGGGGGGCCCCGCGAGCTCACCAAGAATCGGAGCCCTCGTTCCTCGGCCCCACGAACCCAAATCTCCAACGATTTGATTTCCAACATGGGCGCAATTCTGCCTCTGGGGCAGGTTATCGGGCCAGGGGGCCTTCGAAAACGCATCTAGGAGAAGGACTGGCCTCGACTGGAGGCGATCACATCGGACGAACCCCATCGAGGAACCAAAAGCGGTGCAAGTGTACACTTTCACAGGTCCGCGCGACTCGCGGGACCTGCACTGAACGCCCCACCCTGACGCGCGGAGCGCGCCAGGCGCTGCGCCAGAGGAGCTGCCAAGGGGGCCCAGCGCCTATCATGGAAATCTGCGCGAAGCTCCGAAAGCTTATGTTTGCGCCGCATTCTATTGTTCGATCGACGACCGACGGTCCGACGGTCCGAGCGCGGCGGGGCGAGCGCGGCGCTCGCGGGTTGGATCGACGACCGACGTCGATCGACGACGACCGACGCCCGACGGTTCGAGCCGACGACCGACGTCAGCATCCGCCGACGATCGTCGACGACCGTCATCAGGGAGCGGCGATCGACGACCGACGGTCCGACGGGCGGCGCCGTCGTCGATCGTCAACGATCGCGGCTGGTCGTCGACGATCGTCGACGACCGTCGCCACTGGGGAACGACGAGCGGTCATCGGCGGCCGCCCAGCCGTCGCGCGGCAATCGACGAACGACGGCCCGACGGCCCGAGCCTGTCGGGGCGGGCGCGGCGCCAGCGGGGCGCGGCGGAGCCGTGGGCGGGGCGGAGGCTGCGGCTGCCAGGCCGCCCGCGTGCGGGCCTGGGGGCCGCGCGGCTGCCGGTGCAGCGCGCCCTGGAGCGCGTCGGGCGGCCTTTTGCACGTCCGCGCCGAGGAGCGGGCAAGCGGTGATTCTTCCGTGGTCAGCAGCCGCAAGGAAGCCGGACGGGGGTCGAGCAGCGGCGGTCAATCTTAAACGCCCGCGCTGGAGTCGCCGTCGCGTCGGCGCGAAACGAACCGCAGGCTTCTTATGCCGTTGTTCAGGCGGCGACAGCCGAACCCTGCACCCACCAACCAACGATTCTGCTGAATCGGTGGGAGGCGGGGTAGGACTCGGATTTCGCCACGTGTTCGACGAATTCCGAATCCTACCATCGGCGCCCATCGAGTTGCCGGAATATTTGATCGGCGAGGGTCAGTCAGTCAGTCCTTTAGCCGTGCGTCCAGTAGGACGCGTTGGCACAAGCCTGACACACGCCAAACGCGCGCCTGAACAGCCGCGCGACACGCCAAACCCGTGCAGAGGACGATTGCGGTCAGACCTGAGACACTCCGAACACGCGCGGAAGCAGGCGGGCGACACGCCAAACACGTGCAGACGCAGCGCAGACGCGCCAAACGCGCGCGGGGAGGAAGGGGGAAGAGGGGGGTGATTACGATGACAAAGAACCTGATTCACAAAACTTGCGTTCGTTCGAACACTTTTTTGGCCCAGTGCTGTCGTGGACGGCCTCTCCAGCGGCGGGCCCATCTTTTCGGTGCGCCATTGCTTGCGCAAAATATTTGCTTGACCAAAGATTCACTACTATGCGAAGCTATCTCATTGTATAAATTCCCCTGCCGTCCAAGCAAAACGTCAGAAAGTGGGATGTCACTGGCGTCGATCAAGACGCCCACGTTCCTGACCCTTGATATGTACGAGCGCGGTATTCCCAATATTCTGCGTAGACATCGGCAGCGAAAGGCATATAATCGTTTTCTGCCCGCTTTCAACAACCATAGAGAATCCAAATAATACAACAACTTACTGACAACGAAACTTCTGCAAATTGTGAGCTTCCGTATTTTCCCAATGGAAGCGTGGTTCCATAATTTGTCCACCTGTTTGAACACTCTGCTTGATTTCCCCAATATGCGTGCAAGTGCCGCGCTTACTTTACCACCGCACGTGATGAGGCCACCGAGATATTTCGCGACCCTCGTAGTTTCGATCGCCTCCCCAGTTGGTCGCGTAATTGTTTCATCTGTGGATATGTGCATATGTACTGTCTTTTCCCAATTCAGTTCAATACCATATTTTGTGTATTCGTCCACAAGTGCGGCCAAGATGTATTGAATATTGTGCTTTTGCTGGGATGCCAAAGCTGTGTCGTCTGCATAGAGGATGTCGCGCATCACGACATAGTGGGGTTCTGGGGCCAGCCGGGCGTCTGTGAACACATCGTTTAGCATCACAGACTGCATTGCGATGAACAAGTATGGAGAGAGCGGACACCCCTGTGCTATCCCCGCACGCTGTCGCCTTTCAGTAGAGTTTCCAGTGTGGTCCACAATGGTGAAAGATCTTGCAGCATAGATCGATTGAATCATATCCACCATTTCCACTGGTAGCCCGAAGCGTCGCAGAACTGCGCACACGAAATCGGGCTTAATCCTATCAAATGCTTTTGCCCAGTCAAGCAACAATATAATCATCCCGCCGTCATTGCTCTGATGTGCTGCGATAATCCGCCGCCGAATGGGGCTCGCATTTTGGATTAGGAGGCAACTCCTCCTGGGAGGCCTTCGCTAGATCGAGTAGAGGCTCTTGAGCCTGATGGAAGGGCCATTGAGCCCGACTGGCTGGATTAGACTCAGGATTGAGCCAGGCTACGCCGGCTCAAGCGGGACCAGGCTTGATTGAGAAGGACTATGCTGGATTAGGCCAGGCATATACCAGCGGCGTGTCTTAATTCTACCTCCTCCCAAGAGCTGCATCAGAAGAAATGAGGCTCGCTCGCTGGACGGACACAGACATAAGAACAAATGGTCTAAACTTCCAAGAGGTCCGCGCGGATTTCTCGGGTCGGCATTGGACCCCTCCCTGGCGCGCGGTGCGCGCCAGGGGCGGCGCCAGAAGCGCCACCATGAGGCCCAGCGCAGATCCGAGAAATCCGCGCGGACCTCTGGAAGCTTATGTTCATGCCGATGTTTTCGACTCGTACCACCCAAGCATGGATCCTGACTCTTCGGCACCGCCTGTTTTCTGAGCCCTCCGGCCGCCTGAGGCCCCGCCCGCCCGCGCCCTGTCTCCCCAATTAGGGCTACTCGCATCCCGCGTAGCTCTTGACCGGAAGGGGCCCGCTCCCTACCCGCAGACCAAAAAGTGACAACCAACAAACTGGAGAATCTGCGCAACCACATCTTGCCTCATCCACCTGCTTGTTATACTGCAGGGAAAAAACCGTTAACGTGAACGTTTTCTTGTTCGGCGTTTCGAGATTGAGCGAAAGGGGGGGGAGGGGGGGGTCTGGCTCTGGACCTTTGCTTAGTGCGACTGTTTGGAACAATACTCCCATCGAGGATACTATGGGGAGGTGGGGCCCCCGAACTTAATCCACCTGCTTGAAACAGGCGCCAACAACAGCCAACATCTACTCTATGGAAGGATGAGGTGCGAATGCCCGCGCCGATCGGCAAAACAATGAATAAGAAAACGAACACAACCAGTTAGATTTGCAGACTACTACCTGCGAAGCAGGCATTGTGTGAGAAGAAAAAAAGGGAAACTATAGGCCAGAGGCAAATGTAAGTACCAGGCACGTGGCACTGCCCGGTCAATTTTTAGTCGGCAAGTGCGGGCAATGATGTTGCCGCGCTGGATGACGTTGACGCTCACGCGCGCGATTCTGCACGCAAGATATCCTCATCGTCGTCCTGATCATCAGATGCCCCCTCCTCATCCTCCCTCCTCAGGCTCCTCCTCCTCCTCCTCCTCCTCCTCCTCCTCCTCCTCCTCCTCCTCCTCCTCCTCCTCCTCCTCACGCCTCCCCCCTCCTCTTCCCTCTCCTCCCCCTCCACCTCCTCCTCCCCCCGTCGAGCAAGCGGGGGGGGCCTGCCGATGAGGGTCTCCACCTCCAGTCCCATGGTCACGCAATTGGCTATGATGACGACTCCGATTACGGCTTCGAACTCGCGGGACCTCTGGGCGAAGCGGTGCGCGAGGAAAAAAAACGAGGGCGGTGAGGGTGCAGGAGGAAAACGGGGAGCGACGGAGTGAGAGAGTGAGGGAGCCAGGAACGAGGAGCACGCAGCAGAGGGAACACTAGCAGCAGCAGGAACCGGATGAGGAGGAGGAGAACAATGAATTGACGACGAAAAAAAGTGAAAGACAAAGAAGAAGAAGAATGATACGAACCAACATTCAAAATCAATTACCCCAGTGCGACCCTACCTAGAAGTTGGAGCCCCTAGGAAAGCAGCATTCGTTGCTAGGCTATGCTATGCTATGATATACCATGCTATGCTGCGCTATGATATGCTATGTTATGGTATGATATGCTGCGCTATGGTATGATGTGTTATGCTATGCTATGATATGTTATGATATGCTATGATATGTCATGCTATGTCATACTGCGCTGTGCTATGCTAAGCTATGCTATGATATGATATGCTATGCTATGCTGCACTGTGCTATGCCATGCTATGGTATGCTGTGCTATGCTTTGCTGTGCTGTGCTGCGCTATGATATGCTATGATATGGATGTGCGTTGCTTGTGCTTTGCTTTGCTGTCGCTGCTGTTGATTTGCCTTTGCTTTGCTGCTATACTATGCTATGCTATGCTATGCTATGCTATGCTATGCTATGCTATGCTATGCTATGTCATGCTGCGCTGTGCTATGCTGTGCTGTGCTGTGCTGCGCTATGCTATGCTATGCTATGCTATGCTGCGCTATGCTATGTTATGATGGGCTACGAAACAATATGCTATGCTGCGCTATGCTATGCTACGTTATGCTATGTTATGCTGTGCTCTGCTATGCTAGAGCTCAGCGAAGCTAAGATGAAGATAAGCTAAGCTAAGATAAACCTGAGCTAAGATGAAGCTAAGCTAAGCTAAGATGAAATAAGCCAAGCTAAGATGATATAAGCAACGCTAAGCTAAGGGGACGTAACTGGGGAAACCGCGGGGCGGATCCTGGGGGAACCGCCCAGGGCGGGGAGCACTGCCCGGCCCTTTAAGCATACAGGGTAAGAACCCTTCTAAGCAGAGCCTAGGTAGGGAATGGTGATGAGAAGCCGGATAGTATCACATAGAATACGAAATATAAAAGGAAGAAAAATTCTAAGAATAGGCATAATAAACGAAAGTGCGCCAGTGGATCTCCCTGAATACACTAAATGGGGGGGGTCCACCCCCCCCCCCTCCTCCCCCCCTTTAGGGGGGGCAGGGGGGGGTGGGTCCAGAATACCCCCCTCCCCCCACCACTTGCGCTGAAAGGGGGGGGGGGGGTTCGACCCACCCACCCCCCCTCCCCCCCTTTGCGCCGGCTAAGGGAGCCGGGGAGGGGGGGCCTCTCTCGGAGCGAGCGCGCCCACAGGGCCCGAGCAAAGGGGAGGGGGGGGTAGGCTTAAGCTACCCCCGCCTTCCTTGAGCCGCCCTTGTTGGAAGCACCCCCCCCCCTCCCCCCCTTTTTTTGCAGGGGGGGGGGCTTACAGCTACCCCCCCCCCCTCCCCCCTTGGGCCCTCCCCGGAAGCTACTCCCCCCCTCCCCCCCTTTCCAAAGGGGAGGAGGGTGCTTAAGCTACCCCCCCTCCCTTGGCGCTGCCCTGCTGGAAGCTACCCCCCCCCTCCCCCCTTTCGTGCAAAGGGGGGGGGGTGCTTGGAAGCTACCCACCCCCTCCCGCTTTGGCCGCCACGGAAAGCGACCCCCCCTTACCCCCCTTTCCAAAGGGAGGCGAGGTGGCTTAAGCTCCCCCCCTCCCTTGAGCGCCCTGGCTTGGGAAGCTCCTCCCCCCTCCCTTTGTGCCAAAGGGGGGGGGGGCATGGAAGCCCCCCCCCCTTCCCCCCTTTGGCGGCCGCCCAGCCCCCGGAGCCTCCACGATCCACGATCGAGGAACAATCCACGATCGAGGATGGACGATCGAGGATGGACGATCCAAAATGAACAGTCCACGATCGAGGATGGACGATCGACGATCAACGATCGACGATCGAAAATCCCAATCGAATCGCTTGCAATCGATTGCACTCCATTCCACTGCAATCCCCCTCCCCACCTTCCTCCGCTCCCTCCCCTCCCTCCACACCCTTCGTTCCATCTCCTCCCTCCCCTCCCTCTCCTCCCCTCCCTCCCTTCCGTCCTGTCCCTTCCCTGCAATCCAATCGATTGAATCGATTGCAATTCAACCGATTGCAATCCAATCGATTGCAATCCAATGGATTGCAATCGAATCGTTTGCAATCCAATGGATTGCAATCGATTGCAACGCAAGTGTATCATTCAACTCGTCCCGTGCCAACGCCCGGGAACGAAAAATTACCCTGGCGACGTACCCAACCCTGCGCAAACGCGGGGCGCAAATAGTTGAGGACACTTTATAAGGGGGGCGATGACGGAGCGAGGGTTACATATGTCTGCAGACGGAATTCGGGAGACTCGCAGGAAACTGGCTTCAGGACAAGGACTATATAAAGCTGATTAGTTGCAATCCCTGAGCAACCCTAGCCACTTCGAAAGCGGGGATCTCAGATCGCAGCCCCCCAGGGATGGCGAGGTCTAAGTTGGGTCCGCGCGTGGCGTCACTGTGCTGGGCCCCCCAGCAGGCCTCGAAAGTGGCGACAGTTTCACAGATCGCAGCCCCCCAGGGATGGCGAGGTCTAATTTGGGACCGCGCGTGGCGTCACTGTGCTGGGCCCCCAGCAGGCCTCGAAAGTGGCGGACAGTATTCACCTGATTCGCAGCCCCCCCTGGGATGGCGAGTCTAAACTGGGTCTGCCCGTGGCGGTCATGTGCTGGGCCCCCAGCAGGCCTCGAAAAGTTGGCGACAAGTTTTCACAGATCGCAGCCCCCCGAGATGGCTGAGGTTCTAACTGGATCCGCCCGTTGGCGTTCATCTGTGCTGGGCCCCCCAGCAGGCCCTCGACAGTGGCGTCAAGTTTCACAGATCGACGGCAGCCCAGGAGATGGCGAGGTCTTTGTTTGGGTTCGCCCGTTGGCAGTCACTGTGCTGGCCCCACAGCAGGCCTCGGAAAGTGGCGACAGGTGTTCACAGATCGCAGCCCCCCAGAGATGGCGAGGTCTAATTTGGGTCCGCCCGTGGCGTCACTGTGCTGGGCCCCCCAGCAGGCCTCGAAAGTGGCGACAGTTTCACAGATCGCAGCCCCCCAGGGATGGCGAGGTCTAAACTGGGTCCGCCCGTGGCGTCACTGTGCTGGGCCCCCCAGCAGGCCTCGAAAGTGGCGACAGTTTCACAGATCGCAGCCTCCAGGGGATGGCGAGGTCTAATTTGGGTCCGCCCGTGGCGTCACTGCGCTGGGCCCCCAGCAGGCCTCGAAAGTGGCGACAGTTTCACAGATCGCAGCCCCCCAGGGAGGGCGAGGTCTAATTTGGGTCCGCCCGTGGCGTCACGGTGCTGGGCCCCCCAGCAGGCTGTGCTCCTGCAACGAAGTTTCTACAGATCGCACCCCCCAGAGATGGCGAGGTTCCTATTTGGGGTCCGCCCGGGGCGTGTCTGTGTTGCTGGGCCCCATCAGCAGCCCTCGAAAGTGGCGGCAGTTTCACAGATCGCAGGCCCCCAGGGATGGCGAGGTCTAATTTGAATCCGCCGTGGGTACCCGCTGTGCTGGGCCCCCCAGCAGCCCTCGAAAGTGGCGACAGTTTCACAGATCGCAGCCCCCCAGGGATGGCGAGGTGCAATTTCAATCCGCCGTGTGTACCCACTGTGCTGGGCCCCCCAGCAAGCCTCGAAAGTGGCGACAGTTTCACAGATCGCAGCCCCCCAGGGATGGCGAGGTCTAATCTGAATCCCCGTAGGGCGTCACTCCGCTGGGCCCCCCAGCAGCCTCGAAAGTGGCGACAGTTTCACAGATCGCAGCCCCCCAGGGATGGCGAGGTCTAATCTGAATCCCCGTAGGGCGTCACTCCGCTGGGCCCCCCAGCAGGCCTCGAAAGTGGCGACAGTTTCACAGATCGCAGCCCCCCAGGGATGGCGAGGTCTAATTTGGGTCCGCCCGTGGCGTCACTGTGCTGGCCCCCCCAGCAGGCCTCGAAAGTGGCGACAGTTTCACAGATCGCAGCCCCCCAGGGATGGCGAGGTCTAATTTGGGTCCGCCCGTGGCCCTCACAGTGCTGGGCCCCCCAGCAGGCCTCGGAAGTGGCGACAGTTTCACAGATCGCAGCCCCCCAGGGATGGCGAGGTCTAATTTGGGTCCGCCCGTGGCGTCACTGTGCTGGGCCCCCCAGCAAGCCTCGAAAGTAGCGACAGTTTCGCAGATCGCAGCCCCCCGCAGGCAAGACAGGAGGAGGCAAGAGGGAGACGGGACGGGAAGGAGAAAGTGGAGACCACACTGCTCTATTCAAACGAATACCCAACCAAGGAGGGTTGGGACAAATACTATTCCCCCCCGAAAGTTGCACGAAGTGTAATTCGGAGAACGCCAGCCCGTCGGGTTTGGCAGTGTTCGTGTAAGACGGCGGCCGGCTGGGGGAGGAGGAGGCGGAGGATGGGGGAGGCGGAGGAGGAGGAGGAGGAGGAGGAGGAGGAGGAGGAGGAGGAGGAGGAGGCGAAGGAGGAGAAGAGGAGGCGGAGGAGGAGAAGAAGGAGGCAGGAAGAAGAGAGGGGGAGGGGGGGAGGAGGAGGAGAAAAAGAGGAGGGACGGAGGAGGAAAAAGAGGAGGAGGGAGGAGGAGGAGGAGGAGGAGGAGAGGTAGGAGGAGAGAGGAGGAGAGCGGAGGGGGAGGAGGTAGGAGGAGGGAGGAGGAGGAGGAGGAGGAGGAGGAGGGAGGAGGAGGAGGAGGAGGAGGAGGAGGGAGGAGGAGGAGGAGGAGGAGGAGGAGTCGGGAGGAGGGAGAGGCAGGAGGAGGAGGAGGAAGGAGGAGGAGTGAGGACGCCGCAAGGGGAGGCGGAGGAGGACGAGGAGGAGGAGGGGGAACCGAGATGAGAATAACGAGGAGAGGGAGGAGGATAACGAGGAGGAGGAGGAGGAAGAGGAGGATGATGATGATGAAGAGGAGGAGGAGGAGGGAAAAATGGATGAGGAGGAGGAGGAGGAGGAGGAGGAGGAGGAGGAGAAAACCGAGGAGGAGAGGGAAAAGGAAGGAGGAGGAACGGAACGGAAGGACCCGCGGGGGAGTACGATGATGATGATAATAATGATGATGATGATGGGTTGTTGGATGATGATGATGATGACGATGACGATGACGATGACGATGACGATGATGATGATGATGATGATGATGATGATGATGATGATGCTGATGATGATGATGATGATGATGATGATGATGATGATTATGATGATGGTGATGATGGTGATGATGGTGATGATGACGATGATGACTATGAGGAGGATGAAGAGGACGAGGAAGAGGAGGAGGCAAAAGGCAGAAGAGGAGGAGGGAGAGGGGCGGGAATAAATGGAGGCGAAAGGGAGGGCGATGGCTCCGGGAGCTGGGCGGCCAAACGGGGGAAGGAGGGGGGGGCTTCAAGCCACCCCCCCCTTTTGCACCAAGGGAGGGAGGGGGGTGGGCTTCCAAAGCCCCCCCCCCCCCTTTCAAAGGGGTGGCTCACCCCAGCTCCATTAAAAGGAGGGAGGGGGGGTAGCTTGGAAGCCCCCCCCCCCTTTTCCGGCCACGAAAAGAGGGGAGGGGGGGGTAGCTTCCGAAGCCCCCCCCCCTTTCAAAGGGGGGGGGGCTCACCCCGGCTCAATTAAAGGAGGGAGGGGGGGGTAGCTTGGAAGCCCCCCCCCTTTCCGGACCACGAAAAGGGGGGGGGGGGGGGGTCCGAAGCCCCCCCCCCCCCCCAGCAAGGAAAGGGGGAGGGGGGTAGCTTCAAGCTGGGGCCCCCCTTCTAGTCTGTCGGGCCCCACGAGCGCGGACTATCCTCTCTCGTTTCTCCTTTTTGCGCCAAAGAGGGTGTGTAGGGAGTACGGAGTTGGGAGTAGGGAGTGGTGAGTAGTGAGTAGTGAGATGGCGTAGTGAGTGGTGAATATTGGGTAGTGAGTAGTGGGTAGTGAGTGGCGGGTAGGGAGTAGGGAGCAGGGAGTGGGGAGGACTGAGTGGTGAATAGTGAGTAGTGTGTACTGATAAGTGAATAGTGAGTGGCGAGTAGTGAGTAGTGAGTAGTCAGTAGTGAGTACTGAATAGGGAGTAGGGAGTAATGAGTAGTGGGTAGTGGGTAGTGAGTAGTGGGTGGCGAGTGGGGGGTGAGTAGTGAGTAGTGGGTACTGCGTAGTGCGTAGTGAGTAGTGAGTACTGAGTAGTAAATAGTGAATAGTGAGTAGTGAGTAGTGAGTAGTGGGTAGGGAGTAGGGAGTAGGGAGTAAGGAGTAGAGAGTAGCGAGTAGTGAGTAGTGAGTAGTGAGTAGTGAGTACTGAGTAGTACGTAGTGCGTAGTGAGTTGTGAGTAGTGATGAATAGAAAGTAGTGGGTAGTGGCAGTGGGTAGTCTGTAGTGAGTAGAGACTACGGAGTGGCGAGTAGTGAGTAGTGAGGAGAGAGTAGGGCGTAGTGAGCAGTGAGTAGTGAGTAGAGAGTTGTCAGTAGTGAGTAGTGGGTAGTGATTCGTGAGTAACGACTAGGGAGTAGAAAGTAGTGAGGTGTGAGTAGCGAATAGGAAGTAGGGAGTAGTGGGCAGTGGGTAGTAAGAACTGGGTAGCGAATAATGGGTAGTGAGTAGCGATTCGCGGGTAGTGAACAGTGGGAACTGGGTAGTGACGAGTGACTAGTGACTAGTGACTATGTAATGACTAGTGAGTAGGGAGTAGTGAGTAGTGAGTAGCGGGCAGCGAGTAGTGAGTATCGAGTAGCGAGTATGGGAGTAGCGAGTAGGGGGTAGTGAGTAGTGAGTAGTGGGATATGAGTATTGAGTAGTGAGTGGTGGATTAGTGGTGGATTAGTGGGTAGTGGGTGATGAATAGTGATTAGTGAGTAGTAAGGAGGGAGTAGTGAGTAGTGCTTCGTGAATAGTGAGTATGGGGTAGTGGGTAGTGGGGAGTGAGTAGTGAGTAGGGAGTAGGGAGGAGGGAGTGGTGAGTAGGGAGTAGTGAGTAGCGAGTAGTGGGTGGTGGGTAGTGAGTAGTGGATAGTGAGTAGTGAACCGTTAGTAGTGAGTAGGGGGTAGTGAGAAGTGAGTAGCGAATAGCAAGTAGTCAATAGTGGGTAGTGAGTAATGAGTAGTGAGTACTCTTTGGAACTGGGGTTAGCGGTTGGGGTTAGGGTCAGGGGTTTGGGTTAGGGAGGGACTAGGGGTAAGGGCGGCGGGGGTCGGGTTCTCGAGTCAGGGGGCGGCGCGGCGAAACGGGGAAGGGGGGGCGCGGCCAAAGGGGAAACAGGGGGGGGGAGGTCTCCCCGCCCCCCCCCCCCCCCCCTTCTGCAAGGGGTGGAGGGAGGGGGGGGGGGAAGGGTGGGCCCCGACGACGGATCTGAGAAAAAGTGCGAGGGGGGAGGGGCGCCCCGACGACGGATCGGGGCAGGGGAGGGGGGGGGGGAGCAACGACGGGTCGGGCAGGGGGGGGGGGGGAGGGGGGGGGGGCCCTCGGGGAGACCCAGCGGCGCACCCCCACGATAAACATACAATTGATAGTAAGGGAGAAATGGGAAAGGCGAGCGCCCGAATAATTGAGGGGGGCGAAGCAGCGGCAGCAGCAGCAGCAGCAGCAGCAGCAACAGGAGCAGGAGCAGGAGCAGGAGCAGGAACAACCGCAGGAGCGGCAGCACGAGCGGCAGCACGACGCAGTTGCCCCTCACAACGCTCGATGTGCTGCCGCCCGCTGCGAGGCGAGACTCGGCCGGGGTGGGAAAACCGGGCGGGGTCGGAAGGAGGGTCGGGCAACTGTTGTTCCGGGATGCGGTTCGCCCCCATCGTTCCTCGCGGCCGGTTCGCGCGGCGTCGGCGGGCGCCCGGGTTTCTGACGCCGCGTCGATCGTCCAACCTTGGTAGGCGGCGCGCCGAGGGGGGCAGCGAGAAGCGGCAATCCCTCTCGGAAGGCTCGGAAAGCCCAGCCTTCTGAAAAATTGTCAAATTTTTCCCCGACGAAACCATAAACTCCCCAGAAGGCCGGAAGGTTGCTGAGAAGCCCCACGGAGGGCAGCGGGGTGGCCTTGGCGGACAGCGCGCGCCCCACGCCCTCCCGCCCATCAAAGGCCCGTCCGCGGCCAGCGGCGTGGAAAAAGCACCCTCCTCATTCCTCGTGCTCTTCTTTTACAGATGCCGTCGAATGCCTTCACGTGGACCCCAGGTGCCATGAACGACTCCGCTCCACAAACCTCCAAGGATCCCCCCGAATATCCACAAAACCCTGGAGACCAGCAGGTTCGCATCGTCAAGGCATGAACCTGCCGTTGCCCCCCGGGGTTGACTTTTCCCGCGCCGGTCTATTTGCATGCGGGGCGCATGATGGGTTTTAATTGAGGTAATGTGCCATGGGGTTTTAATGGCCCGCCCCATGCGGTCGTCGACCGCCGCGGAAAACCCCCCAGGGGCTCACCGAAAGGTCACGGCCAATTTCACGCCCAGCCGAGGCGCGGGAAAACAGCCATGGCTGCTGTGCGATCGCTGTTTCTACAAGCTCGAAGCGGGGCTGACGCCCGCGTCAACGTTGATCCCAACCGAGGTTAGATGAAATGCGAACCTTGAGCCACGCTAGCAACGAGGAGGAAGAGCAGGGCAGGGGCGGGAAGAGAAGGAGGGGAGGGGCAAAGAAAAGTGCAGAAAGAGAGAAGGGAAGGAGAGAGAGGGGGGGGAAAGGGAAGAAGGAAGGATAAGCAGCGGGAAGGGGGGACGGCGAGAGAAGAGTGAGAAGGGAGGGAGCGCAAGCTTTCGCTGCCCGCGCGTCTTTGCGCTGCTGCTGCTGCTGCTGCTGCTCCCCCCCCTCCTCCTCCCCCCTCTCCTTGCTCTCTCCTCGCCCTCCTCTTCTCCCGCCTCCTCGCCGCTTCCATCGGGCGGCCTCAGGCTGGCGCCCGCGCCATCAGTTAGAGAGCACCTCCTGGGCCTTCTCCCAGATGCTCTTCGGCGCGTCGCCGATCGCGACAGCACTGCTCTGCGTCGCGTCGACGCTGCGCTGGAGAGGTTCTCGCGGGCCACCTCGTCTGATTTGCCGCCCTCGAGGTTCTGGGCCAAGCTCGCAGCCGTCATCGCGATGTTTCCGACCGCGAAGGTGCGATCCCACTCGTCCTTGTACTCCTTCCACTTCACGGCAGGAATGGCAAGTTGCTTGGCCTGCTCGGTCACCTCGCCGAGGTGGATCGCCATCTCGCGATGGGAGCTCTTGAGTCGCGATATGATGCCCGACTGCCTGAACATCGTGGCCAGCGCAAACTTCATCGTCTCGTCGTAGTTCCCGAGATCGCCCGTGAACGCGCCCAGGAAGTACGATCCGTTCAGCACGCCGCCCGCGAGCTTCCGCAGGGTGGCGCGCAACGCCCTCCCGCGGTCCAGGAACCCATCGAACGTGGAATTCCTGTACTCGTCTGAGAACTCCGCTGCAACCTCGGCCAGCTTAGCGCACGTGGGCGAGAAGACCCCCCGCGAGGAGCAGACAGGCTCACCCAAGGCCTCCGCGCGCAGCTCAGCGCTCGACTCAGTTGCGGGAGGACCCAGGAGGGCAGACCCCAACCGTTCCCAAGCTTTGCGAAGCTCGTTGCTGTCCGCGTCGCTCGTCTCGTAGAACTCGCACACTTGCTTCGCGACCCCCACGCGGGCGAAGACGTCTGCAAGTCGCGCGGCCACGGCGGCGAGGGAGGCCTTGTTCGAGTCTGTGGGCACGACGATGAACACCATCTGCATAGCGACCCAGCGCTGGTCGATCGCGTCCGCGACCATCGGGCCGATGGTGCCCACCTGCTCGAGCTGCACGCCGGCCTTCACCAAGAGCTCGATGTTGTCCATGACGTGGCAGGTGGCCCTCAGAATGGGGGTGCTGTCCTCTCCGGATGGCAACTGCAAGTGCTTTTTCTCCTCCACGAAAGTCTCGATCGCCTGGAACGGCTCGCCCTTGTTCTCCGCCGCGACGTACCTGTCGATGACATTATTGAAGCTGGTCTCGATCGCGCACTTCATCGCGTGCTCAGCGTGGCTCACGGGATCCCTATGGTCGTCGTCAAACGGGGGGTCGTCGGGGGCGTCTGGCTCGCACCCCTTGACGCGTGAGAAGTTGTCCACCACCTCGAGCAGCACGTCCCCGACTTCCATGCCCACTGCGTTCGCACTGGCCCTCAGGATGCTGTCCATGAACGAGCGAAGCTTGCACTCAATGGCAACCTCTACGACGCGCGTCGAGCTCGATGCCCCGCGGCACGTCTTTCTCCAAGCCTCGACCTCCTCAAAAACCGTCGCCACGAAACGCGCGCCTGACAAGGTCACGCAGATTCCCCCAAGGCCGTCGATAATCTTCCCGATTGGGGGGGGGCGACCTGGACGTCGGCGGGGCCCCCCACCCTGAAGCTCGCCCTGAAATCAAACCAGCGCCCCCCGTGGCCCAGCACCTCTGCCAACGGGTGCCACTCGGGAGCGTCGGCGGCGCCTGCGAGGAAAGAAATCATCATAGACATGCAGGGCGCGCAGTCCGAAAAGCTCATGGGGTCGTCGTTCGGCAAATGGAGCAGTAACATGCCCATCGCCTCGACGTGCTGCTTGAAGATCTCGATCTCGCTAGGAGCGCCGTCGGGGACCTGCTCGAACGCCCCCGCGAGGATCTTGCCGAACACCTGGAGGTGAGTAGCCCGACAGTTGTCCTACAACTGGGGCAGTACCAAGTCGCCCAATAAGATCTCCCGAGCCAGCTAAGGCCTCTCAGAATCGCCGATGCTCTGCATTGCCGTCAGCCGAGGGGCCGCAATGTCGAACTCTTCGGGGTGGGACGTCCACGGCATTATAGCGCCAACGATGGCATCATAATCGTCGGCGTGCTGCTCGACGCACTTCCTCCAGAGTCTCTTGCGAAAGACAGCTGAGGCCTCCACCTCATGCACCGAGAGCTCCTTCAGGTGAGCGATGACCTGGTTCCACTCCATGCTGGCGAGGTTTGTCGACAAAGCGCTCGCCGCCTCGACCTGCGAATGCAAACTCGTGGCCATCACGGCAAGGCTCGCTGATTTCGGCATGCACCGCTCGAGGCTTTAGGCGCGGCCCCCCATGAGGGCCCCATCCAAGATTCCGTTGATCACCAGGTCGGGCGTGCACCCGTCGAAGCGCGCCTTCTCAGCGGAGCCAGGCGGGCCCCGGCTGCTGGCTCTACCGCCGCCAGACTCGGCCACCGACTGCGCCGATCTCGACTGCGAAGTCCCTGGTCTCCCGAAGCGGCCCGCCGCGGCGGTGGCGACCCTGGCGCGGCGCCGGGGGGCCTGGACTCCAACGGACGCGTGCTCGCCGCGTCTGGCGACCTCGCGGAGGTCGGCCCGCTGGGCTCGATCGCGCCTCCAGCGGCGCTGCCAAAGTTGCCCGAGCCCGCCGCGGTAGGGGGAGGTGCTGTTGCCGAAAGCGCAACCATCTCACCTGCCGCTGTCGGAGGGTCTCTGGCGCAGCCCTGGCTCAACGCATCCTATTTGCCGCTCTTGATCGCCAGCTTGCGCGAGGGCGACTCGGCTCGGGCAGCGCGCGGCGGCGGCGGCGGCGGCGGCCTGTTGGGGGGCACCCCCGCTGCCGAGGCCTTGGCATGAGCTAGGAGCTGGAGCTCTGAACGTCGGGGCCACCGAAAACTCTTGCTCGAAGCATTGAACGGGCGGGGAGCTGGGGCGGCCAGGGCCGACGAGGCGCTGCAAGAGCGGGGGGCGCGCAAGGCGCCGAGCCCCCGACATCTCACAACAAACATGTCCAGCGGCTGCCGAAGGCCGCCTCAGATCACCCCCCCGCACCAACAGACGACATTGCACATGAGACGACCCAGTGATGCCACAGCTGGAAGCAGGGGGAGTCCGACAAACCTCGGTCATGGTCTCGACGAGGCGCGGCAACTCGTTGACAGACAGACCACCAACGACGATTCAAGGCCCTCCCAGAGGTCCATCGGATAAGCGCCTCTGCTCGATCGAGCCCCTTCGAGGCTGCGCGAAAGCCCGGGTGCAACCAAGGGCGGCCAGAAGGGAAACGCTGCGACCTTGACGTGAGAGGGTCCAGAAACGTTTTCTAGACGCTGCGTCATGTTCTCCGGGCGTTCGCCGCCCCGAGCACCCCTGCCCGCTGACTTCATGGGGCCGCCAGATGACCTTCGACGCCGTCGATGGCATCCTCCGAAGCCCCTGACAGGCGCAGGGTGGGGCCCCCCAAAGCTCTCCAAATTCTCGAGCGCCCCCCCTTCACCCATCTCCCCCAGAACGCACGCGACTGCCATGGATGTCCTCGAGACCCCGGGGGGGGGGGGGCTTCAAGGGCTCCATCGGGCGATCGTTGGGCAGACGGGCCGCGTAGGATTACAGCGGTTGCGCGCCGCGGCCTTCGCTCCCTTGTCGGGGCGCGCGCTGCGCAAGGAGGCGAACGCGGCCCTGATGCGCGCCTCGATCAGCCGCAGCCCCTCGCCGTCGCCCTCGTGGGCGCAGGCCTCGGCCCCGTGGAAGACTCTGCGGGCGGTGGCGCGGCCGCCCAGAGGGTGGCGCGTTGGACTTCGTGACCGCGCGGTGCGAAGCCTCCTGCGCAGACGCCCGCTGCGGCGCCGACCCGCCGCCGACGTCACCCAAGATCCTGTCGGCGCCCGACGCCACGCTGAGCGCGCGCCTGCGACATCTCAGAACCGCGCCAGTGCTAGTGTCGACCTGGGCCCCGATGTCGCCGACAGGGGCAGCGGCCCGATCCACGACGGAGAACGCGCTGCTGTCCTGAGCCGCCTGGCTGGACTTCGGACGCACGGGCAGCCTCGCGCACTTCGCCGGCCAAGCGGATCGCGCGCGCGCCCCCCCTGCGACGCCCGCGAGTCTCCCCCGCTCGAGCAGCCGTCGCGGATCCCAGAATCGGCGAGCGCGCGTCGGCGAACTGCGACCTCTGAGGTCCACCATCGCCTGCCGATTGCCCTCCCTGGTCACACATCGGCTCCAGGCCGAGAGCAGGTTGCACCCCGCCTAGCGCCCGGGCGCCCTTGCCCTCCGACACTCGTCAAAGCCGCGCCACCCAGAAAGACAATGGACCCTCGCAGTTGCAGCCGGGAGCCTGCACTGCCTAAGCCCTGCCCCACTAAGCTGAGAATACATCTCCGACAACTCTGCTGACGAACCACCAGAAATACACACGCCGTTCACGTGCACAAGCGCACGCCACATGTGCTGGAGACCGTTGTACCCGCGACGCGGGTCGCACGCCCGGCGCCTCCGCTTCTGGGCAGGGCGTCTCTGAAGGTCGGCGGGGCAGGGCCCTGCGCCGACGTCGAAATCACCAGCCGGACACGACGTGAAACTGGTGCTCACCTCCTCCACGGTCTCAACGCGGGTCCAAACCCTGAAGCGAGCACCCCTCTGATTCACCGAGCGAACCCGCTCCGCGTCGGCGGCGCCCACGTCGGCCATGGCAAGGGCGCCCTTCAGCTCGTTCGCGGCTTCTGGCGAATCTAATCGCCCCGCGTAAAACTTGCAGCAGTTCTCCGCGCAAGCGCCCAGAACGCAGCTCCTGGTCTCCCCCGAGGCACACGCTGCGCTTGCACCCTTCAGGGAATACAGCAAGGGCATCGGCCAATTCCAATTGGCCCTGTGGACGAGATGAGAAGCAACCGCGCCCATTCTCGACAACGCGCGGTAGACCTTCAGCGCAACCATCTCCGTGCGGACCTGCAGCAGACACCACGCTGCGGAATTGAATATGCACGGGCACGCGTCGCTCAGCAACTCAACGGCGTCGGCGTCCTCATGCGCCAGCCAAGCTGGGTGGGTTCTCGGCTGTCCAGATGACACCTGCGCAGCTGCGACTTCTCTAAAAATGAGCCGCCGGTAGCCATGAGACGCGCGCGTCCGCGCGCGCCGCCAGGACCGATCCCAAGAACATGTCATCTGCGACGGCGCCGCAGAGCATCCACGCGCGGCCGCCAGCAACTCTCTCGTCTTGTTGCTCTCAGAAGGCAGTCGCGGCGCCCAGGTCTGCTCCGCCCCCATCGCCCCGGGCGTCGGCCGATGGCGCGGGCGGCCCTTCACCGACGCCGTCGGCCCCAGCAAAGGGGTGGTCGACGCCCCGCAGCTGATCGGCATCAGCGCGGGCACCAGCGGCATCGCGCGGCGCCTTGGGAGGGTTGCCAGGCATCGCGCGCAGATACGATGCCTGGAAGAAGCCATACGCAGAAGCTGGCGCTCCACTGGGCCTGTGGCCCCGCAGCTTGTCAGCCATGTGGGCCCTGTTCCACGCGTCGATTCTGCCAAGCAGCGCTGCGAGGCCCCATCGCCCCATCAAAAACAAGGTGTGCTTCGGCGATCGGCAGCACCCCCTGCAGCAGTGCTCTCTGACGCCATGCTTGCGAATGTCGGCATTGCACAAGCGCGAAGCAACTTCCCTACGATGCACCAGCGTCGGGTTCGAGCCAGTGAACTACAGGTTCCAATTGGCGTCGCGGCATGCAGTGGCGTCTGCTGGAGGCGCGCCTCGCTTGACCACGAGCAGCTCCCCGCGGACCACGACGTGACCCCCTGCCAACGACACCTGAAAACGAACGAGGCTCGCGTCGAAAGGTCGCATCGTGATCAGACACCTGTTTCTTCTTGTGGGCACGACGCTTGCAGGCGCGTGCATTGCGCAAGTAGCCGCTGGCAGCGTCGCAAGACCTGCCTCGGGAACCGCGCGTCCACAAGGCCATCGATAGGCAAGCCCATTGTCTCAATGCCGAGGCGATCCGCCAACGACGTGGCCGTCGCCAGCGCGACGACGCCACCGTCGAGATAACGCCCCTCCACCATCGCCAGCGCCAGGCTGGCCAGCGAGCCCTGCAATGGTGCCTCGCCAACGCCGCCAGCAGCAGGTGCAACCGGCGCCCCTGGCTGGGCCTGCGCTGGCGCCAGCTCGAGAGGCACGAGGGCTTGGCCGTCGCCCTGCTCGGGGCTCGGCCCGCGGCCGGGGCTCTCGGCGAGCCAGTCCTCGTCCTCTTCAGCGGGCAGCTCGCCCTGCACGGCGGCAGCGCGAAGGAGGCGGCCATCCAGAGTGGCGCCAAGGAGGCGGCCATCCAGAATGGGAGTGCTCGGCGCACCCCATACCTCCTCACACAAGAACTCCCCGGCGCGAGAGCTCACGGCGGGCAGCCCCAAGCCGAAACATGTTTGAGCCAAAATGGCTTCGGAAACGCACACACATACAAAAACACATAGACACATACAAACACACACGCTTCGAAAATGACACATGGTGCAACACATACAAAAACCGCAAGCCTGGCACTCCCCTCACGCAATCCGTGAATCTCCTGGAGGGCCCATTGCGGGCGTCACGCTGGGGCCCCTGAGAGTGACCTACCTACTGTGGCCCGTTGGAGCGACCATCAGCGGTGCCCGCTGCGAGCGCCTGTCTGGGAGCTTTATTGGAGGCGCTTGTTTCATGCGCAGGCGGCCTTCATGCCTGACAGTATCAACTAGCGCTTCGCCAGTCGCCCCCCCCATCGCCCCCCCCACCCCCCCCACCCACTGGGAGGAAAAGGAGGGGCGAGACACACAAGAGGCCACTAAACCCTGCACTCGGGGGGGCCCCATTGCACGCGGCCTCGCGCGCACCACGCGCCAGCGCGAACTCGAGCAGGATCCCCCTTTGCCCCTGAAAACTAGTTACCCCTTCCCCTCCCCCGCCCCAGGACAACTAAACGGGCATCAACTTTTCCAAGACCCCCAGAGCGACCCGCCAGACCCGCCACTCCGCGAGAGCGCGCCCGACGAGCGCGCCATCAGACCCCCAACTCAAACAGGGCGCCCCTGAGGGCGTCAAAACCCATCAACCGCAGTAAGACCAGGTAGACTGGCAGGGAAGTGCCAACCCCAGGGACAAAATTACAAACTTCTCCGCCACCTCATCCTGCTGCTGCTTCTGCCCGTCCCCGCACCCCCTTCGCCGCGGGCCCAGGAACGGGCCGCGGGATTGCAGAACTGGCGATCCCCGAGGACAACGTGACTCTCGCGGTCAACGGGGGGCAACCGACAACTCCCGCCCCCTCCCACCCTCCTCTGGGGCGCGGGGGTAAGTGCACAAAATCGATGCTCTCACCATTTCCAAGACTCCCGCTCAGGCCTGCCATCGCAGGAACCGCGAGAACGTCAAGACGGGCTCGGTGCTCTGGGAAGCCAGGGCGACTCTCTTCCATGTCCTCGCTGGCGAGGACCATTATAAGCCCCACTCTGGCGGGGGTTTTCATAAGCCCCGCCCCCCTCGGCAGCTGCCATCATGAAGGCCGCAGGGGGTCCTGCTTCCAGACTTGGCATTTTCACATTACGGCGCCGTTACCAATGGATGAGGCCGAGGCTCTCCCCGCGGTCGCTCGGCCAACGAGGACGGCCGTAAGGACGGGCGCCAACGCGCCACTTTCCACCATCCGCTGCTTTCCTTCCTCCTTCTCCGTAGCCTGGCTCAAGCCGCGAGCGGGCCCCCCCTCGGGGTCTCCCGCATTCACGGGGTCGCCCGACGTGCGCTGGGCCCCCATGCCCCCAGATCGCCGCGCGAACGCGGCCTCGCCCGCCCTGGCGCGGCCCCGCTGCGCCGCCTGGCGCAGGCGGACCCTGGCGGCACACCTAGCCTGGGGGGGGAATCCGAAGGAGAATGGCACAGCGTCGACTCCGACAACCCAGGAGAGGAGGGGGATCGTGGGGGATGGGTGGGAGAACTCGGTGAGGGCTACCAGCCTGCCCCTGATAATGTGCACAGCCTGTGGGCTACCGCACATCACCAGCAACCTGATGGATCCGAGCGCTCTGAGGACACAAACGATCGTCCCGGGGATCCTTGGGCCTCCTCTTTTGTCAACCTGGGGACTGGGCCTCACGAGGGCCCCGAGCCTCAAGGCAAAATCGAGGACCGCCGCGACACTGGCCGCAGCTCTCTGTCGGGAAGCTCGCAGCCCTGGGAGGCCCCCCCAGGCGACGCCGCCAACGTTTGGGATAACACGCCCCCTTGTCAGCAGGAAGGGCACAGGCATGCCTCGCCGGAGACTAATCTTGCGACCCGTCCCGCCCCCAGGGACCCCTCCTTTCGCGACCCTCAGTCCACCCCCCCCCCTTGTCCCAACGTCCCCCGCCCAGGGGTTGCTGCGGGCAGCAGGGAGACTGCGGCAATTTTGCACAAAGAGTTGCCACGATCGGGCGAAGAGGGCAGAAAGAACAGAGAGCGCCCACCCGACGGTAGCCGGCTTGGGACAGGGCCGGCCGAGACCGATGAGGAGACGAGCCTCGCACCGAAGGCGGGCGCCACCGCTCGCAGAAGCGGCCTGGTCAAAGTAATGGTGTGACTCCGAAGGGACAGGGGGAGACTAGCGGCACTTCGGCCACGTCGGCTCCGCCCAGAGCTGACGCCAGCACAGCCCCCTATCAGGACAAGGAGTTGCCACGACTACTGGCCAGGGGAATACCGAGCCCCTGAGATCACCCCCGTGGTCCCTCCCCGAAGCGTTCCTCTCGGCGCTGCCCGCCCTCCTCTTTGAAGGGGCCCTGGGACACACAAATAAATAAACACGAAGAACAGGATTCCCCATATGTTCCACCAATATTTTCTGGGTTTTTGTCTTCCCCCCCACTTCCCATATATTTTCCCATATTTTTTCTGGGGAATCGACGATTCATTGCGTCAATGTTTTTTCCCCTACTGAATCTTGGGGACCCAAAATGCGCCCTCACCACGCTGCTGCCTCTGCCAGGTCCAGAGCGCGGAGGGACGGGCGGCCGCAGGAGGGGGGGGGCCCAGTCTTGCTCTACCGAGCTCCAGCTCAGACGGAATCTGGCCCTGCGGGGTCTCCGCCGGCGGCCGGGAGGAAGGGGCCCGTCAGGCCGACGGAAGGGGGCCCAGCCGCGGCGCGCTCCGGGGTAACCCTTTCGCGACGGCTGCCAGACCTAGGGAGCCCACAAAGGACGTACGCGCACAGCTATGTACATGAACACGGCCCCCAGATCCGCGAGACCGGCCGCGTTATACGAACATTTGCGCAATGCGTACTCTCGAAACCAACGTGGATTCATGTACGTGTACGTCCTTCTGTCGCTCCTGAAGACCCCCGGCGCAAGACGATTCAGCACGTAGTAGCGGAGCGGGTCCCAGGTCCCACGGCCCCGCGATCACTTCCCCACCCTGCCCCATCCTTACGACCGGCGCGACGCACTTGTCAGACGCACGGCGGACCCTGCCCTGGGACTGCCGCTCTGACGGAGAGTCGGGCCCAACTCGCTCTGCGTCAACCCCGCCCAGGGGCGACGCAGACGCTTTCTCACAAGAAGTTGCCACGAGTAGTGGCGGCCCCAGTGATGGAAGGTTGGACCTGCCTTGCTCCGCGCCACCCCCGCCCAAGGACGGCGCAGACGCATGCATGCAAGAAGTTGCCACGATTATTGGCGCCCCCAGTGACGGAGAGTCGGGTCTACCTCGGCCCGGCATCCCGCGTGCTTGGCGGGTTGGAGGCACACGTCGGTAACGAGGTAATAGATACACTTTTGGCGGTCGAGTGAAGCTCTGGCCAGTAGGAGGGCGAGGGCTCGTGCGTGCTCCACTTGAAGGGCTATTGCGGTGCTGACATCGCCGATGGTGGCTTGTGGGACGGCCCCAAAGCTGGTAGCGCGGGTCCACTGCGAGCGCCATTTACCTAAGGACCTGTATGCGGGTCCTTCCCAAGCGTACATCCACACCGCCATCACGGACAGGAGCCGTTGGTCGATTGAGAGTTCCCCACGTCCTCTGCCCAGGCAGGGGTTCGGGACGTGCAGCAGGGTGTCGGGTACGACGCCAGTGCGCTGCATGGCTCGCAAGGTGCGAGCGAACAATCGCAGCAGGTCGTCAGGGAGGGACTTAGCTTCCCTGGTGGCCCATCCGTCCAACCCCCTGCTTGCCGGGAGGGGCGGCGGCGGATGCAGTCAATGAGCATGTCGTCTGTGAGAGTGAAAGGAGGCGCTTAGACGTGGGGGGGAGTTCGGCGGCGTCATGGGCGCGATATCGAGGCAGAATGGGTTCCCAGGTGTCGACCACGAGTTTGAGCATGGCGTGGGTATCGGCGATAGAGAGAGAGGGAGAGAAAAACAAAGAAAACAAACACTACAAAACGACCTGTACACATACACCAGAAAAAATATAATCAAGACGAAAACAACACCACAAAACAACAAAAGTGATAGAATAAGCAGGAGCAGCGGGAAGGACAAAAAAACGCGGCCTCACGAGCGCGGCCAGCTTCGGGAACCTGTGCGGCGGCGAGCGGACGTGGGCGTCGGTCGGCATCGACGTCATGGACATCCGGCGCCCGCTGCTCCTCTCGCGCCCCGACCTCCTCTCTCCTCCTCTGCCTCTGCGTTCCGGAAAGGCCCAGCGTGGCCGACGTTTGGCACTCGAGCTGAGTTCGCCAAGGGTTCCGCTCCACTCCACTCCTCCTCCTCCTCCTTCTCCTCTTCCTCCTCCTCCTCCTCCTCCTCCTCCTCCTCCTCCTCCTTCTCCTCTTCCTCCTCCTCCTCCTCCTCCTCCAGCTCGTCCTCCCCCGGGCCCCTCCTCCTCCTCCTGATCCTCCTCGTCCTCCTCCTCCTCCTCCTCCTCCACTTCCTCCTCCTCCTCGTCCTTTCCCTCCTCCTCAGCCTCTTCCTCTTCTTTTTTTTCTCTTCCTCGTCTTCATCCTCGTCCTCCTCCTCCTCCTCCTCTTCCTCCTCCTCGTCCTCCTCCTCCTTATCATCCTGACCTGTGTTAGTATTTGTTTTTCATCTGCCTCTGTTTGGATCGAATTGGTCCAGAGTTACGCGTACGCGTGTTGCGTTCTCGAAATGCTGGAAAAGCACGAATGGTTCGGCGCAAAGGTACCTGGCGGGCGCCGCGGCTAGGGCGGTAAAGAGAGATGGTGAGCAAACAACAAAGGTATAATAGTAGGCGCCCGCGAGGTAACGCAGTTTGTACCTGATTGGAGAAGACCCATAGTAGACCAAGTAATGAATAGTGGAAGCCAGGTTTTATCGGGTACATGCTGCGGACAGTGCCAATGTACACACGTAAAACAAAGTTCTCCGCTGCCACGTCTGAAGACAGCGTAGGGGTCAGCCCATGTGGGGACCCAGGTGTGCAAAGTGAGTGCTGCAATCGGGTTTAAAGGTTTACCCCTAGGCTCCAAGACAAATGTGCAATCTTTGGGCTGGACCCAGGGCTTTGTAGGATAGCCCCGAATCTAAGTGTAGAGACCCTCCCCGTCGCAACCCACACACCTCCCGAAGTAAGGATCGACGCTGTCGCCATGCTGCCAGTACTTTGGGGCTGGGTGCTCGCGCTAAATGGTGCAAAGGCAGGGCGGCGTAGGGGTCAGCCCCTGTGGTGGCACAGGAGTGCACTGCCAGTGCTGGCATAAGACTCTTAAGGCACCCCGATCCACACTGGCACAAGGGCCCCCGTGTGTTTCGTTGGTTTTTCTCGGGCGAAGCACGAGCCCAAGTAGTCCAGCAAGGTAGTCATGTGATAGGTGTCGCAAGCTGGCCTTCTTAGGCTGGCCCATGGGATGAGAACCCGATCTGCGATTGGATGCTGCCAAGACGCCGTGAACTGTACACTCTGCGCGTGCTGATATACTGGGGCTCGCGCGCGGGCAAAATGCCCACGCATTGCCTGGCGCGGCAAAACAAGAAGACTGAGAGCGCGTTCCGTCTGGTCTGCTGTGAAAGACGGCACTGCTGCTACGCTGCTAGTACTCTGAGGCTGGGCTCATACAGCCTCCCATGCATGCTCGCTGACTCCCTGTGGGATGTAAAAAAGTAGCGCCTTGTCGCCAAAGTGTTGCTGCCTAACTGTGGTCGAAGATTGCTGCCTGGCTGCGTCCGACGCCGCGCGTGCAAGCAAGCGCTGCGCGCTGCGATGCGGTTTTTCAGATTTACCCCTAACCGCTAAGAACAGAGCGTGCACACTTTGGGCTGCGGCCCAAAGCGTGGCGGGATGACCCCGGACCTGAGTCGGGAGACCCGCTCCGCAACCACCCCGGCAAGCCACCACCGCCAAAAGTAGTTGGGCGAGGTAGGGCGATTGAAGTGCGCGAAGCAAAATGCTATGTTGGGGCTGCCACCCTGAGTTGCACACGATAACCCCAAAAATGCGCAAGTCAAGATACCACCATCGCGTCAAGGGGCAGCGCGGGACAGGGAGGAAAGGTACATTGCAGGTCAAGTAAAGAACAATGCTGCCGGGGAGCTGTTAGCACAATGGGGCCAGTGCGCCGCCAACGATGTGTACTCTTGCATGTATGCACAAATAAAAAAGCAGTCGCCAAGGCTGTCTGGCTGCGCCCGAAGCTGCATGTGCAAACGTGCATGTGCGCTGCAATAAGGTTTGCAGGTTTACCCCCCACTTCCAAAAGAAAATAATGCACCCTGTGGGCTGCGACCCAGGAATTTGCAGGATAACCCCGAACCTCAGCGTAGAGATCATACCCACCGCTGCCCGCCATCAGCAATCCAATACCTCCAATGAATAGCTAGGCAAGGTGGAGGGCGCGAAGAGCGCAGAGAGAGAGAGAGAAGTAAACAAAAAAGAATTGGGGCTGCCGCCCAGGGCTTCGCTGGATAACCCCAAATCCGCACAAGGTAAGACACCGCCATCGCGTCAAAGAGCAGCGCGGAAAATGGAGGAGAGGCGCAATGCAGGTCAGCCACGGATAATGATGAGGGGGGCATCGGAAATGTGCGACAGCAAAAAAAACGTAATCCTAGGGCTGCGAACCAAACTGTTGCAGGTTAGCCTCAAGCCTATTGTCAGGAGGTACCACCGACATGTGGGAAGAGCCGTGGGGGGAAGTCGAGTAGCGCATCGCAAGTCAGTGTGCGCGGTAGACTGCCCGACTGTTGGTGTGGCTGTGCTACCTTATTAGTAAAGGTCCTTCTGCGGTAATCGCCCCCTGGGTGTACGTGTTGTGGGCGTTGTAGGTCGGTTGTCAGGTCTAGCTCGGGTGGCTCATCGTGGTTTGTCGGCGTGGACTTGGGAGCGGCCGTGTGCATCGTTGCCATGTGCTTGGGCGGCGGTTCGCTACATTGTACATCACTGGTGCGCTCGTTTACGCAGTTGAGGTAGACAACGTAGCGAGCATGGTGCACTCGTAGTCTGCCGATGTAGTTCTAGAACGTGGGGTCACCAATATTGTTGATGAAAGTGATGCGTCGGCTGAGGATGTGCATCCGTTGCTCCCTACGTCGAGCTGCTTCCTGATGCGCTGCAATTGCCTGGGCGACTTGCGTCGGGAGGCGCGCGCTCCGTGTCGCTAGCGTCCGCGGTGCTAACTGCCGCAACGGGATGGCTTGTAGCCATTGCGGTGCGTCACTGTCCCCTTCAAGCCGGCAAATGATCGGCATCATGAGTGCTGGCGGCGGTGGGTGCGGCGGTAGTTATATCTATGATGGCGCCCATTTGATCATTGCAGTGAGTGCAGGTCCAGGCGTGGTTGCCGCTGCGGTTGGGTGGTCAGTGCCAAGCGCGTTTGCCTGCCGTTGGTCAAGGTGCGCTGGCGGTGGTCTGTGCGGGCGCTGGCGTGGCGCGGTCGTAATTGCAGTGGTCGTAGCGCGACTACGTATATGTGGCATGGGCTTGCTCGGTATCGTGTCCTGTTGTGGTTGCGTGTGTGGTGAGTTGTCATGCTGCGTGGCTGCTGGTGGTGTGAACGCGTTGGGTTGCTCTGGTTTGCTGTGCAGTCTGGTGTAATGCTGCTTGGCTGTGCGGGTTGTCGGCTGTGCTTGTCGGGCCTGTCGGTGAGCTGTTAGCTGCCCATGATGGTGATAGAGTGGAGTGCGAGCGGTTTGGGCATGGGCTGTGCTGATGGCGGTGTTTGTGTGGTTGGTAGTTGCTGGGCCCTTTGTACCGCGTTGGCGATGCGATCTCTGTCGTTGGAGCTGTCGCTGTCGTCGCGCTTGAAGATGGGGTGTGACAGTAGGTCTTGTGGGTTGCAGATAAATTGTAGTAGATGCGCTGTGTCGCGCAGTCGCACTGCCCAGTTGCATTGCATGTCGTGATCGGCGCGGCAGGTTTGAGCCATTGCGCTACGTCTTGTACGGCTGAGATCTTGGCCTTGCCGGGAGGCGAATGCTCTCCTGTGGTCAGCGTAATGATGCGGTCGCATGCCTGGCTTACTTGCACTCTGAATGTTAGGCTGCCGCGGTAATGTGCCGCAGATGCTTGTAAGTCGTCGCCGCATCGCGAGAAAGTCGATTGCTTGGGCGGTTCGTGCAGTGGTTTGTGTGAGTCCGCTTTGACGGCGTTGTTGGGCTTGACCAGTTGCGCGCAGGTCGTAGTGGGCAATGTATAGGTGGCTAGCGGCGTGGCTTGGGAGTCGGGTCGCGATGGTGGATGTGGTAGGTATTGCTCGCCGTCGCGGCGTGCAAAGATCTCGTTGTTGCATTTGTTGCGGCATGTGTGCCATCAAGGTAGTCATAGGTGGTCCCTGGGGGATCTGAATGCGCATGTGATGGTTGCTTCTTGGTTGCTTCTTGGTCGTATACTGCATAGCGCCAAATGTCGCCTCCTTGGGTGTCCCCGTCTGCACCGTCGGCGCAGTGACAGTAGGCGGCCCAGCCACTGGGCAGGTGAATGTCATGATCTGGCTGGTTTGAGCGGTGATAGGCAAGCTTCGTGTAAACCGATTTCTCGGCACATCTTGGCCCATGGGTCGTCTCTGCCGCTGTTGTCGTCCCCTGGTGCTGAAATGCCGTAACGTTCGTATTTTGGTCATCTTGCCATTGGGCCGTTGGTGCGTTGTCTTTGTTCTGCGCCGGTGGCATCGGCATCCGCGGTGGCTCGGGTGGGATGCAGTCGTGGCTGTCATGGTATGTGTTTGTCTTGTTCAGCCTTCTTTTTCTAGAAGGTGAGATTTGGTATAGGTTGCTCTGGTGGTAGAATGTTCCTCTGACCGTTGCACATAAGGCGCAGACCTTCCAGGTGGTCGTAGAAGTCCTTCTCAATGTCGCACCGATCTGCAAGATAATGCTGTACAAATGCGTAGTGCTCATCGACTGGTGGTTGGTCGGTGCGAAATCGGACACCCTCCTTTCTGTGTGTACATCGGAAGGTCGCATGCGAATTGTGGTCCATGAGGTGCGGTAGGACGTCGGATGGCTGGGCCTGAATGTAGTTCGGGTTGCAGTCGTCGTAGATGATGTATTTGCTAGGGTAGAGCTCTGTGATAGGCGCAGGTCCGAGGCATCTCATGATTTGTGGCCATTTGGGATTGTGCCCGCTTGGTGATTTGAGCTCCTTGTGCGTTGGAGGTGTAGGGCCTACCTGGTCATTAGGTTGGAAGCGCGCAGTGACCTCCCATTGGTTGAGTAGCTCGCATCCAAGGTTGAAAGCGACTTCTAGTTCAACGTATTCGGGCTGCTCGTGCGTGACTGGTGGAGGGATGTGGCGTCGGCTCTTTCCTGGTATGCACGTTGCACATGGTAGGTGGAGGGTCGAGACGCCCGATGCACGCAGTGCGTCTGCTAAGTAGTTAGTTGGTGAGCAAGGGTAGCTCAGACCTCGAGGCGACGTTGTGGCGCGAGTCTGTCATTGAGCATACGAGAATACGTGCTTCATAGTTCTTTACGTCGTGATTGAGCTTCGCGTAGATGGCGTCGTCCTCGTCCATCTGGAACTCGTACCTCTGGGTGGTTTGCCTTCTCTTTGAGGCTCTTTTCGGTGCCTTCCTCTTTAAAGTAGGACTATGTTAGTCGTACCATGTTTTGGTCAATGTCGTTGCTGAGCTGATCCTATGCGCTGTGCGTGAGTGACGCTTTGCGCAAATATCTTGGCGGCCCCTCGCCATCGATGAATGGCTGGTGGTCGGGTCTGTAGTCTGCTTTCCTGTAGTATGGGATGTCCTTCGGCCGTTGCGACCAATGCAGTTCGACCTGATGGTGCGGGCATAGGTACTTCCAGCCAGTGGGTGCTGATGTGAGCCGCTCGTGTAGTAGGTTGAAGTCGGAGGTTGGGGGGTGAGATCGAAATGGAACGGAGAGCACCCCTACGAGGAAATCGATTTCGGTTTCGTGTTCGTGCCGCGGGTGCGGGCGAGGCGAAGCTGCGTGGGCGGGGGAGAGGAAATTCTCCTGTGGCTGGGCCGCGGCTGGACCAAAAGGTTCTCGGCCGGGAACCGGTGGCGAGCGGTGTCCCGCTGGTGTCCCGCCGGTGTCTGGGACACCGTGTCCCGCTGGTGTCCCGCTGGTGTCCCGCCGGTGTCCCGTCGTGGCTGGGCCGCGGCCGGACCAAGAGGTTTTCCGCCCAGCAACCGGTGGCGCGCGGTGTCCCGTCGGTGTCCCTCTGGTGTCCCGCTGGCGCCCCGCCGGTGTCCCGTCGTTGTCCCGTGGTGTCCCGTGGTGAGATCGACAGTGAGATCGAAAGTGAGATCGATAGCGATATCGGTAATGAGACCGATAGTGGTATCGATAGTGAGATCTATATTGAGAGATCGATCGTGAGATTCTTCTAATGAGACCGATCGTGATATCGATAGTGAGATCGATCGTGAGATCGATAGTGAGATCGATCGAATGGGATCGATAGCGAGATCGATATTGGAATCGATAGTGAGATGGGTAGTGAGATCGAAAGCGAGATCGACTGTGAGATCGATAGCGGGATCGATAGTGGGATCGATAGTGGTATGGATAGTGAGATCGACAGTGAGATCGATTATGTCACGTCGGTGTCCCATCGGTGTCCCGTCGGTGTCCCGTGGTTTCACGTGCGAGATCGTTAGTAGGATCGATAGCGAGATCCAGAGTGAGATCGACAGTGAAATCTATCGAGTGAAATCGGTAGTGAGATCGATCGAGTGAGATCGATAGTGGGATCGATGGTCCCATCGATCGTGAGACCGATAACGACATCGCTTGTGAGATCGATAGAGAGATCGATAGTGAGATCGATGGTGAGATCGATCGTGAGACCGATAACGACATCGCTTGTGAGATCGATAGAGTGATCGATAGTGAGATCGATTGAGTGGGACCGATAATGAGATCGATAGTGAGATCGATCGAGTGAGATCGATCGAGTGAGATCGATCGAATCAGAACTGAATTCGCCGGCCCAACGGGCCAGCGGCGTGCTAAGATCTCCGGTAACTGGTTAACAATATTTCTACTTCGCGCGCGCGGGGCTGCCCCTAGGGGTCCCCCCACGAAAAATACCCCGGGACGGTCCGGAGACGGTCCCGGGACGTCCGGCCAGAGATAGTTTTCCGTCTGGGCGCCGTCCTCGAGGCGCTCCAGAGCCCCGAGAAAGGCCCAGAGGCCTTCAAGAGGCCCCCAAGACAATAGACGACGGGTCCGAGATGCCACAAGATCGCTCCAAGACGTCCAAGATGGCGCCTAGACGCCCCGAGAGGCCTCCAAGAACCCTCCCAAGAGCCTCCAGGGGCAAAAATTGATGATTTCCTGTTGGCTTTCTCATGACTTTGGCTTCTCCGCCGCATCGGCTTCCCGGCTCTTCAAAACGGCCCAAGAGGCCCTCAAAATCCCCCCAACACGGCCCAAGAGGACTCCAAGAGGGCCCCCAAACGGCTCCAGCGGGCTCGAGGATAGCCCCAGAGGCCTCCAACATGGCCCAAAAGGCCCCCAAGACATCCCCAAGAGCGGGCCCAGACGGGGGACCCGAACGGAGATTTCGAGCTCTCGGCCCCGAGAGGTCCCCAGGATGCCCCAAGACGCCCCCAAGAAGCTCGCAAGAGGCCCCAAGAGACACCCAAGAGGCCGCCAAGAGGCCCCCAAGAGGCCCCAGAGAGGCCCCAGGAGGTCCCGGAAATATCGCCAAGAGGCCCACGACAGGCGTCCAAAGACATTCACAACCCTTCCAAAGAGGCGCGCCCAGACGCCCCAAGTGGCCTCCGATAGCCCTCCCAAGAGAGCCCCAAGAGGCACGACTCACTGCTTTTCTATACGTGTTGGGCAGAATGAGGAGTTTCCGCCTTTCCGGTTTTCCGACGCTCCAAGACAGTCCGAGAGGCCCCGAGACCGCCCATGAGGCCGCCAGCGGCTCCCAAGAGTGCCCAAAGAGCTCGATGGGGGCCGGCGGAATGAGCGAAGCGATTAAATAAATTATTAGTTCGTTGGTTCCCGGGGGGGAGAATGATACCAAGGCGCCCAGGAGCGAAGGACGACGTAAACAACTCGACACCAAGGCTCACAAGAGCGAGCGTGCCTCGAAAGGCTTCCGCGCAGGGTATGGGACCGTGTGTAACTGTGGCGCATGGGCGGTATGATGATGAGTAAAGCCGGCTTCGGCCATGCATGTATGTCGAGTCCCTGCACCAGGCTTGTGGACAAATTCGTGGCGCTTTAGTCAAAATGAAAGGTCAATTCTTGTCGCGGGTGGACCTGTGAATGCGTTGTCGGCGCCTGAACGTGTCTGAACAATGGACATGTATGTCAGCCACTGAGGGTACGTGCCCCATTGAAGTTCGCATCTCGCATGTACCTACTCGACGCTTCTTAGGTAGCCTTCTCGCGCTGGGCCTCTCCCCCAAGCATGCCCTCTGCGCCCCCATAACGGGTGCGCGGCAGCAGTGGTCCGTCGTTCGCCCGCATGCGCTGGGCGTCGTTGCCTTGTGGCTGCGCGGCGCTGCTCGATGTCAGTAACTTATGCCTCTCCCCCAGGTATGCCCTGTAGGGCTCCCATTCAGGGCATGGGGCTGCCTGTTGAGCTGTAGTCATGTCACGGTGTGTTGTTGGTCCGTCGTTGCTGGACTGCGCCGAGTAGCGCGCTGCGCGGCGCTTACACAGGCGCCGCGTCGGCCTGCAGAGCGTTGGGGCCAGGAGTGGCACGGAAGAGATGGGCACCAATGGATGTAGGAGGGGGGGCATGGCACTGGTCATTGCGTAGACTTGTCACATCATCGAATGAATGTCACAGATCCCTGCGTGACTGAAAGCGGGCGATCATGTAGGAGGCGGCTGGCGCATGGGCATGAGGCCTTGCAGTTCGCGCTGTGAGCTACTGGCTCGTGTTACGCATGCATATGTAGCATCGCGCATCGGGTTCCGTTCCGTGGGGGCGTGTTTGTGGGGCCCTATCTGCCCCAATGCCAGACTTAGGTACGCGTGCGCTTATGTGGCTTCTGGGTACTTAAGGGTAAGCTGTCTGGCGTAACAGAACAATGGGATGTGCATCAGAGAAATGTTCTCTATCCTCTCAAGGTAACACATCAAATGAGGAGGTCGCGGTTCAAGAATGTATGCATATGCCGCATGGTCAACTGAAGTATCCGAATGTACTGATACTGCTTCTCCCCCAGGTATACCCCGTAGGGCTCCCCAGGGCATGAAGCCATGCTCACTGTAGCTGGATGTCGCTGTCCTATTCCTGTTGTTGGGTCCATGTGCTGGTGTTTTGTCGTTGTCGCTGCGTGGTGCTGCTTGCGCCGGCATCGTGCACCTTTTTCCCCCATTGCCCTTCGAGGCCCCCGCGCAGGGCATGAGGCGACTGGCGTGCCGTCTTCTTGCCGCGGCCGCACTGCTAGGTCCGCTGCCTCTGGGTTGGTGCCATGTTGAAGTGCTGCGTAGGTGCGTGGACAGGTGCTGCGTCAATATTTGCACTAAGCCGTAGCGACAAGACTGCAATGACGGCGTAGGAGCAGATGGCTATGAGAGGGCACTGTGATGATTAACGCAATTCTCGTCTTGGGTGTCACCTCCGATCATGTAGTGGACATGCGTACGGCGCAGCTGGTATGCTGCAGTGGGCGCGTATGTACATGCCATTACAGGATGTCGCTGAGTCTGTTGTTCGATAGTTGTGTTTGTGGTGTTGGTAGGGGGTTGGACCTAGTGCGCATGGCAATTGGGCCGACTGTTGTAGCGCACGTGTCTACCAGTAGGGACCCAGCGGCATGTATTTCTGCATGGTCCCTGGCGTGCCTTGCGCTGGGAATTACGCTAGTCGGTCCGCTATGCATGTGGTAATCAGGTACCCCATCGTGCTTGGATGTTGTAGGACAACTCGGCGTTGCTAAGGTGGTCCTGTGAATTTGCCAAACAGGTTCATATGTTGCCGGTGCTCATGGTATTGGCTGAATGCGCAAGTCGTGGAATCTGCTATGATCGAATTTGTGTTGTGCTCTGGCAGCCGTAGCCCACTGTGCATAAGTCGATCGAGCTGCGTCGTGCTGAACTGTTCAATTGGTTGAACTGTATATTGTTTCCGAAGCTGTGCTGGTTGGTCTCTGCTGCGTTTGGTTGTGGTCATCATTATGGCTGGCGCGTTGGTATGTTGAGCTGCTGCTGTGAGTTGCGCTGTGTTCTGAAGCCCTCGGTTGAAATTGCGCGTCTTGCATAGCTGATTGGCCGATTGGTATGGGCATCCCCAGTGCGCGGTGCGTGGGCGTGGATTGCTGTCGCATTTGATACCGTCATCCATGACCGCGATGAGAGCAGTCACCTGGCCGTGATGGATTTGGTCCATCCATGCTTCCGCGGTGCGTTGGTGGGCTACGTCCTATCCACTGGTGCCGGTTGTGGATGTCAATGCACGTGTAGTGCCTTGTTGTGGGATGTCGCTCGAGGTTGCATTGTAGATAGTTGCTGTGTCTGTTGCGCTGGTTGAGTAACAGGATGTAGCTGAGGCTCGTCTTGTTGTCGGGGAGTGGGATCCATGGCATTGGCAGTGAGCGCGTGCGTTCGCGATCGGTGGGTCGTCGCAGTCCTGCAATTGCTTGCATTCCCTTAGTGAATGGGTGGCGAAGTGACTCATTTGGCAAGGCGTGGCGTCGGAGGCCCTTGCTGCCTTGGGTCTCGTTATCCTCACCGCCCTCGGTGCGTAGTGCTGCTAGCTCTCTTTCTTCTGTCATGCTGGTGATGTTCTGCATGTAGCGATGGTAGCATCTTGCGACTCGGTACTTGCGGCACGTTAGAGATCGCTGCCACGCGTGAAAGTGTTCGCGGCGGCATTGGCAGCTGCTCTCTGTTACTTTCCATTGGACGTTGTCAGCTGGCGGGCGTTATTTTGTTTTCTGCCCGGCGCATTCCCCGAGCATTGGCGTTTCTTCTCGCGCGGCCGCATTCGCGGCAAAAGTAAAGTGCAAACTGCGGGGAAAGACTGGGCACCTGCGCCGCGTCGTCGCAGTCAAGCGGCTGCACCTCGCGGGCCCCGAGTGTCGCGCAGAGTAGGTCGCTAAATGCGATGCGTTGCCTCCCCTTCGACTCGACCACTTGATCGTTGAACTGCTTAGGCGCTTCATGTGCACATTGCATCCATCTGCGCAAGCCCCACTGTCTTTGTGGGTCGTTGGTCACGGCGGCAAGCTCTGTCACCCACCAGCTGCCATCATTAATGACGTCGACCCAAGTGCGCGGCGTTGTTGTGGTCTGCTAGTTTTGCGCCTGTTGCTCGCGGCGCAGATCGATAAGTCGGAGTAGAAATGTCTGCTCCGTTGTAGCTCAACTTTGCCGCGTGCGGCGGCGTGGTCAGTCCTCTCTGCAAGTAGTGCAAGTTGCGCGTCGGGGGTGGGCTCGCCTGGTTCTTGGAGGCGGCGCGCGCGGGCAGCGCTGCGGCGTCCTTGGCGGCGAGCTGCGCTGAGCGATGTGATGATGCCGTCTGATGGCGGGCCCCATATTTCGGTTCAGCAGGAGGCGGCAGGTGGCAAATGCGTCTGCAAGTCTGGCCATCCTTTCCGTCCGTAGTTGCCTGTTCTCGAAGTGCGTGGCTCTAAGTGACGCGAGTGCTGCTCCTTGTCTTGCGGCCCGGAGGCGCGCTCGCACTGCGGCGCTGCCCATTGGGCCGAAGCGCGTGCCGAAGTAACCATATACGCGCGCGGTCGCAATGTGAATGTTCCAGGTTGGAGAACGGATGCCGGCATCTGCAAGTGCTAGTAGTCGTCAGGCCCTGCGATATGTCAAGAGAATGCTGATTTGCGTGGCCTGTCGTTCGTCTTGGAGCCCTAGCTGGTGAGAATGGTGCGCGCGTCCGTTGCTAAATCTGCCATGTAGTGCTCCAGTAAGTCGGTGTCCTTGCACTTTAGCCATGATCAGTGCTTCTTCCACGAATGCAATACTGGCCGCGAATTCCCCCTCCGGCGCGCGCGCGTCGCCCGACATTTGAAAAGTAGCGGGTTGTCTGGCAGAGGCAATGCCATGGCGCGCGGCGCGCCCTGGATGTCGCCAGCCAGCTCGTCGCGGGGCCCCGCGAAGGATAGGTTGCATATCGCCTCGGCTAAGCTGTTGCCAGGCATGGTGCCGTTTTTTGGGTGCGCGGCGGGGCTGGGACGCGCGGGCGCGAAGTGCGCTACTCTGTATGACGCAATAAACTGCGCCGCGAGGTGCCCGCCGCATTGGTGATTGTTCAGCATGTCTGGTTGTGCGAGTATCGCTTGCGCTGAAGGTGCCAGTGGCGTTGGGAAGTCGCTATGATTTTTGGAGTTGCTTTGCTCGTGTTTTGCCTGCGGCGCTGAAAGCAATTCCCTCGCTGCTGTGGAAAGCTGCCGCAAGGTCAATGTAGTACCTGATAGTGGTGATACTGCGGCGTCTGCTGTAGCTTGTGACCAGCGCTGCTGCGTGTGCTGCGAATGATGTCGATGTTCCTGCAAGTCCTCCACACTGCGTTGGGGGCGGTGTTTGTTGTGGAAGGGATGCTAGGTTCTGGTGCAGCTTGGGAATTTCAAATGCTAGAAGGTTGAACTGTACAGATTTGCTCTGCTGGTTGTGCCTGGCCCTGCGTGCAAGGGCACCATCGTTCCGTGTTTCCACATGAGCTGCTCACTCTGGCATAGTGATGATTCAGGTAGAAGCGGGCGCATATGTCCAGCTGCACTCGCGGGTGCTGCAATAAGAATGCCGTCTGTGACACGGCCGGGCCCCGATTGCTTGCGTCTCTGTACTTTCCGGGTCATGGTGGCGGGCCTGGGCAGTGTGATGATGTGTTGGAGTGGTTGTGGCGTCGTCGGCGCGGACGTGATGTCGTCGTAGAAGTTGCACATGTAGCAATTGTATGTGAGTGTGGCGGTTCCTTGTTTTACATAGCCTCGCGTAAACTAATTCGCATGTTGCTCGACCGAGCCGAATACGTTTCCATCAGAATCGGTAACGAATGACATAGCTCGCGTTTTGTGAGCCATGTTTCTGGTGACTGCTCCGTATCGTAGCGCTGTCTGCACGTGCTGCCATGCTGCTGCGTGTTCTTGTATGTCATGTAGGTGTTGGATTCGGTTGGAGAGTTACATGAGGTGGTTGGCTCGGTGAAGTTGACGTTGCATAGCAACTAGGTGTTCTGGTTGCTTTGAAGAACTTGTGCACTGCTGCGTGCGCGCCGATGCGGGCGCCGTGCTCGGCTGCATGGCACGCAGATAACAGGGCGTCGATGTGGCGGTCCGTCGGTCTACCTGTTGTGTGTGTGGCTGGGTCCTCGCTGAGCTTGTAATACATGATGGTTGGGGTGGACTTGCGGTCTTGTCGTAGAACTGCGACAGCGTGTCGACGTAGTCGGATGATCTTCATGGCGTCGGCGGTGATGCATGGTTGCCCTGGCGTGAACTCGTTCTTTCGGAAATGGGCTGTAGCTGCTGCGTGTGGCGCGTCAGTTACTGTCTAGAGATGCTCGTTGATGGCTGCGTCCCGCGTAGGTAGCGGCTGCTTGCCGACCATATCCGAGAAGGCTGCTCGCTTTGAAAGGTCTTGCATCTCGAGCGGGGTTGCAAGTTGAATACTTGCTGATCATATTGATTCTGCATATGGCGCGTTGAAAAGGGAAGTGGTCTTCGCTTTGGGCCCCAGAGTCGCGCTGGCGGTCAACGCAGAGTTCCTGCACGCGCGGCGCCCAGTTGTTGGCAATGGCAATGTAAACACTTATGGATTTGATTTTTTTGGCCTTCCATTGCTGAACATTCACGCGCGAGTCGGTTCGCGCGCGGTCGTTGCGTTGATTCACGAAAGGTCGCATGCTGACGCGAGCAGTCCCACGCGCGCCGCGTTGTCGCATGCTTCTCGCATGGCCGCGGGCGGTGGCGCGCCGCCAATGCCGGGCGAGAGCGTCTCTGAGATGCGCGCGATGAAGTCGGCAAGAACGATGGCCAGTGGCCATGTGGTCGCCAGCGCGCGAAGCGTTTCCCACGGTTTGGACGGGCGGCTCGAGCGGCGACTCGCGCGCGGGGTGCGCGCCGCGGAAATGGCATCGCTAGTGCGTGGCGGGCGTAGCTTGATGATTAAGGGGCGGTGTGATCAGCGTAGTACTCTGAACTGTTGGCAGTTGACGCATAGCACTTCTTTGGGCGCAGTCGCGCAAGGTAATGAGGCGATGACAAGTAAGCTCCACGCAAGTTTGGATGGGCGTTGCGGAGTGGCGCATTGGAGAAATGCGTCAGCTGTGCTGAAGTCGTTGCGTGCAGTTGTCTCTTGTATTCGCATTATATGGGTATTGCGAGGCAGCGCTTGCGCTCATAGGTGCTGTCCTCGTCATGTGCTGTAGTGTCCTTTTGTCCGGTGACGTCTCTTCGTTGAATGCATCGGCGTTTGCTATCTGCGCGCTGTACGTGGCCATTTGGATGTGGATATACGTTGCGTTGGCATTTTTGTTCGGCGGCGTTCCTGGGCCTGGCGTTGTTCTGCTACTGAAAGCTGGCAGTCGTGAGTGGCCCACTGCGGCGCGCTATGCGCACTGCTTAGTGTCATTCATTTCTTGAGATTATGGGTGTGGACAGTAGTCGTTGTTGCTGGCTGCTTTGCGCGTGTTCCAGATGTCTGGATGGTGTGGCAGTAGCGCGTGGATGCCGTCGCCTGGTTGGTTGGGTCTTTTGGCGACGTTGCTGAAGTCGTCTTGCGCGCGGGAGGCGGCATGGTGCTTCGCCAATGCGTGTGCTAGCTCATTCCATGGGCGGTCGTCGCGCCCGTGGATGCAGCGGATGGCAATGCGGCGCCGTTGTTTCGCAGCATGGAAGCTAGCCTGTGCTAGTTGCGCGAGTGGGTCGATTGAGTCTGGTAGTTGCGTGGATAGGCGCATTGCGTTCGCTGAGCAGGGGCGTATATGCCCGTCTGTGCAGGGTGGTTGCTGCGTCGCGCATATTGTGGCCGATCTGCTTGCTGCTTCCTCTACGCTGGCGCCGTCGAGTCGGTCGTTGTCTACGATGGGCGCATGTCGTGCGCGGCGATGCCGGAGTAGTATCTTATGTAGCTCAGCTGGTGCACACCGCATGGAAAGCTGCGAATGCCCATGCCGCGTTGTCTTTCTGCGCCTGTAATGAACCATCTGGGTGGGTGAGTAGGCCGCCGGTTGTAGGTAGTTGTCTAGAGTAGAGAGGCAGCGCGGCCCCAGTCACTGGGCAAAGACCACTGTCAGCGAGGTCGCGAGAGAATATGACTCTCAGTTGCGGGCCGGATACCGATTCGAGGATGCAGTTGAGAACAGGCTGCTGGATGTGGCGAGTGCTGAAGCTGGTTTCAGCGGCTAAAGTAGGATGGAGAAGTCTCTGCTCAGTGCCATCATATCCACTCGGTAGGACGCAGGGGGTGCCGGTGAAACTTGTAAATGGTTGAGCCGAGTAGGTGGTAAGTTTTCTGAAGCGTTGGTCGCCCCCGGGAAGTCTGGCATGGTTGGCTGTTGTCGCGATGCTCGCGGGCTGCGTTGATCCCTATGGTCTGCGTGGTCCGTCGTACTGCGCTGCTACCTCTTGCTGCTGGAGAGTGCCGAAGTATCTTGGAGCGCCTCCAATGGTCATGTCGCGCGTGATTGTGGCTCTTGGTTCTGGCGCGCGCGGTAGTCAGTCGAGCTCGCTTGCCAACTTAGCCGGCGTTGTTGGTGCATGCGTCGTCCTTGCCGCACTGGGCGCGACTGGTTCTGGCGGCGTGATTGGGGCGGGTCCTGTCAGGGTGCGTGGCGACTGCTGGGTGGATTCGATGGCAATGTCGTTGCGTGTCCGTTATATGTAAGCTCTCTTGCGCTTTCGTCGCGCGCCCGATGCGATGGTCGTCTGCAAGTTGTGCTCTCTGGAGCTGCGCCGCCGACGACGTCACCCAGTTGGGCGACGACGCCGCGTTCTAGGCCGGCGAGTTGGTTGATTCTGTCGCCTTCGCCCAGCTCTCGGCCGGCAGGCAGCGCTGGTAGTTCGCGCTGCGGCTGTGAATGTCGCAGTAGTTACAGTAACTCCGCATGTCTTCTGTCTGCGCCATCGCTCAGATTAAGCGCGAGCTTTCCCGCGCCTCTCGCACTTGAGCCGGCGTCGACTAGTCTGGCTTGTCATGTCTCGCTGGCACTTCACAATGGTCAAGTGTCGCTGGTAGCGTCGGTTGGCGGTCTGGAGGTTTGCTTCCGCGCTGCCGAGGGTGACCCTGGCTGTCGCTCCTTCGTGGTAATTTGCCAAAATCGTAAATTCTCTCCGCTGTAGTCTGCGCGCAGTTGCGGCTGCTCCTCGTGTTGCTACCACTTCTTGGCCGAATATTGCCTAGGCCCGCGCACTCTGGGCTCCTTGTTGAGCGCGTTTTCATAAGGTATTCGCAAGTGCTGCTCTTGCCAAAGCAGCGAGGTCGCCTCTTGTTGTAGGCCATGTTATAGAATTGAACCCTCTGCTCGGCTATGCTGATGCACGTCGCTTGGCGTGGCTCTAGTGCCGACTGTTCTGGGTAGTCGTTGTGGAAATGTTGCATGGCGCGTTGCACGCGTTGCTCTGTTGTTCTCTTAGCTTGGTCGATGTCTTTCTGGTGCCAGTGTGCTTCGCGTAGCGGCTGGGCTGCGGGCTGCTGGCGCTTTGCCTGCAGCTCCAATCTGACTGACAAACCATGCGCCAAGCGGTGCGCGGGCATGAACGCTGGCTTAAAGAGGGGCCAGGGCCTTGGCTGCACGCCGGGCCACTGCAGTCGGCCACCAGTGAAAAGCTGCACTTGCGCGCTGGGGGCCCAAAGCACCACGAACGGGAACGGCGCGCAAACGGGTCACACTGGGACGACCAGGAGGAGGAGGAGGAGGAGGAGGAGGAGGAGGAGGAGTGCACGCGGAATTAAAATAGGGCGCGCATAGTACGATCGCAATGGCAAGTTTGCGCTGCAGCCTCGGCTGCTGCCGCGCCACCAAAAATGCGTGCGGAACGCTTCATCATCTCACAGGCAAACTCCTTGCATGGCCTACCAACCCTCCTCGTTGTAGCATCTGTCTGTGGTGTCAGCGAGCCGGAAGCGAACGTGCGCGTCCGCAGCGGGCGCCCTCGATCGGCGCGTAGCACTTGACCGAAGAGCAGGAGCTGCCGGCGTAGAAACTGCTGGCTCGCTGGGGCGTGCTCTGCACGGCTCAGCACGTCTGTATTCCGCACGCGCGAAATCCATGAAGGTCGGACGCCTATGTTCTGCCGGACACACCTGTTCTGGAAGCCGTCCAACCGCCGCAGCTGCGATTTTGTCAGGCACGACCCTGCTAGCCCATATAATAATTTAGACTCCACAATCGATGTGTAAATTCGCAGCTTTCGTGGCCAGGTGAGGAAGAATGCGACCAGACTTTTCGCAACGTTGTGAAATTCCTTTTGGCCTACCCGATTGTTCTGCCCAATTCGTGGCCCATGTCTGCATCTGCCGACAGATGTGCTCCAAGGTATCGCAGGTGCTGCACATGGTTGAGGGCAGTACCATCAGGGGCGTATATCTCGCCGTTTGACCGAACTGCGAGCACCTGAAACTTGCCCCAATGCAACTCCATTCCGTAGCGCTTGCCCGCGGAGGCAACGGCACCCAGAAGCTCGTTCAAGTGCTCTTCATTGGAGCCGATTAAGAGCGCGTCGTCTGCGTAAACGCACTCGGACAAGTCGCCCTCGACGCGCGCCTCCTTTGCTCTTCCGGCAAGCTTCGAGGCGGCATCGTGCAAGAGCACAGTCATGACCAGGACGACCAGCAGCGGGCTGAAGGTGCAACCCTGTGAGATCCCAGAAAGCTGGGGTCTGGGAGCGGACTGGTTGTCGCATTCCCTCACCACGAACATCCTTCTCTCCATCATCACACCGACCATCTCCCCGAACTCAGATGGAACCCCAATCCGCCGTAATGCGTCCAGCAGGCTCTCTATGTGTACGCTGTCAAATGCCTTCCCCCAATCCAGCGCCACCAGGGTGACAACCCCTCCTTTTTTCGCCCCGGCTGTTTCTATGCGCCTCCGGGCAACATAGATGGCGCGCTCGGCGCTGCGACCAGGTCGGAAACCAAATTGGGACGCCCACAATCTCTCATCCACGCCCGCGTCCAGGAGCCTCTGCTCGAGCATGGCGGAGAAGGCTTTCATGGCGACACATTGAAGCGACAAGGGCCGGTAGTTGTCGCAATTTGCTGGGTCGCCCTTCTTGTAGAGTAATCTCACATGAGACTCGCACCAATCATCCGGAAGGTTTTTCTCCACCCACGCGGCATTGCAGATGTCGAGCAACCACTGCAAGCGCCCTGGCTCAGCAGCGAGAGCTTTGTAAACTTCTATTGGTCATGTCCCCTCTTTTGCAAGATCTCCCAGGGCGTAACTTCTGCAAGGCACGCCGTAATTCTGCATCCGTTAAGCGATCCAGATTAACGTTCAATGCCTGGTAGATCGCATCGTCTGTGTGCGCACGTGCCACTGGATATTGCCGAGGTGCTCCGCGAATGTCTCCGCGCGCTCGTCTGTCGCAACCGGATCGCCGTTTCGATTTTGAAGTCGACATTGCGGCCGGCCCTTGCATTTCGATATCTCGTTGATGCAACTCCAGTCTCCAGTAGCTGTCAGATTCTCGAGCCACGTACTGCGATCTTGCTTGGCCGACTTCTTCACGGACTTTCTCAGTCGCAGCTCGGCGCCCCAATCGCCTGCAGTTCGCGCGTGGCGTCTCTGGGTGATGAGTGCCAGCGTGCGCTCTGAGATCCAGGGTTTGTTCGGCTTGCGCATGGAATCTGGCACGGCGGTGCCCACGGCCGCCATGACAGACGCAGACGCCGTCTTCCAGCTCAGCGTTAAACTATGTTCGCCTGCGGACTCTTCCATGCGACGTCCAACTTCTTTCGTGGGCTCTCGTCTCCCAGATGGCGATTGCAAGGTGGCCCAATTCTTCCGCCGGTTTGCTGGCCGGCGCTCAGAGGTCTCCGGCGCGCCCGCCACAATGGTTGCCAGCACAGGGAAATGATGTGAAGCTAGAGTAGCAGGGGTGTCGCTTCGAATATCTCTAAGGTCCTGCTCGCGAGCAGCAGGAATAACCAAGTAATCCAAGACATTGAAGCCGACGTCGTTGATTGGACTGCCAGGCCGAACGGACGGTTCACGGCACGTCGCTGTCTAACGGCCGGGTGGAGTTTCAGCGTGTTCGCCACGAGGAGCTGGAGGACCATGCAGAATTCTGTAAACAAGTCCCGGTTGGGAAGGTCAACCTTCCTCTTCGCCTCGCGTCCAAACGTGCGCTCGCCCATTATGTCCTCCTCCCCAGCACGTCTTTTGCCGAGCCTCGCATTCCAATCCCCGAAGAAATATCAAGGACCATACTGTGCTAATCCGACAGCGTGGCGCTGAAGACGATCGTAGAAGTCAAGCTTTTCCTCTGTGGGTTTCTCGTTGTGTGGAGCGTAAACAGTACACAGCGTAACCTTACCATAGACTGTGCGGATCTTAATCGTAGCAATTCGGTTGTCTAAATGCCAGCAACCGCAAATTCTACGCCTCATCTGCGGAGCGACTACAAAACCCACTCCGGCTGATTCGCGGTGGACCCCAGCACTGCCCGACAGGATCACCAGATATCCGTCCTCTGCGTCGTAGTGGTCAGAGTTTGGCCAGTGTGTCTCCTGCATACATGCAATATCGATGGCATTCGCACGCATATATCTGCAAATTTCGCCCTCCTTTAAATCCGTCATTCCCTCAACATTCCACGAGCAAATCCTCGCAAAACTGCCAAAACTGCGGCGGCCCGCATCTTCGCACAGGTCCGCCTCCTCGCCGCTCTCCGCCACGAGGGGTGAAACGTCGCATTCGCCCACACACCGCTGTGACCCCTAGTGGAGTCCAGGGCCTTTCCCCATCCCTTTGCTCTCGAGGAAGGCCTTCGCCCTGTCGAGCTTCCCCTGGGCGCGGGCGGTGACCTCGGAGAGCTCTGAAGACGACTGCAGCGCATCTCACTTCCCCCACTCCTGGTCCACCCACTTCAGCTCCAGCCGGTAGTCCTTCACCACCGTCTTGGCCACCACGGCCCCTGGAGGAGTCACCCGCGTTCACCTTGACGCACGTCTTGTTGAAGCCCCACGTCGCCAGCAGCCGGCGGAGCCCGAAAAGGGCGCCGCGCTGCATGCGGATGTCGAAAAGGAGGTCCGGCTTCGCCCAGACAGCGTTCCCGAAGCCCCCCGGTTGCCCTCTCGCGAACGAGTTGACAGTATCAAGGAACATCTGGCGCGACGCGTCCGACATAAATTTGACAAAGAACACGCCCTTGAACTCGCTCTTGCAGCACTTGTTCCGGGCCGCCAGGGCTGGAAGGCCATGTCCCACGCAGAGAGTAGATGCCCATTTCGCTGCATCCTCAAAGGTCGTTGCGTTGGGCACGTTCCCGACGACGGCCGTTGCTGTGGATGGAATGGACGTCGTAGCCAAGTTGCGCGGAGCAGTGCGCTGGAACATCGTCTCTTCGATCATCCTGGTCACGTCCTCTTTCGTAACGGCCGACAGCTGGAACTTATTGAACTTGTCCTCCAGGCCGCTGATGTCCAAGGTCGCCTTGAATGCCGGCTGTTTCGCCAACGTCGCCTCGTCCTTAGCCTCCTGCGCAATCCTCTCGCTCCTCGTCATCATCAGTTTCATCTCCTTCATGTCCTTCATCATGACCCTCATCATCTCCTTTGCGTCCACGTATTCCTGGCTAGCGTTGCCTGCTCCTCCACCTCCGCCAACCTCGCTGTCGCCATCCATCTGGTCCAGTGGAGAATCGAGGCGAGCTTGCCTACGCTCTCCTCCGAGTGGCGCCCCCATGTGGTGCTTCTCTGCCGGCATCGCGGCAGCAAGTGGGCAAGGGAAAGGGTATGGCATGGCGAGAGAATAACAGTAGGGGAATGGATTAATCCAGGGGGGCTGGATTAATCCAGCCGCGCCGGGCCTTGAGCTAAAATGGGTCTGGTAGCTCCAATCGAAGCTCAGCAATGGTCGTCACGGTTTCGTCCTCATCGTTTCGCGACGTTTCTGGGGCTGCGGCTTGGTTGACCAATGCCTTGGCGTGCTCTTGTTTCGCGCGCTGCAAGCCAGCGTGGCATTGCAGCAGTTGTGGTGTGGCTTTTTCGAGTTGTTGGTCTCTCTGCATCGTCTGGGTTGCAGTGAACCGCGCGTGCTCTTCGTCGGTAGTATTTTGTATTGCAAGTTGTTCTGCGCGAAAGGCGCATTCAAGTCGGCGTTGCGCCTGCTTGTCGTTGGCGCTGATATCTTGGGCTAGTCTTAATAATGGAACGTATGCGCCGCTTGCTTGCACGTCGTCGAGTGTCTTTTTTTTGAATAGCGCCTCGGTCGAGTGACGTATTCCTCTGTGCGCGGGCGCAGCGTTGTTGATCTGAGTGGTCGCAGTGGCGCTTTGTAATGTGAATGCTGTTTGGGCAAGATGCAGTGGGTTCTTGGTGATAATTCGCGGGTCGGTTGTGGGCTCGGTGCGTACTGTCGATGTGAGATGAGATCCTTGTTTCGATGTTTGCGCAGGACCTAGCGAAACGCATGTCGTAATCGTGTCGTTGTTGTGTTTGCTTGAGCGTGGCCTCGGAGATCTTGGCGCATGGTGCGTAGTCGTCCTTGAATGTACGGCAGCTGTTCATGTAGCCGTCCTGGTCGAGTAGCTGTCTTTACGTGACAACCAATTCGTGTCGACTTGGTTTGTTTTTTGACCGGTTTTCTACACTGCTCGCATTTGTGATGTTCGCTTCCGAATGTTGCCTGTATTCGACGCAATCCATGTTCGTGTCGCAGGTGGTGTGAGGCCTGGGCGGCCCTTGTTCTGGACGTCGTCGTAGAATGCCTCTGGTATGCTGTCTATGATTTGTTTGTTTGGTCGATGTATGCTGTGTGGCCAGCGTTGTTGGCGAAGTTGGGTTCTCGCTGCTGTTTGTCATGTCGATTGATTGCTTGGGTCTGTCGCTGGTGTGTGTTGGGTCTGGGCGCGGTGGGCCTTATTGATTGTGCTTGCATTGGTGATGGTAGGTTGTATGTGGATTGGGTCCGTTGCCTTTGTTATGCTGCTGCGTGGTATGGATTGGGTTGTAGTTGGATGTCTGGGCGTTGGGTGTCTTGTAACTTCTGTGGCATTTTTGCTGCCTTTGCCGCTTGGCTGCTGGGGGCAGTAGTTGCCTTTGCGTTTGCCTTTGGCTTGGGGTGCTGGTGCGTGTCCGCATGTGTCTCCTAGTCCTCGTCCATTCCCTATCCTGATATATCACTTGTCCCTATCGCACCCCGAGGCCAGCTTTTAGGGCGGGCCGGGCATTTCGCCTGAGACTTCCTCACCACACATGACTACGAAGCATAAAAATGACAACAAGTGAACAGCTGGAGGACGGGTGGTATATTGCGGCCGTCGCCTTCGCGCCGCGCACATTCGTTTTCAAGCTTTGCCAGACCTTCACGGGCTGAATGCGGGTGGTTTTCAAAATGTGGCCGTCGCTTTAACGCCGCGCACGTTCGGCTTAACAATTGCAAGCGTTTCACGTATTGAGGGCGGCTCCTTTTCAAAATGCGGTTCTCGCCTCAGCGCCGCGCACATTCGTTTTCATGAAAACATGCAAGCGTTTCACGGATCGGGGGCGGTGTTTTTTTTCAAACGGTGGTTCTCGCCGCAGCGCCGCGCACATTCGTTAAACAAGTTCGCAATAGTTTTATGGATTGGGGGCGGGTGGTTTTCAAAATGCGACTCTCGCTTTAGCGCCGCGCGCACATTCGTTTTCAAAATTTGCCAGAGCTTCACGGATCGAGGGCGTTCGGTTTTCAAAATGTGGCTCTCGCTTTCGCGCCGCGCGCATATTCGTTAAACAAATTGCAAGAGCTTCACGGATTGAGGGCGGGTGGTTTTCAAAATGTGGCTCTCGCCTTAGCGCCGCGCACATTCGTTTTAACAAGTTGCAAAATGTTTACAAATTCCAATGACCAACGCACCAACAAGTGTGTTTTTGAAGGATTCAGGAACACGCGGGCGCAATAGTTATGTTGATTCGCGGAACTGACATCCGAAAGAAACGGCGTCGTGGCACGACTCCGGACCGCCCAAACGCAGCAATCAGGTTGATACGTGGCGTTGAAATCCCGAGAACACTGATTGGGCATGCTTCAGGATCTTGAAACGGTTATCTTCCAATGAGGCAGTTCCCTCAATGGAAATGACCCGTTGTAGGGGGTCTATGAACAAGGATTTTGGAAGGAGGGTTGATTCCAACGTCGTTGATGATTCTTGGTTTTACACTGGCCCTCATTATCCTCCCTCTCGTGCTCGTCCTCGACCTCCTCGTCATCCTCCTCCTTTTCCTCCTCCTCCTCCTCCTCGCCCTCCCCCTCCTCATCTCCCGTTATTCCCACATTCCTCCTTTCTCCTCTTCTGTCTAGTGAAATATCTCGGGCATGTGAATCCGACACCCATGGCACAGCGAGAATCCATGGCCGACTCGGAAGGCAACATAATCAGGAGCTGCCTCAGCAAAGGAGATCACATTTCTACTCCGCCGCCCCCTCGTTTGCCCTCCGCGGGCCCCTCCCTGAGTCTGCGCTCGCAATTCAACGCAATGTCTCCACTGCCGCGGAGGGGCGCCGCTCCGCGACGAAAAACACGGAGGAAACCATAAAGGTCAGCGCGCCACAGGGACTGCGCCGGCCTGGCCCCGGGGACCCAAACACCGCGCGGACCCCATCAGAGCGCCTCGCCCCCCGGCGCCCCGACCCCGGGCCCATCGGAGCAGGCCAGCCCCGACAAGAGAGGCTCCTCCTCGTCCTCCTCCTCCTCCTCCTCCTCCTCCTCCTCCTCCTCCTCCTCCTCCTCCTCCTCCTCCTCCTCCTCCTCCTCCTCCGCGGGGCCTCGACTGCGGGCGAAACGCCCTCGAAGGGGCCCCCGGGAGGGTGCTCGGCGATGGCCCTCGAGAGCAGGGGGGGGGGGGGCAGGCGCGGAGGTCTCGGCCCGATGTGCACCATCAGGGAACGCCTCGCCAGCTTCCTGTCCCCGCCCTGAAGATGCGGCGCATTCGCAGAATCCGCGGCGCCGAGCGCCCCCTTCGCGTCCACGCTGCTGACGCGCGCGAGCGGCCGAGCATCCAACGCGCCATTCTTGTCCCGAGCCCAGGGATCACCTCCTAAGTGAGCCATCATGGCCACGCGCCGCTGTCCTCTTCCTTCTGCATAGTAAGCGCGGAGCGGCAAGGGCCAAGACAAGGCCCGCAGAATGGCGTCTGACGGCGAGCGGACCAATCGGCCAATTCCTGATCCTCAAGCCGAAGCGCGTCGCATCTCCGCATAGGACCGGGAGCGACCCGGCGCGCGTCGACAAATCCCCCCGCGCAGAAGCACATCGCGCACCATGCGGCCCACGCCCAGCCTAGGCGCGGCAGCGCGAGGTAACAACCGGAGGCAGGCCCTCGGACCTGCGCACAAGGGGCCGCCCAACGGACAGCGCTGGCGCGCGGCCGCGCGGTCGACCGCCCAGCGCCAGGCTCCGGCCGCGTCGGCCGCGCGAGCCCCTTCCAAATCCCGCTAGACCACGTGCCTGGAGCGCGCTGGGATGGCTCCGCGACTGGATCGGCTCGGCCATTCAGGTTGCGACCGGAATGCGCGATCGCGCCCCTCGGGCCCAGGCGCGGGCCCCGCGGCGCCGGGCGCCCCCCAGGCTGCCAGGGACTACGGCCCGCATGCGCTCGAGGAAGACGGGCGAGACACCTGAGCGGCTCGCTCCGCGGGTGACCGCATGGATCACGATCGCGCCCTGACGCGCCACTCGGGCTAGGCGCGCCCCCCGCTTGCTGAGGGGGCGCAGCTCGGTTTCGCGCTTACTGGCCAACTTGAAACGTCGAAGCATATTTCTGCGAACTCGGACCAAGCGCTGTCAAAGCCATGCTGCGCGCTGGCCGCGGGCGCGGCGAGCCCCGGGCACCGCGCCCATCCTGGGCGGCATTTCCGGGCCGCCGCCCGGGCCGAGAGTGCAAATCCCCCCCTTCTCACCGGGGCGAGTGACGCGAGAAATATAGACGTGCCAAACGGAATCCACCTGCTCGATAGACTCTGCACCGGCCGGTGCTAAAATCGCAACTGCAGGCAGGGCCCCGCGCACCTGCGAGCTGAGGTCGCCCACAACAAGGCTCACATGCAACAGGAATGCCCGTCGACGACGAATGTCATCCGCGACCCGCGGCGCAGCCATCTCAAGCGCCCGCGCGCCCCCGACCGACCCCGTTACAACGGCCGAGACGGCGCGAGGCACACGCTGCGATGAGACGCCGCGGAGAGACACGAGCCTCGCGGGGGGCGCGCGCCGATCATGTTTCGCGGCCGCTGCGCGGCCATCGCGGCGCGCTCGAACGCCCGCGACAGCTCCGCGGCGGCAGAGACCCCCCCCCCTCCGCCGCCCCCCCGCCGCGCACTATTCGGCGCGGCGCCGCGCCCTCGGGGCCCCGCCCAGGGCCTCCGTAGACGCGCGAAAACTCTGCAGAACGCCCCCGGTCGCGGAGCGCGCCCGACCGCGCGCTCCAAGACGCCTGCGAGGATGGGGGGGGCCCGCGGGGCGAGCGCCACCGGCGACTTTCGAAAGCAAGAAAAATACGATATGCCGCACCTGCCCCAGCCACGGCGCCCCGCGAGAGACGAGCGCGACGAGTTCGACGAGGCAGTCGCCACCTCCATCAAGAAGCCACGCCCGCCGCCGGGGACGCCAGTGGTCGGCCCCGCCCGCGCGCGCTGGAAAACTCAAACAGACCTCTGCAAACGGCCCACGATCCACGCGACCAACGGGCACTGGTACTGGGCCCGATCCCACGGTCGGCCCCCAGGGCCCGAGCAGCCCCGACAAAGAGATGCCCAGGGCTTGATCCACGCAAGCGCGGCCTCGTCTGCCGCGCGCCGAGGGCCTGCCAGATCGACGTTTCCAGCGCCGAAGCCCGCGACGGGCGGAGGGGGGAACGCCGATCCGATGGGTGACAGAACTGCCAGCCTGAGACTCGGCGCGAAGCCGCGCCCGCCCGTCTGTCTGACGGAACGAAGCCTGGGAGCGCTCAATGGCCTGGGCATGGGAGGCGGCGCGCCTCCGAGGCCCCACGACCTCGGGGGCCTGGACAGCGAGCTTTTCCCCAGCCAAAAGAAAAGATCCAAAGCGGGCGAGCAGGTCTTGAACGACCTGCCCATGATCGCCTAGATCGTGATTAAGAGAACGCAGCTGCTGCGGATGCACCGCTCGAAATTCTCGCGCCTATCCATGGCATTGGACCAGGACTGCCCCCGTCGCGCAGCCTGCGCTAAAACGACAAAAACACCCGCGACCGCGGTCGCCCGCCTCCAGGCCCCGGAGCCGGGGCCCCCTCTGGGTCGAGCGCGAGGCTGCAGGCCAGCCACAGGAGCCCAGATCCAGCGCGGGGGCCCCCCCATGCACAGGCAAGCCAGAGGCTCGCCCAGACCCTGGAGGCCCGTGAGCTCAATCTCGGCAGAGGCACCGATGCTGCTCCACAGGCTCGCCAGCTCTGGCGGGCGACGGGCGTTCCTGACGGCGCAACCGGGGCCATCGCGGGGGCGAAAAGCCAATCGGCCTCTGCGCGGGGACAGAGCGCGGCCAGGCCAACCGCCATCCCGCCTTCGCACGCGCCCAGCTTATCGCGGTGAGCATGACTAGAGAGCGAGGAGGGGATGAGGCGTCAAGGGCCAGCACGGCACCCATGACGAAGAAATCAATCATGCTTCCGTCGCCTACCCCCAAGCAGGTTACTGAACGCGGGGCAATCGCAACGCCTGATACACCCTCAGACACCCCCACGTCAAGCAACGACTGTCTCGCGTTCCTGAAGTCAGGAAGCAACATCCAACGAATGTCATACTTTTTGGTGACAGAAGCGACCGCTTCCAGTATAGACAAGTTGCGAAGGGCCCACCCCTCGCGTATCCAGAAAGGCCGCGATGATCATGACACCACACTTTTGCGCCGCCGAGCACCAGCCCGCTGCCGCTCTTCCCGCCAATCCCGCCGGCGATATATCGAAGTTCTGCCGGCCCTCCAGGAGAGGTGAAGCCGATGGTTTGCGACATGAGGAAGTCGACGCCTGCCGAGGGGCCACCACCCTGATCTGAGGTGGCTGGGACACGGGTCGCCGAGTAGTGTCTCTGGAAGCTGGCCTCCTCGATGTCCGACGAGATGGGCGCTGTGAGCTTGTGCTCTTGTAGAAGGTCGATGTACATCGAGTCGAGCAGCTCATTGCTCCTGCATTCGTCGAGGACGTCTTTAGCCTGAACCTAGGCTGAACAGCTGAAGCTGACCAGCTGAAGGATAGGGTTGCGAACACCACCGCGCCCACGCTGACGTGGAGGTTTGGTCTTGGCCTGGACGTCTGCGGCCGCGACGGTCTGGCCAGAGGCCCAGCCCCACGCGTAGTCCATGTACTGCATGGGGTCGGCACGGCCCCAATGGCAGGTGTACATACCACTGGTCCCCACTCCAGACTGGATATGTCTGGACACCGTAGCCGTCGGAGTCGATAAAGGAGGCGCAAGACTCCGGACTGCCCGACCATGATGAGCTGGACCACCAACTCCTGCTACTGTCGTGCCACAATGAGCAGCCCCTCCCTTCTCCCCGCCACGTGCCGTTCCTGCAGTCGCTGGCGAGCTCGTTCCCTTTTTGCCTCCATGCGTCCCCCCGAAGAGTATCATGGGCTGCAAGAGTGAATACAAACGCGTCAGCCGCGATCTTTCGGGGCACAGAGGTCGCGGGAGGGAATACGAAGGGCTCGGGCCGCAGAGTTAGAAGGCTCGGAGCCAGGCACAGGCTGGTTGACCCCTCTTCGGCCACGGGCCCGCTCAATGGCTGCCTCGAACTCCTTCTGGGCGGCTGCCGAAAGAGCGCCTGCTGCAGACGCAGGCCCAGCAGCGCCAGCATCGTCACCGGCGCACACGCCCGCCGCACCAGCAGCTGGCGAGCCGCCGGAGGTGTTCACCGCCCCCGCCGCCGCCGCCGCAGGCGGTGCGGCTCCTGCGGGAGGTGGGGCCCCACCTGTGGCTGGGCTTGCCACGCGTGCCACCCTGGCCCCTCCGCGTCTTGAAAGTGGCCCGCAACGTGCGCGGCTCTTCCATCTGCTTGCGCTGGGCCTCACATTCCTTGGCGCCCGGGCCGAGATGCGACGCCACCGCCTCCTCGACGTGGTCGGCCGACTGCTTCTCCAGGGTCTCGATGCGCACGCGTCGCGCGGGGCTGACCTCGAGTCGAGGCCATCGAGGTCGAACAGCGGGCCGTCCTCCACGCGGATGCCCTCGCCCTCGTTGGTGAGGAGGTCGGAGAGGTTGAGGGCCGCAGGGGGCGGCTGCGAGGGCGCCGCCGCCGCGGCGGCCTCGTGCCCCGCCAGGGCCTTCTTCGCCTTCTCCAGGCGGCCTGGGCGGCGCAATGTGCGTCGGCGGCGTGGTCCACCTTGGTCTGGCAGTCCGTGGACCACTCGCGAGCGTCTGCCAATTGCTTGAAGGTTCACTCGAGGGCCCGGAGGGCCCGACGTGCGCCGCGCTCCGCCGCCGCAGCGCGCTGGCTGCCCTCATCGAGCAACGCTGCCTGGGCGACGGGAGGCGAGGGGGCGAAGGCGGCCTCCAGCTGCCGAGGAGCCCGCCGCTGCTCCTCCGAGGCCGCCTGGGTGCCGAGGGAGGTGGCCACGTCGAAATGGCGGGAGGGCTCGAGGGGGCACCCCGCGCCCCACTGCCTGACCTTCCCCCCCTATCCGAAGTATCTTCCCACCCCTCTACCCTTCGGAATATGCGGAGGGGGGGTCAACACGTGCCGTGACAACTGCGACCTCGAGGTGTGGGCCAGCCAACGTGAATTCGGCAGAGAGCACACCACGCTCGAGCATGCACGACGGAGCGAACGAAGGCTGGGGCCTGCGGGGCCCGCGCGCGCCCGCCTGGACGAAGCCTCTAGTCAAGCCGTTGTGCTCTCCCTCCCTCTGCCTGCCCTCCCTCCCTGCCTCCCCTGCTTCGTCCCTCCCTGCCCCATCCCACCCTCCTGGTCTCACGCCCTCGCTCCTTCCCCCCATCGCGAGCCGCTGCCCCGCCGCAGTCCTGACCCTCATCATCAGGTTCCTCATGCCCCAGCTCTTCTTCGCTCCGTGGGAGGATTCCTGGGAGTCGGTGTCCTCCTTGGTGACGACGACCTTCGGAGGACAGGCGAGGAGGACGAGGAGGTGGGGGGGGGACGAAAAAGCCCATTGCTGCGCAGCCCATCGCAGGCATCCCGGGCCAGGCGGCCTGCCAGCTCCTCCTCCTCACCCCCTTCCCTCCTCCCTCCTCCTCCTCCTCCTCCTCCGCCTCCTCTCCTCCTCCTCCTCCTCCTCCTCCTCCTCCTCCCTCCTCCTCCTCCTCCTCCTCCTCCTCCTCCCTCCTCCTCCTCCTCTCCCTCCCTCCTCCCTCCTCCTCCTCCTCCTCCTCCTCTCCTCCTCCTCCTCCTCCTCCTCCTCTCCTCCGCCTCGCCTTTGCCTCTGCCTCTGCCTCCTCCCCCACCTCCTCCTCCTCCTCCTCCTCCTCCTCCTCCTCCTCCTCCTCCTCCTCCTCCTCCTCCTCCTCCTCCGCCTCCTCCTCAACGGGATCCGAAAATGTTCCCGATGTCTCTGGGGCGCGACCAAAACGCGACGGCTGGATGGGCCGAAAGCCATCAAACTCTCGCCCTCCAATGAAGCCGCCAATGCGTTTTTACCTAACAGCGAAGACTGATAGGTTTCTAATGGTCTCAAAAGAGAGCATCATGACTCCCCAGGGGGGTCTGGGCGGGATCCGGGCGGGATCCGCGGGAATCCGGACCCTACATTTGTGGCAAACAGTAACGCACTTCGTGGCCTTCGAGTTCCCAGAAATCTATTCCTGGGCATGATTTTGAATGCCCGGAGCCAACTGTAGGCCACTTCGTGGTCTTCGAGTTCCCAGAAGTCCATTCCTAAGCATGATTTTGAATGCCCGGAGACAACTGTAGGCCACTTCGTGGTCTTCGAGTTCCCAGAAGTCCATTCCTGGGCATGATTTTGAACGCCCGGAGCCAACCATAGGCCACTTCATGGTCTTCGAGTTCCCAGAAGTCCATTCCTGGGCATGATTTTGAATGCCCGGAGACAACTGTAGGCCATTTCGTGGTCTTCGAGTTTCGAGAACTCCATTCCTGGGCATGATTTTGAATGCTGAGGCAGGCTGAGGCTGAGGCTGAGGCAGGCTGAGGCTGAGGCAGGCTGAGGCTGAGGCCGAGGCTGCACGCAGACTGAGGCTGAGGCTGAAGCAGGCTGAGGCTGAGGCTGAGGCAGGCTGAGGCTGAGGCTGAGGCAGGCTGATGCTGAGGCAGGCTGAGGCTGAGGCTGAGGCTGATGCAGGGTGAGGCTGAGGCAGGCTGAGGCTGAGGCCGAGGCGAGGCAAGCAGCTGAGGCTGAGGCTGAAGGCTGAGGCTGAGGCTGCAGGCGCTGAGGCAGGCTGAGGCTGAGGCTGAGGCTGATGCAGGCTGAGGCTGAGGCAGGCTGAGGCTGAGGCCGAGGCTGAAGGCAGACTGAGGCTGAGGCTGAAGCAGGCTGAGGCTGAGGCTGAGGCAGGCTGAGGCTGAGGCTGAGGCAGGCTGAGGCTGAGGCTGAGGCAGGCTGAGGCTGAGGCTGAGGCTGGCTGAGGCTGAGGCAGGCTGAGGCTGAGGCTGAGGCTGAGGCAGGCTGAGGCTGAGGCTGAGGCTGAGGCTGAGGCTGAGGCTGAGGCTGAGGCTGAGGCTGAGGCTGAGGCTGAGGCTGAAGGCTGAGGCTGAGGCTGAAGGCTGAGGCTGAGGCTGCAGGCTGAGGCTGAGGCTGAGGCTGAGGCAGGCTGAGGCTGAGGCTGAGGCAGGCTGAGGCTGAGGCCGAGGCTGAAGGCAGACTGAGGCTGAGGCTGAAGCAGGCTGAGGCTGAGGCTGAGGCAGGCTGAGGCTGCAGGCTGAGGCTGAGGCTGAGGCTGAGGCAGGCTGAGGCTGAGGCTGAGGCTGCAGGCTGAGGCTGAGGCAGGCTGAGGCTGAGGCCGAGGCTGAAGGCAGCTGAGGCCGAGGCTGAAGGCAGACTGAGGCTGAGGCTGCAGGCTGGCTGAGGCTGAGGCAGGCTGATGCTGAGGCAGGCTGAGGCTGAGGCTGAGGCTGATGCAGGCTGAGGCTGAGGCAGGCTGAGGCTGAGGCCGAGGCTGAAGGCAGACTGAGGCTGAGGCTGAAGCAGGCTGAGGCTGAGGCTGAGGCTGATGCAGGCTGAGGCTGAGGCTGAGGCACGCTGAGGCTGAGGCAGGCTGAGGCTGAGGCTGTGACTGCGACTGCCGTTGCCACTGCGACTGTCATCGCGAATGCGACTGCGACTGCGAGAACAGCAGAATTCTACAACTGGATTCTCATCTGAATCTTAAGGGGGATGCTTCCAGATATGCTCCTACACATCGCTGTCAGGTTGCTTTGCCGGGATAATTTCCGTATACCGTCCGCATTTGGCGCCCAAGTTATTTTTTCTGGAAAGAGCACGCTATGTGGACACTTGGAAGGAGGGGGCGTGTCCCGAAGCGCCCCCCCCCATCTCCAACCGGGGGGGGGGCGTTCGAACCCCCACACCCTTCTGCCGTCAGGCCTGCGCTTGCGCCGGGCGGCGGCCAGCGTCGACGAGAACGACGATTCAGGGGGGGGGGGGTCGAACCCCCCCTTACTCCGAGCCCTGGCGCCGACGACGACGACGACGGCGACGGCGACGGCGACAGCGACGGCGACGGCGACGGCGACGGCGACGGCGACGGCGACGACGACGACGACGACGACGACGACGACGACGGCGACGGTGGCGACGGCGACGAGCACGACGACGACGACGGCGACGACTGCGACGGCGACGCCGACGGCGACGACGACGGCGACGACGACGACGGCAATGACGACGAGCTCGAGGACCATGACGGCGACGACGACGATGAAGGCAAAAACGCCGACGATGACGACAACGACGACGGCGACGACGAGGGCGACGATGGTAGCAGCGATGACGACGATAGCGACGACGGCGACGCCGACGACGACGCCGACAGTGGCGACGATGACGACGACGGCGGCGACGACAACGACGATAACAAGGAACACGGCGACGACGGTAACGACGACGACGACGATGACGACGACAACCAGCAACAACAACAGCAACAATCATTGTAAGACTGTTCGCTCATATCTGCTTGAGTGCCATTCAATGTGTATTTCCCAAACCCTCGATGCACGCCCTCTTCGTCTTCGATCGTATCCGTTTCGGGGGGTATTTTTTTCCCTGCAGGCCGGGCCCCAGCAAGCGGCGGGACGGCCGCGGACCGTCGGCCTGGCCAGCGGCAGCGCTGATCGGCGGCAACCCGACCCCAATAGGCACGGACAAGAGACCGACCACGACGACGACGACGACGACGACGACGACGACGACGACGACGACGACGACGACGACGACGACGACGACGACGGCCCCGAAGGGCCCGAACGAACGGGGGCCACGAATGGCAGATAATGCGGGGCCCAAAGGGCGACTGCGGGGCAACGAAAAGCATGCATATGGGGACACGACGGGCGCGAACGAGCGGGGGCCACGAAGGGCATACGTATATTGGGCCGCTGGGGGCAAGGACGGGGCCACTGAGGGCAACAACAGGGCCCCGAAGGGCAGCGAGGGGGCCAAGAAGGGCGACAGCGGGGCCACGAAACGCACGCATATGGGGCCACGACGGGCGCGAACGAACGGGGGCCACGAAGGGCATACATAGATGGGGCCACGAACGGCAGCGAAGGGGGCCACGAAGGGCTGCAACGGGGCCACGAAGGGCAACGAGGGGGCCACGAAGGGCTGCAACGGGCCCACTAAGGAGGGCAGCGAGGGGGCCACGAGGGGCGGCAACGGGGCCACGCAGGGCAGCGAGGGGGCCACGAAGGGCTGCAACGGGCCCACTAAGGGCAGCGAGGAGGCCACGAAGGGCTGCAACGGGGCCACGAAAGGTAGCGATGGGGGCCACGAAGGGCTGCGAGATCCTGATTCCAAAATACGCTGCGCGGGAGTCCTAAGCGTGAACGCGACTCCTGGGTGCCTGACTTTCGAGAGCGCGGCGCTTGAGTAAATCCCACCAGCCCTCTGGGCGACAGGTGGTCCAAAGAGGGTCTCTTCCCTCTTCCACGACCCCTCTTCCCGACGGGGAGGGGAACCCTCCCCCTCCCCTCCCTGGGTGTTTTTTTTTGGGGGGGACCGATGTGTCCCTGTTTCGGCCCCTGGGACGGCCAATCTTTGACACCCCGCACGAGGATCATGGCCCCCGAAAAGGGAAGGGACATCGAGGACCCCCCTGTTTTGACCGACCGCCTCCAAGATGGCCCCCAAAGGCCCCCCAGGGCTCCCAAGAGGCCCCGAGAGGGTTCCAAGAGCGCTCCAGGAGGCCCCAAGAGGCCTCCAGGGAGCACCCGAAAAGCTCCCGAGAGGCCCCCGAGCGGCCTCAGAGAGCCCGAGATGACTTCCAAGATGGCTCAAGATAGCCCAGGCTGGCTCAAGATAGCTCCCAAGATGCTCCAAGACGCCCCAAGACCGCTCAACAAGGCGCGAGATGGCCAGCCCAGTCAGACGCCCCAGGGAATCTGCATGGACTGATTATGCGTGTCTCTTCCTCTCTCTCTCTCTCTTTCTCTCTCTCTCTCTCTCTCTCTCTCTCTCTCTCTCTCTCTCTTCCCCCCTCAGCTACGGGCATCATTTCCAGATGAGCTGGTGGGGATACTTTTTCCTTCGCAGCCGCAAGCGAAAGCGCATGCGGCGTCAGAAATCAACCCGGGCTACGGCCGAAGCCAAATGACCCAGCGGACGCACTCACGGCTGCCGCGGCTGCCGCCGAGGGAGGCTGAGGGGCGCCGGGGGCTGAAGGCAGGCTGCGAAAGCTGCCAGGAGAGCCAAGCGGCCAGCGTGCGGGCATGCCAGAGGCGAGACCACCGGGAAGAGGACGAATTGAACCTTGTCGCACCAGGCGCCAGAGGTAGACGCGCCACCGAACGTGGCGAAGCGCGGGGCTGCACAAGCAGTCCACCGTGCTAGCTACAGGCCAGCAGGGACGAACACACATGGCTGACCAAGAAAGGCTGGTGGGGATACTTTTTTGGTCGCAGCCGCGAGACGACGGTCAGGCGGCAAAGGCAACATCCGGGCCACGGGCGAGGCGAATTGCTAAGCAGAGGCGCCGGCCGGCCCACTCAGACGGCGGCTGCAGGCTGGGTGACGCTGAACTGGCTGGCGCACTGCAAGCTCGGGCACGTGCACTGGACAAAATGACCAGAATTCAAATGGCCATCGCAAGAATCGCGCAGGACCCGCGGACCTCGATGAGCAGGAAGTGAGTCGCCGATGAGGCACCAGACTCCACACGGACGACCTGCGTAAGCCAAGCCGGCTGAGCAGTCGTGAACCGTGGTGCAGCGCACTGGGGGGGTTGAAGGTGGGCCTTAGAGGCTGCCAAGACGCTGAAGGCTGAACCACTCGGCAGCACTGGCCATTCCCACTTGGGCCGCTGGTGGGGATGCTTTTTTTGGTCGGACGGCTCGAAGGACAGATCCAGGGAGCGGGATTAACGTCTGGGCCACAGAGCGAGATAATTGGCTGCAGAGGCACGTAGGCCGCTGAAGCAAGTGCACACGCCAGGGACAAAGTGACCCTCATTGTGTGGGACCGTCGCAAACATCCCAGCGGATGGGGACGCAAGCACAGCACCGGCGGCGGACGGAAAGGAGAAGTCGCCCTTGCGGCGCCAAGCTCCAGCCGAACCGCGCACCAGGAGAAGGCACGGGGCACGGACCGCACAGAAGCAGCACGGAGAAGCGGCCTTGTCGGTACCAAACTCGGGCCTAGACACACGAAAGCGAGGCAAGAGGGAACAGGAAAGTCGTAGCGGACGCCAGACGGGCATCCAACGACAGTAAAAAGGGAAACGGCTCCGAGGGGGCCTCACTCACGGCGACTCACTTTCGCAGACGTCGGGTCTGCCGATCTTGAACGCGAGAGCGACGGATAACCAGTCAGCGAACGAAACGCCACTTCCCGCCCGTGCCCACTGCGTGCAACTTATCCGACGCTGAAGATCGGGAATCCCGGGGATATTTTTTTGATCTGCGGCTCCAAGGACGATTCCAGAGAGCGGGTCGTATCGAGCATGGGGCAGCACGCAAGATAATTGCCAGCGGGCCAACAGCCAACGCCGGAGTGCAATTTGCGACGGCTCGCAGCGGCACATGCACTGAACAAAATGAACTTCAGGGAGACGCATCTTGCGTCGAGAATGCGAGGAGTCGCCGAGACGGCGCCAGCTCAACGCGACAAAATATATTCATGGGCCGGTACAAAGCGAAACCCGACCAGCCCCAATCCGGGTCGTCGTCTGCAGGGAGACGCATCTTAGCGTCGAGAACGAGAGGAATCGCCGAGACGGCGCCAGCACAACACGACGATGGGGGGGGGGGCGGCGACGAGGGGAGGGGGGGAGGAAACCAGGCCTCACTTACAGAAAACCTCACGTGTTCGAGTCTCACTCACGGAGCGCACGAAGCGGGTTCCACTGAACCAGGCACCTGAGGAAATGACGTGAGGACCCAACATGGCGAGGTCGGAAAGGAGGCCAGGCGACACTGACTGCCGAGAACCCAACAGAGCGTGGCCCGGGACGAGACAGGAGGGAAGGTCGACGATGCACCACTTGAACAGGAAGCCAGCCCTCACGGCCCACCTGCCAGTGCCCATCGGGCGCACCCTGCCGCGTGGAAGGAGTGACCACTTCGTAGCGTGCGCGAAGACGTAGCACTGTTGGGGGGAAGCCGACTGGCGCGCTCAGCACCTCAGCGTACGTGGAGGAAAGGGGGGAGGGGCGCAGCCGATAGCCGCAAATCTGGTGAACGCTGGAGGAAGGAAAGGCGCAGGTGCGCCAGGCGACACAGACTGCCGAGGACCCAACAGAGCGCTGCCAGGGGCGCGCCTTCTGGGGGGAAGGTCGACGGCGTCGAGCAGCGGGACGGGCCCGTCGCGGAAGGGCTGCGCCTGCCAAAGGATGAACCACTTGCGCAGGAGTGTGCCATACCTGGGCCCACCCGCAGGTGGCGGTGGAAGCGGGTAGGCGCGCATGTGCGCACCACGCTGCGGCCAACCTTCACAGCAGTGGGCCGGGCCCGCCGCGGGAAGGAGGTGCCTGCCAAAGAAGTGCCACATGCGCAGGGCTGCAGCGCCAACAGTGGCTGTACTCCTTGCCACAATTGGAGGGGGGAGTCGCTAGTGTGACTGGTCGGATAGCGGTCGTCTGCCGATGCCGTCAAGGTCGACACCCAAGCCTCCGCCGCCCCCGCCGAGACGCCCCCCTCCGTTCCACTGCCTTGCAGAAACAGAAGGCTGCAAACGAACAGTTTGACCAGAGTGGGGTGCTCCGCGGCTTCCGCAGATCGCCTTCTCCGCAGAGACTTCCCAGGCCTGCTGGCACAACTGAAAAGGGGGGGAACGTACGTGCGAGCCGTGCACAGGCCGCAGCAGGCTGCCTCCTCTCGATTCCCCACTTCGGCTGTCTCCGCGCCCTGGGAAGGGCGCTCGCGCGCTGCTGTCAAGTCGCTCTGCACCGCGGGGGGAGGAGGAGGGGGGGCGCAGCCGATAGCCGCAGAAACTGGTGAATTGGAGAAGTGTGGGGAGGAGACGGGCCTGTCGGCCCCTGCGATGCTCGCATCGAAGGTCTCAATCTCAGCCTGACAATGTGCTGCCGCGATGTGGGGGGAATCGTTCCTCGCTGGACTGCCTGCGCCCCGATGGGGATCATGGCCCCGTCCGGCTGCGGGGGAAACACGAGTGACCGGAGGATGGGAGGAGGGGGGGGCGCAGCCGATAGCCGCAGTATCTTGTAAATTGATGGAGGGGGGAGAGCTGGCGTCAATATGCGGCCGCGTGGCGGCATCTTCCTCTCTGGAGCCGGCCTGCTCGGCACCTGGCGCCCCAGGCATCCTTGTCACGCCGCCCTGGCCGAGGGCACCACATAATGGAGGAAGGAGCGGCGTAGGTGGGCCAGGCGACGCAGACTGCCGGGGGCCCAACGCGCGCGTCTCGTCGACCACGGTGGAGCCCAGGGCCTGGTTCCAGGTGGAACCGCCTTGCACGTAGCACCAGCTCTGGTCCCAGTCGATCGTGGCGTTGCAGCCCTCGTACGACTCCATAACCCCGACGGCATCGCCAACGCAGTTCCACTCCGCCATGCACTTGCGGGAGCCACGCTCGCGCCACTTGCGCGTCTCGCCGACCACGGAGGAGTCCAGGGCCTGGTTGCCATAGGAACCGCCCTGCACGTCGCACCAGCTCTGGCCCCAGTCGGCCGCGGCGCTGCAACCCTCGCACGACTCCATAACCCCGTCGGCAACGCCCTTGTAGTTCCACTCTGTCATGCAGTTGCAGGAGCCGCACTCGCGTCACTTGCGCGTCTCGCCGACCACGGTGGAGTTCAGGTACTGGTTGCAATAGGAACCGCCCTGCACGTAACACCAGCTCTGGTCCCAAGTCGGCCGCGGCGCTGCAGCCTACGCACGACTCCCTAACCCCGTCGGCATCGGCATCGTAGTTCCACTCCGCCATGCCAATGCCGGAGCCGCACTCGCACCACTTCGCGTCTCGCCGACCACGGTGGAGTTCAGATACTGGTTGAAATTGGAACCGTCCTGCACGTGGCACCAATTATGGTCCAAGTCTGCCGTGGCGCTGCAACCCTCGTACGATCCCTTAACCCCGCTGGCATCGTCAACGCAGTACCACTCCAGTTGCAGTTGCAGGAGCCGCCCAAGGTGGAGGCCAGGGCCCGTTTGCAAGTGGATCCGCCCTGCACGTAGCACCAGCTCTGATCCCAAAGGGCCCGGCGTTGCAGCCCTCGTACGACTCCATGACCCGTCGGCATCGCCATCATAGTTCCACTCCGTCATGCAATTGCAGGAGCCGCACTCGCGCCACCTGCGCGTCTCGCCGACCACGGTGGAGCCCGGGGCCTGGTTGCAATTTGAACCGCCCTGCACGTAGCGCCAGCTCTGGTCCCAGTCAGCCGTGGCGCTGCAGCCCTCGTAGGCACCTTAACCCCGTCGGCCTCGCCGTCGTAGTTCCACTCCGCCCTGCAGATGCAGGGGCCGCACTCGCGCCACTCGCGCGTCACGCCGACTACGGTGGAGCCCAGGGCCTGGTTGCATTTGGAACCGCCCTGCACGTAGCACCAGATCGGGCCCCAGTCCGCCGTGGCGCTGCAGCCCTCGTACGACTCCAGAGCACATGGCGCAGTCGAAATGTAGTCAGGGGGGAAGGCGCCTGCCTGGCGGGGGGGAGGCGCAACCAGACAAGGCCGCCAGTCGCCGGGCGCGCAGCACCTCAGCGCGCGTGGAGGGGGGGGGGGGGGGGGGGGGGGGGGGCAGCCGATAGCCGCAAAACTGGTGAATACTGGAGGAAGGGGAGGCGAAGGTGGGCCAGGCGACGCAGACTGCCGAGGACCCAACATGCGCGTCTCGTCGACCGCAGTGGAGTCCAGGGCCTGGTTCCAGCTGGAAACGCCCTGCACGTAGCACCAGCTGTGGTCCCAGTCGGCCGTGGCGCTGCAGCCCTCGCACGACTCTATACCCCAATCGTCGGATGTGCTCCGTCACAGGAGCAGGCGGAACAACCTTCCCATCAGTTGGCCGGGCCCGCCGCGGGAAGGAGGAGCCTGCCAAAGGAAATACCACTTGTGCAGGACAGCAGCGACGCAAGGGGCGGCACACCGCATGGGCCAGAGCAAGGCCGGCGAAAGGCTTCGCTGTCCTGCGTCAGGAAGGCAGCCCCGTGGCCCCCTGCCGATAGGGCGGCCCAGACAGAGGACGGCGGACGGACGGAAAGATCAGAGGGGATGCCCCGCAGCTTCCGCAGCCCCCGTCGCTTCCGCTGTGACTTCCCGCACTTTTCCTCTGGACGGTGCCACGCGAACCGGGCGCCACCGACCCAGGTGCAGCTGCCACTGTCGGGCCCAGTCGACGTTGAGGCCCAGCGCCTCGCTGAGGACCCTTACGTCGCCTTTGCGGCTGCGGAAGGACTCCACGACGAGGTGGCAGGGCTGCGGGTCGCGCCGAAGCGGGTCGCGCGCGCCCCAATTGCTGCCGGGCACAGGCTGCCGCTCGGCGAAAACGTGCCAGGCGCCGGTGAACATCGATCCTAGTGTGACTTCGAGTCGTCGCATCGCTTCGCCGGGCGTCTCCCCGGGGAGGTCCCACTGGATGCTGTTGATTCCTGTTCTGTGCAGCAGCTGCCCCGTGTGGGGGTCTTTGGGCCCTGGCCATTGCCGCGGGTCGGGCCTCCGGTGTGGCCGCGTGTCCTGGCCGTAAGTTTCCACCGCAAGGGCCTCGCTGCCCTGGCTGGGGGACTCGCGATCTGCTCGCGACAGCTCCAGCTGCGCGCCTGGCAGGACCCTGCGGGGACCTGCAGGCCTCAGGGTTCGCCGCCAGGCTGGCACGGCGCGGCGGGAACTGCTCACAATAGGGAGGCCTTCGCCAGGATGGGAGTTGTGCCCATGTCCTGCAGCAAGAGCGCCCTGCGCAGCACTGGGCGTCCGCGCATAGTGGCCCGAGTCGTCTGCCTCAGCCTCAGCCTGGGAAGGCCCCCCTTGCACGGCGCAGGGGGAGCACGGCGCAACCTGCGGGTTCTGCCCACGTCCTGCTGCGAGAGCGCCCTGCGCAGAAGGAGGGGGAGGAGGACGAGAGGAGGAGGCGCAGCCGATAGCCGCAAGATCTGGCAAATCGAAGGAGGAGCGGGGATCGGCGATGCATCCTCGCGCGCGGCGAGCCGAGTCGCCCTGGGCGGCTCTTTCCTCGCGGGCGTGCGTCCGCGCATAGTGCCCGGAGTCGTCTACCACAGCCTCAGCCTGGGGATGCCCTCCTGGCACGGTGCGGGGGGAACATGGCACAACCACGTCGTTGTCGGCGTCAGCGTCGTCGACGTCGGCGTCGTCGGCGTCGGCGTCGGCGACGGCGTCGTCGTCGGCTTCGGCGTCGGCCTCGGCCTCGCCTGTGTCGAGATATGGGTTGTGCCCATGTCCTGCTGCGAGAGTGCCCTGCGCATGAGCCGTACACTGGTCACTGCATGTTGCCTCCCCCCGAGGGTCGTTCGTATGAGCCGCGCCCTGGAACCTGCATCCCGGAACACAGCTGGCGCGTTGGTTGCGCTGTGGGGAACATTCAGCGGCTTCCGCAGCCTCCGCCGTCGCCGCCGCGACCCCCCCCCCCCCATTCTTCTGCCTTGCTGGCGCAGAGGACTGCTGACGGACAGTTTGCCCAGAGGGGGGTACTTCGCGACTTCCGCAGCCTCCGCCGTCTCCGCAGTGACTTCCCATTCCTTTCCTCTGGCCTGCTGGTGCAGCTGAAGGGGAGGAACGTTCGTGTGAGCTGTGCACTGGCCACTGCAGGCTACCTCCTCACGATTCCCCACCGGGACACCATCGTCTGACCACGATGTGGGGGGGAGCATCGCGGCCTCTGCCTCAACCGCACGTCGATTCCCTTCTGGGATGTTGTCTTCAATCGTCGAAACGGGGGGAGACAAGCTGCCGCTGCTGCTGCAGCAGCGGCAGCTGCGGCAGCTGCGGCGCAGCCGATCACTGCCAGGGGACGGAGGGCGAATAGGCGCGAAGAGGTTTCTCTCGACGAGCCGGCGTATGGCTACGTTGTCCTGCGCCCGGGCGGCAGCTCTGCGGTCTCCTTGCAGCGTGCGCGCGTGGCTCCCCCAGGGGAGAGTGAGCCGTACACTGGTCACTTTCTGTTGCCTCCTCTCGAAGGTCGTTCGCGTGGGCCGCACCCTGGAACCTGCATCCCGGAGGACTGCTGGCGCGCTGGCTGCACTGTGGGGGAACTTCCGCGGCTTCCGCAGCCTCCGCCGTCTCCGCCGTGACTTCCCCCCCATTCCTCTGCATTGCTGGCACAGAAGACTGCTGACGGACAGTTTGACCAGAGGGGGGTGCTCCGCGGCCTCCGCAGCCTCCGCCGTCTCCGCAGTGACTTCCCGTTCCTTCCCTCTGGCCCGCTGGCGCAGCTGAAGGGGGGGGACGTTCGTGTGAGCTGTGCACTGGGCACTGCAGGCTACCTCCTCTCGATTCCCCACTGGGAAGCCATCGTCTGACCATGATGTGGGGGGTGGTACCGTGGCCTCTGTCTCAGCCGCACCTCGATTCCACTCTGGGACGTTGTCTTCTGTCGACGAAACGGGGGGAGGCACGCTGCCGCTGCTGCTGCAGCAGCTGCTGCGGCAGCTGTGGTGCTGCAGCGGGTCGGCGTCGTCGTTGTCGGCGTCTAAAGTCGTCGACTTCAGCGTCGTCGGCGTCGGCGTCGGCATCGGCGTCGTCGTCGGCTTCGGCCTCAATCGTTTGGTGGTCGCCGTCATGGTCGTTGTTGTCGGCGTCTTTGTCGCGGTCGTGGTCGTCGTCGTCGTCGGCGTCGGCGTCGGCGTCGGCGTCGGCGCCGGCGGCCGCGGCGGCCGCGGCGGCCGCGGCGGCGCCAGCCGCGGCGGGCCCAAGCGCGGCCGCGCGAGCCACGGCGGCCGCGGCGCCGGCCGCGTGGCCCGCGGCCGCGGCGGCGGCCGCTTCCGCCACGGCCGCTGCGGCGGCGGCGGCGGCCGCCGCCGCGGCGCGGCAGCCGCAGGGGCGGCAGCGGCGGGAGGCGGCCGCGGTCGCGGCCACGGCGGCGGCGCCGCGGCGGCGGCGCGCGGCTCCCCCGGCGGCGGTGGCGCCCGCGGCGCGGCGGCGCCGGCAGCGCAGCCGGCGCCAGCGGCGCCCGCAGCGCCCGCGGCGCCGGCGCAGGCGGCGGCAGCAGCGGGTCAGCGGCCAGGGCGGCCGCAGAGGCCGCCTGGGCCGCGGCCGCGCAAGCGGCAGCAGCGTCGGCGGCCGCGGCGGCGGCGCGCGCGCCCGCGGCCGTGGCGGGGGCCGCGGCGGCGGCCGCGGCGGCGGCCCGTCGCCGGCAGCCGCGGGGGCGGCAGCGCCGGCGGGCCGCCGCGCAGCAGCCGCGGCGGCAGGCGCGTCGGAGGCGGCCGCGGCGGCCGCGGCAGCCGCCAGCGCCAGGGCCTCCAGCCGTCGGAGGCCGAAGGCTGGGGGCCGGGGCGGCGCCGGCGAAGCGGGCGCCAGCCGCACGCCGTTGCCGACGCCGGCGAGCCGCTGGCGAGGGCGCAGCGGCGGCGGCAGGGCCGCGGCCAGGCGCGCGGCCGGCCGCCAGGCCAGCGGGCGCCGCCATGGCGCAGGAGAGGGGCAGGTCAGGAGGAGGGCGCCCCCATCCCGACCTGCCCCGGGCAGCGCGCCCGGGGGGCGTAGGCGAGGCCGGCTCGGCTCGGTCTCGAGCCAGAACGGCCTTGAGCCAAAAGGCTACGGGATCCCGGGGATACGCGGAGCGGCAAGAAACGCGGGGAATCCCAACGCAAGAGCGCGATTCCTAAGTAAATTGCAAGCAAATGTCCAGCGGGATCGCGACTCCAGAGCGCCGAGAGGGCGATTCTGGAATACATCGCAAGGAAGTCCAAAGCGAGAACGCGATTCCTGGGGGTAATGCGATGAAGTCTCAGGCGGGAGCGGGGGTCCTGGCTAAATTGTTAGGAAGTCTCAGGCGGGAGCTGTTGTTGTTATTGAAATCTGGGGGCCAACGACCCAGTTTTAGCCTGGCGACATTCCCTGATAAAAGCAGGGTGCGAGCCCCGGGGGAAGCACTTCCATGGAAGAACACGGTGGACACCAGAGGGGGATCGATAATAATCAATAACGAAAGCTCATCAACAACAACAACAACAACAACAACAACAACAAAAACAACAACAACAACAACAACAACAACAACAACAACAACAACGTAACAACAACAACAACAACAACAACAACAACAACAACAACAACAACAACAGCAACAACAACAACAACAATCATTTAAGACTGGGGACACTCCGTTCTCACCAGTGCCAGGGTTTTCATAGGAGGCGGGCAATACCCCCACTTTGTGGGGGGGCCGGTTCAAGCTCTACCAAATTTCCAAACGACTCTTCGCCACCACCCACACCCAGCTTCCCGCCCTATGACGTTCGGACACTTCACTTCGTGGCATGCGGACGACCGTGGCTACTATTCAAGGCCCCGCGGCCGACGACGACGGCGTGCGCGCGCGAAGAAAAAACGAATGTGTCCCGCATGGTATTATTTGACAGGGATGATGGCCCTGGCAGGTGCGCAACCGTTGTCGCAGAAGTTCGAAAAAGTTGCTCGCAAAAGCCCGTTTGACAGAAATGTTTAAAAAGTGTTGGTTTTCCTACGAATCCGCAAGAGCGCGCGGGATGAGATTTTGACATTTTTTTGTTGAAAAACCATTGGTTTTTTGATGTTTTTATGTTAAAATCGCTCCGAACACTAAGCTTTTGGAAGGATTTCGTCTTGCGCGCGCGAATGTCCACTTTACCTTATTTTTTGCAAGGGATTCTTGAAATTTGATTATATTAGAACAAGAAATGTCATTTTATAGTGTTTTTTGCAAGGGAAAACGGATTACAACAAAACAACCGGATCTTGATGACATCGTATTACCTGAGGCTTCCTCACGAAAATGATGAAAATGTAGCTGCGGCCTAGGCGGCGCAGGGGGGCCGTGCACCAGGGGCCCCAACAACAATTATTCTTTAGAATTAATAATGTTCAACAACAACAACAACAACAACAACAACAACAGCAGCAGCAGCAGCAGCAGCAGCAGCAACAACAACAACAACAACAACAACAACAACAACAATGTAACAACTGCAACAACTGCAACAACAACAACAACAGCAGCAACAACAACAACAACAACAACAACAACAATCATTGTAAGACTGTTCGCTCCTATCTGCTCACGTGCTAATCAATACGTATGTCCCAAGCCCTCGATACCCGCCCTCGTCGTGTTCGATCGTACCCCCTTGGGGGCATATCTTCCTTACCTGCCACACGTATTTAGTGCAACCCCTAAAACAAGGGAAGAGAGGACGGGTGGAAGGGGGAGGGATAATGGAGCACGAGAGAAATTACCGGGAGGGGGGCAAGGAGCAGATCGGGCCAGGTCGGGTGGGCAGACCCATAGCGGGCAAGGGAAGACGGGCCCAGGCGACGAATCGCGAGGGTCCTGCATGAACCGTGGGTCCTGCATGAATCGCGAGGACGTCTCGAACGATAGCGCGATTCCAAAGTAAATTGTGAGGAAAGCCAGCGTGGGCCACGAAGGGCATAACATCCGAGGCCACAGAGGGCAGCGACGGGGCCGCTGAGGGCAGCACCGGGGCCACGACGGGCAGCGAGGGGGGCACAAAGGGCGACAGCGGGGCAACGAAGGGCATGCATATGGGGCCACGACGGGCGCGAGCGAGCGGGGGCCACGAAGGGCATTCGTATACGGGGCCACAAAGGGCGACAGCGGCAGCGAAGGGGCCACGAAGGGCAGCGAGGGGGCCACGAAGGGCGACAGCGGGGCAACGAAGGGCATGCGTATGGGGCCTCGAAGGGCGCGTGCGAGCGGGGGCCACGAAAGGCATATATTGCGGGGCCACAAAGTGCAGCGATGGAGCCACTGAGGGCAACAACAGGGCCACGAAGGGCAGCGAGCGAAGGCGACCGCGGAACCAGTGCGGGCAGCGAGGGGCATCGAAAGCGGGCGAAGGGCAGCGAGCGGCGACTGCAGTCATTAACGGGCTTGTCGGACGGGCAGGCCCCGACGGGCGGGTCGAGCGGGCGGATCGTTGAAGCGTGAGTCCTGCTTGAACCGCCAGGCAATATGTAGCGGGAGCGCGATTCCTGAGTGTCGAGGACCGGCATCTGAATAAATTGAAGAAGTATCTAGCGAAGCGGTTCGGTGGTAAGTTGCGACGAGGTCCCATGCGAAAACGCGATTCTGCAATAAATTGTCAAGAAATATAAAGTGGGAGCCGCAATTCGGTGGTAAATTGCCACGAAGTCCCAAGCGAGAGCGCGATTCTTCAATGTATTGTGAGGAAATATTAAGCGGGAGCCCTTGTTGTTTTAAACCCGGGGCCAACGACACAATTTGAGCCTCACGATTTTCCAATGATAAAAACCAGGTGCGAGCCCCGGGAGGGGCACTTCTATTGAAAAAGACAATGTGCACCAGGCGGGGGGGATAAACATTAATTATTCTTCATATATGAGAATTGAATCACTCTACGACTGTTCGCTCTCACTGGCACGCGTGTCTTGCATTCCGTATACCCCAACCCTCGATACCCGCCCAGTTCGTCTTCGATTGCACCCCCTTTCGGGGGGAATATGTTCCTTCTCGGCCGCTGACTGAAGTGCGAAGAAGTCTCGCGCGAAAGCGCCGTTCCTGAGTTCGGGGGCTTCTCTGGCCAGGGGATCTCGGGATTCAACTTCAAAAATATTGAACGGGAGTCCTTGTCGCCGTGTCCGGGCCTCCACCAACTTGCTTGAACTATTGGAAATTATCGCGCGAGGGCGCCGTTGCTGAGTTCGGGGCCCTTCTTGGCACGGCGCTCTCGGAGTAAATGGTGAGGAAATATCGAACAGGAGCCCTTGTCTTCGTGGCTGGGCCTCCGCCAACTTAATTGAATTGCGCGGAAATTTCAAACGAGAGCGCCGTTCCTGAATTCGGTGGCATCCCTGGCCAAGGTGTCTCGGGGTACATTGTGAAGAATGACGAACGGGAGCCGTTGTTGTCGCAGCTGGGCCTCCAAGGGCCCAAATTCAGGCTCAAGCCAAAGTTCGAGCGGGAGCCTCCTTTTCAAAGAACATGTAGCCGGGCGTCGACGCGAAAGCGCGTGGAACCGATTCCGGAAATCAGCAATCATTATTGTCAGGGCATGAATATACAACAACAACAACAACAACAACAACAACAACAACAACAACAACAACAATCATTTTACCCGAACGCGCGGTGTTCTCCCCAGTGCCAGGGTTTTCATACGACACCAGGCAATACCCCCACTTCGTGGGGGGGCATTACAAGCTCTACCAAATATCCAAACGACTCTTCGCGACCACCCAAACCCAGCTTCCCGCCCTATGACGTTGGGACACTTCACTTCGTGGCGTGCGGACGACCGTGGCTACTACACTGGCGTGGGGTACACACCCACAGAACCCAATGGTTTTTGGAGATTTCGGCGTGCGCGCGCGAAGAAAAAACGAATGTGTCCCGCATGGTATTATTTGACAGGGATGATGGCCCTGGCAGGTGCGCAACCGTTGTCGCAGAAGTTCGAAAAAGTTGCTCGCAAAAGCCCGTTTGACAGAAATGTTTAAAAAGTGTTGGGTTTCCTACGAATCCGCAAGAGCGCGCGGGATGAGATTTTGACATTTTTTTGTTGAAAAACCATTGGTTTTTTATGTTTTTATGTTGAAATCGCTCCGAACAGAAGCTTTACCTTATTTTTTGCAAGGGATTCTTGAAATTTGATTATATTTGAACAAGAAATTTCATTTTATAGTGTTTTTTGCAAGGGAAAGCGGGGGGGAACAAAACAACCGGATCTTGATGACATCGAATTACCTGAGGCTTCCTCACGAAAATGATGAAAACGTGGCTGCGGCCTAGGCGCGGCGGGGGGGGCGCGCACCAGGGGGCCCAACAATAATTATTCTTTAGAATTAATAATGTTCAACAACAACAACAACAATCATTGTAAGACTGTTCGCTCTTATTTGCTCGAGTGCCCGTTAACGCGTATTTCCAAAACCCTCGATACCCGCCCTGTTCGTGTTCGATCATGCCCCTTTTGGGGGGGTTTGTTTCTTCCCTGCAGGCCGGGCCCCAGCAAGCGGCGGGGCGGCCGCGGACCGCCGGCCTGGCCAGCGGCAGCGCTAATCGGCGGCAGCTCGACCCCAAGAGGGACGGACAGGGGACCGACCACGACGACGACGTCGACGACGACGACGTGAACGACGACGACGACGGCGACGACGAGCGAAAGCGAGAGCGAGAGAGAGAACGACAGCAGGGCCACGAAAGGCACGAAGTAGGCCACGAAGGGCGACAGCGGGACCCTGGGAAAGGTTGTGGCCCTCCCCCGCGTGGGTCGAGCAGCAAAACGGTAACCAAAACATGGTTACCTGTTCTTCGGGTGCGCTGGCCACCCGTTCCGCTGCTGTTGTGGGGCAGACCCTTACGCGGGTTCCCCCAAGGCCTCGGGCACTGCACACTCGGGGCATTTGATACAATCGACTCAGCCAAATTATTTTGAACAAAATTGGAAGGGAATGTCCTCGGACAGAGCCCTGTGTGGATTTGCCCGTGGGCAAGGGCCCTCTGGGAGTAGGGCGCCCTCAGTGCTTGCGTGCTTTTGCCCGTGGGCCAAGAGCCTGGGACAAGGCAGAGCACGCCAGAGTACTCCAGAGTACTCCGCCCCTGTTTGTGGGACCTCCCTGGAGAAGAATCCCGCCGATATTTGCCCTCGAGCAAGGACCGTGGGAAAGGGGTGTCCCCGGACAGAGCCCTGCGTGGGTGTGCCTCGGGCAGGGACCCGGGAAGGGGTGTCCTCGGACAGAGCCCTGCGTGGGCGTGCCCTCGGGCAGGGACCCTGGGAAGGGGGTGTCCTCGGACAGAGCCCTGCGTGGGTGCTTCGGGAAAGGACCCTACGAAGGGGGTGTCCTCGGGCAGGGCCCTGCGTGGGCGTGCGCTCGCGCAGGAACCCTGGGAAAGGGGCGTCCTCGGACAGAGCCCTGCGTGGGTGTGCCCTCGGGCAGGGACCCTGGGAAGGGGGCGTCCTCGGGCAGGGCCCTGCGTGGGTGTGCCTTCGGGCACGGACCCCAGGAAGGAGGTGTCCTCGGACAGAACCCTGCGTGGGTGTGCCTTCGGGCACGGACCCTAGGAAGGGGATGTCCTCGGAGCAGGAGCCCTGCGTGGGTGTGCCCTCGGGCAGGGACCCTGGGAAGGGGGTGTCCTCGGACAGAACCCTGCGTGGGCGTGCCTTCGGGCACGGACCCTAGGAAGGGGATGTCCTCGGGCAGGGCCCTGCGTGGGTGTGCGTTCGGGCAGGGACCGTGGGAAGGGATGTCCTCGGACAGGGTCCTGCGGGCAGGGACCCTGGGAAGGGGGTGTCCTCGGACATGGCCCTGCGTGGGTGCGCCTTCGGGCACGGACCCTAGGAAGGGGGTGTCTTCGGACAGAGCCCTGCGTGGGTGTGCCTTCGGGCAGGGACCCTGGGAAGGGGGTGTCCTCGGACAGAGCCCTGCGTGTGTGCGCCTTCGGGCACGGACCCTAGGAAGGGGATGTCCTCGGACAGGGCCCTGCGTGGGTGTGCCGTCGGGCAGGGACCCTGGAAAGGGGTGTCCTCGGACAGAGCACTGCGTGGGTGCGCCCTCGGGCAGGGACCCTGGGAAGGGGGCGTCCTCGGACAGAGCCCTGCGTGGGTGTGCCCTCGGGCACGGACCCTGGGAAGGGGATGTCCTCGGACAGGGCCCTGCGTGGGTGTGCCTTCGGGCACGGTCCTTAGGAAGGGGATGTTCTCGGGCAGGGCCCTGCGTGGGTGTGCCCTCGGGCAGAGACCGTGGGAAGGGATGTCCTCGGACAGAGCCCTGCGTTGGTGCGCCGTCGGGCAGGGACCCTGGGAAGGGGGTGTCGTCGGACAGAGCCTTGCGTGGGTGCGCCTTCGGGAACGGACCCTAGGAACGGGGTGTCCTCGGTCAGGGCTCTGCGTGGGTGTGCCTTCGGGCAGGGACCGTGGGAAGGGGATGTCTTCGGGCAGGGCCCTGCGTGGGTGTGCCGTCGGGCAGGGACCGTGGGAAGGGGTGTCCTCGGACAGAGCCCTGCGTGGGTGTGCCGTCGGGCAGGGACCCTGGGAAAGGGGGTGTCCTCGGACAGAGCCCTGCGTGGGTGCGCCCTCGGGCAGGGACCCTGGGAAGGGGGCGTCCTCGGGCAGGGCCCTGCGTGGGTGCGCCTTCGGGCACGGACCCTAGGAAGGGGGTGTCCTCGGACAGAGCCCTGCGTGGGTGTGCCTTCGGGCACGGACCCTAGGAAGGGGATGTCCTCGGGCAGGGCCCTGCGTGGGTGTTCCCTCGGGCAGGGACCCTGGGAAGGGGTGTCCTCGGACAGAGCCCTGCGTGGGTGTGCCGTCGGGCACGGACCTTTGGAAGGGGGTGTCCTCGGGCAGGGCCCTGCGTGGGTGTGCCTTCGGGCAGGGACCGTGGGAAGGGGATGTCCTCGGGCAGGGCCCTGCGTGGGTGTGCCGTCGGGCAGGGACCCTGGGAAAGGGTGTCCTCGGACACAGCCCTGCGTGGGTGTGCCGTCGGGCAGGGACCCTGGAAAGGGGTGTCCTCGGACAGAGCCCTGCGCGGGTGCCCTGCAAGGTCAGCCAGGGGTGTGCCTAGAAATCAGCCAAACCTTCGCCAAGACGCTGGCGACGCTCAACAGCGACGGGGCCCTCAGTGAACCCCTGCGAACCACCACGGAAGCCCTGGGACCCCTGGCGCCACAGAGACGCCGCCTGCGAGCAACAGCAGAGAGGAGCCTCAGAGGGCCCCCGCGAACCCCCGCGGGAGCAAGCGAGACTGCCTCGGCAGCGAATGCCGACACTTGATACCTCGCCTCGGACACGGGCGGAAGGAGGACCGACCCGGAGCGACGAGTCTGCGAATCCAGCCATGGCGACACGGGATGTAGCCTGCCTGGAATCTTCCTCCCCAGGAACCACGCTCAGGGACGATTAAGAGAATCCAGGATACCAGCCTCCAAGACGGCCCAAGAGGCCTCCAAGAGGTGCTCCAGGAGGGCCCGCAGAGGCCAAAATCATAGATGGTCCTTGGGTGTTTGAAGGATTTGGGCATTTGCCTCTTCTGTGCATTCCGACGGCCCAAGACGGCCCAATAGGTCGCCAAAATCGCCCCACCATCGCCCACGAGGCCTCCAAGAGGGCCCCATGACGGCCCAAGAGGCCTCCAAAACGGCTCCAAGAGGGTCCCAAGACGGCCCAAGAGACCTCCAAGACGCCCAAGATGGCCTCCAAGACGGCCCCAAAGCGTCCCAAGAGGACCCCAAGTCGGCCCAGAGAGGCCCCCAGGACGGCTCCCGACGGTGTCAGACGTGCCAGGAACCCACCAAGATGGCCGAAGTTGGCTCGAAGCTGGCCCCAGACGGCCCAAGAGGCCTCCAAGAGGGCCTCCAGGAAAGCCAGAAAAGGCCCAAAACACTGAATGTCCTGAAGTTTTTGGAGGATTTTGACATGTGCTTCTGTTCGGCGTTCCAACGGACCGAGACGGCCCAAGAGCCCCCAAAGATCGCCCAAAGATCGCCCAAGAGGCCTCCAAGATGGCCCCAGAACGGCCCCAGAGGCCCCCAAGACGGCCCCAAGAGGCCCCAAAGACGGCCCAGGAGGCCTTAAAGACGCCCAAGATGACCTCCAAGACGGCCCTGGAGCACCCCAAGAGGGCCCCAAGTCGGCCCAGAGAGGCCCCCCAAACGGCTTCCGACGGCGTCAGACGGGCCAGGAGCCCACCAAGACGGCCGAAGATGGCCCTAGGATGGCCCAAGACGGCCCAAGAGGGCTCCAAGAGAGCCTCCAGGAAGGCCCGAAAAGGCCAAAATCCTTGATTTCCCATGAGTTGTTGAAGGATTGTGGCATTTACTTTTTTTCTGCCTTCCGACGGCCCGGGAGGACGGCCCAAGAGCCCCCAAAGATCGCCCAAGAGGCCCAAGACGGCCCCAAGAGGCCCCCAAGACGGCCCAAGAGGCTTCCAAGACGCTCAAGATGGCCTCCAAGACGGCCCAAGAGCCCTCCAAGACGTCCTCCAAGAAGGCCCGAAAGGGTCAAAATGGCCTCCAGACGGCCAAGAGGACCTTCAAGATGCCCACGTGTTCCCCGAAGGCTTTCCAAACCGATTCGGGGAACATATGGTCCAATAGCTTGGCAGATCTGGCCTCAACGCTCGGCCACATAGGCGCTTCCCAAAAGGCAGGGGGCGGCGGTGATTCGCCGTAGGCGTCTTCGATCCGCCGCCCCCTGTTGGCTTGCCACAAGGGTGCCTGGCGTGCTAAATCCTTTCGGTTTGAGTTCTTTTGGAACTCCCCCTGGGGCTTCGGCCCATCCCGCCGGCACAGAAGAAGGACCCGTAAACTCTCCAGATCGTCGATCTTCCAGCGCCAGACGGCCCCCAAGACGCCCAAGATGGCCTCCAAGACGGCCAAGATGACCTCGAAGATGCCTCCAAGACGCCCAAGATGGCCGTGGCCCGAAGATGCACCCAAGACGGCCCAAGATGGTCTCAAGATGGCCCCAGAACCGCCCTATAGGCCCGCAACAGGCTTCCAAGACGGCCCAAGACCCCTCCAAGACGTCCTCCAGGAAGGCCCGATAGGGCCGAAATCATTGATTGTCCTGAGGTTTCTCAAGGATGTTGGCATTTTCTTCTTGTCAGCTTTCCGACGGCCCAAGACGGCCCAAGAGGCCCCCAACATCGACCCAAGAGCGCCCCAGAGGCCTCCTAGATGGCCCCATGACAGCCCAAGAGGCCCGCAAGAGGGCCCCAACAAGGCCCCAAGACAGAGCAAGTGGCCCCCAAGACGCCCAAGATGGCCTCCAAGACGGCCAAGATGGCCTCCAAGATGCCTCCAAGACGGCCAAGATGGCCTCCAAGACAGCTAAGATGGCCCCAAGATGCACCCAAGACGGCCCAAGATGGTCTCAAGATGGCCTGAGACGGCCCAAAAGGCCCGCCAGCGGCCTCCAAGACGGCCCAAGACCCCTCCAAGCTCGAAAACCACCTGGTCCGATAGCTCGCCCGACTGGATGTTCCCCGAAGGCTTTCGAAACCCACTCGGGGAACGCGAACGCGTGGCCTGATAGCGTGGCCAAGCTCAAACCCAAGTTTCGGCCACGCAGGCGCTTCCCAAAAGGCAGGGGGCGGCGGTGATTCGCCGTAGGCGTCTTCGATCCGCCGCCCCCTGTTGGCTTGCCACAGGGGCGTCGGGCGTGCTGCTTGTGGTTCTTTTGGAACTTCCCCTGGGGCTTCGGCCCGTCCCGCCGGTCACCCGGAAGGGCGCGCAGAGATACCCAAAAGGCGACTGCAAAGGGTTATTCGCCTCCTGACGGCTCCAAGATGGCCTCCAAGATGGCCACGATGGCCCAAGATGGCCTCCAAGTTCGCTCAAGATGGTCCAAGATGCCCTCGAAGATGGCCCAAGACAGTCCAGGATGCCTCTAAGTTCGCACAAGAAACACCTAACGCACAAGAAACACCTGAGGCGGCCAAGATGGCCCCAGAGACCTCCAAGAGGCCTCCAAGACGGCCCAAGAGGCCTCGAAGAGATCCTCCAGGGTCCTCAAGGACGGCCCGAAGAGGTGAAAATCACTGATTTTCTTGAAGTTCCTCAAGGATTTTGGCTTTTGCTCCATTTCGGATTCCGACTGCCCAAGACTGCCCACAAGGCCCTCAAGATCGCCCCCAGTGCCCAAGAAGCCTCCAAGACGGCCCAAGGACGGCCCAAGAGGCCCCCAAGACGGGCCCAAGAAGGCTCCAAGACGGCCCAAGAGGCGCCCAAGAATCCCCATGTGGCCTCCAAGACTGCCAAGATGGCCTCCAAGATGCCTCCAAGACTCCCAAGATGACCTCCAAGACGCTCAAGATGGCCCCAAGATGCACCCAAGACGGCCCAAGATGGTCTCAAGATGGCCTACGACTGCCCAAAAGGCCCGCCAGAGGCCTCCAAGACGGCCCAAGACCCCTCCAAGACGTCCTCCAGGAAGGCCCGACAGGGCCAAAATCATTGACTGTCCTTAGGTTTCTAAAGGATTTTGGCATTTTCTTCTTTTCAGCCTCCAAGATGACCCCAGGACAGCCCAAGAGGCCCTCAAGAGGGTCCCAACAAGGCCCCAAGACGGACTAAGAGGTCCTTAAGACGCTTAAGATGGCCTCCAAGACGGCCAAGATGGCCTCGAAGATGCCTCCAAGATGCCCAAAATGGCCGTCAAGACGGCTAAGATGGCCCGAAGATGCACATCGACCCAAGAGCGCCCAAGAGGCCTCCAAGATGGCCCCAGGACAGCCCAAGAGGCCCTCAAGAGGGCCCCAAGAAGGCCCCAAGACGGCCCAAGAGGTTCCCAAGACGCCCAAGATGGCCTCCAAGACGGCCAAGATGGCCTCGACGATGCCTCCAAGACGCCCAAGATGGCCGTCAAGACGGCTAAGACAGCCCGAAGATGCAACCAAGACGGCCCAAGATGGTCTCAAGATGGCCTGAGACGGCCCGATAGGCCTGCAACAGGCCTCCAAGACAGCCCAAGACCCCTCCAAGACGTCCTCCAGGAAGGCCCGAAAGGGCCGAAATCATGAATTTTCCTGTGGTGATTGAAGGATGTTGGCAGTTTCTTCTTTTCAGCTTTCCGACGGCCCAAGATGACCCAAGGGACCTTGTTGTAATCGTCGTCTTCGTCCTGGTCGTCGTCGCCGCGTCGCCGCCGTTTGCGCTGCCAACCGCCGCCGCCGCTGGCGCCGGCGCCGGCGCAAGGGGGGATGTGCGACCCCCCCCGTGGCGCCGGGGGGGCGCGCGGGGGGGTGGCTTTTGGGGGGGGGATTCGGGGAGGGGGGGGAATGTTCCGTGAGGGCCCCCCCCCCGCGTCAAACGGGCCGCCGAATGTTCCCCAAGGCAAGCGCCCGTGAAACGTGATTCCTCTCTCTTTAAGGTCACAGGAACTGGCCGCAACGTCTCTAAAATGCTGGCAACTCGAGCGCGTTCGCGTCTCAGAACCATTGAAGAACTGGTGGTTGAATGTCACGCTAAGAATGGTTTGAGCCAGAATCTCTGCGCGCGCCATTGTCAAAATCCGTCGAGCCAGGATGCCACGCGGTACCGCGCGAGTGGGAGGGCGATGACGCACAGTCTTGCGTTGGCGCTGCTGGGAACTAAGAGCGTAAACGCACCCTGGCAGCGAGAACAGAGACACAAACTACCCCCATCCCCCTCTCTCTCCCAACTCCTCCATCCTGGTGGCGGGTTACGGCAGATGCGTGTCATGACGACGTCGGCGGTGGTTCCTGACACCGCGCGAATCTTTCAGCCTCGAGCGTTCACGGCTGTCCGATCGTGCAGATCGTACGACGTCGGCCGATTCTGGGCCACTGGCTGCGTTTAGCCTAGAACGCCCACGCTGGGATCGCCCGCGATGGAGTCGGTGCGGCGAACCTGCCGTATCGCATTCCAGCTGGTCACGCAAGAGGGGGGAGGAGAGGGAGGAGGAAGGACCACACTTGGACATGCACAATGGGCCAGATGCTCGTTCTGGGAATCTTCCAGGAGCCACTCGCTCCACGCGTGCGTCGATGCTGCGACGAACGTTGGTCGACGTGAGTCACACTTGAGTCGAGCTAGAGACGACCTAGAGTCGATCTAGAGTTGAACAACTCGGTGAGGTGGGCCCAAAGAAGGTCCCCCAAACCAACATCAGAGCAGAGTGATCGGAGGCGCGCCCAGGAGGGAAGGCAGAGGGGGTCGGGCCTTTTCGGTTCAGCTCTGTAAGCCTTCTCCGAAGCTTTCTGAGGCCTTTCCAGTGGTCGCGGAGGGCTTCCCAGAAGGCTGGTGGTCTCTGACAGCCTTCGACGACGACGACGACGAGGGCGACGGCGACGGCGACGACTGCGACGGCGACGACGGCGACAGCGACGGCGACGGCGACGACGACGGCGACGACGGCGACGGCGACGATGCCAGGAGGTTCCCGGCGTGCACGCCCCAGCGGGGTTTTGGGCGTCGCTTGAAGCGGTGCGATGAATGGACGGGCAGCGAGGGCTGCAGAAAAGAAGCCCTGTAGGGCCCATTGAAGAAGCCCTTCAGGGCCCAGAAGGGAGCATTTAGGGTCCCAAAAGCACCTGTTTTACCTCCCCCGTTTCGCGACGTCGTCCTCATCGTCGCCGTCGCCGTCGCAGTCGCCGTCGCCGTCGCCGACGTCGCCGTCGTCGTCGTCGTCGTCGCCACCGTCGTCGTCTTCTTCGTCGTCGTTGTCGTCGTCGTCGTCGTCGACGTCGTCGTCGTCGCCACTGTCGTCGTCGTCGTTGTCGACGTCGTTGTCGTTGTCGTCGTCGTCGTCGTCCTCGTCCTCGTCCTCGTCCTCGTGGTCTTCCTCGTCCGGCAGCGGCAATGAGGGCTAACGTTACGGGGAACGGGCTCAGGGTGGGGAAAATCGAGCTGGAATCGACGATACATCGCCGAAAAATCGGCGACGGCCCCCCACAGCAAATCCGCACGCTCCTGGACGGGAAAGGGCTATCGGGCCCCCATCGGATGAACGGGCTACCACGGGTCGATGCATCCCCCCCTGAGCTTATCCCCGCTACCGTTGTCCTTGAGACAAGGCCCTCCCTGGCAGCGAGACCGGTCGGCTCGACCCGCGCCGCGGGCCTTTTTCGCGAACGTGCCGGAGGACCTGCAAGAGTCGAAACTCACTGTGGCGTCCGGCCTCGGCTCGGCGCGGGGAGCGAGAAGGGGAGAAACACGGCAAGATTCGCCCCCCCACCCGGCATGTGGAGGCGTGGAAGAACGTAAACTGCTGTCTGGCAGGGTTTCTGTCGTCTGCTGAAGGGCCCACCCAGGCTTCTCATCGCACCCAATTGCACGCACCACTCCTGCTCCTGGGTGCCCCCGGGCGGCCATGACATCTCCCTGGGGTAGTTGCCGCCTAGAATGATGTGTTGGCACGGTGGTGAAATTCCAGAGGCAGCTGGATTGAAAAACAGAGCGAACAGCGAACTGCTGTCAACGCCCAAGAAGGCGACCCGAGGGTGGGCGACGGGCTCGCTTGCGGGAGACAAAGATAAGAGGAGACTGCCTTAGGGGGGGATGCCGATCCGGAATCGGCGATTACCTGGCCGATATATTGGCGATAAGCAAACGATCGCGAATCCGAGGGTTCCTAGACGGGGTGGGGCTATCACACTCCTATTGGCGATCGATGGGCGAATGGGCGTAAATGCGCCCCCCCTGAACCTATCCCCCCGTCGTCGCCCCTGAGCTTACAACGCTGGCCCCTCGGTAGGGACCAGCGCAACAGCGAATTACGAGGAGCATCGCGCGAAAAGCAATCCACGCGATCTGCGGCAGCTCATATTTACCAAGGGGACCAATGAGAGCCTGAGAGCAACACCAGGGGGGAAAACCAAAAAAAAAAAAAAAAAAAACGCAACGCCTTCTGACGCAGCACAAGGGCGGACTGGACGCGGCAGTCGCGCGCAAAAAATCAAACGAGGCCAGCCGTGCAAGGGGGCGCGCAGTGCAAGAGAAGGGCAGCCCTACAATCACGCAACCACACATACACACAGTTTTCGCGGTCGCGGCCTCGCGCGCAGCGACGAGGCGGAGCAAGGTTGGAGCGCCATGCACACACGGTACACACACACAAACACAAACACAAATACAACACACACGCGCACTTTTGCCGGTCGCGACCTCGCGCGCAATGGCGGCGCGGAGTATGGTTGGAACGCCGGTAGACAAATACAGACAACATCCACATGTTTGAAAAATACGCGGGAGATATTGAGGATAAGGGGGTAATGACGGTGATGATGATGTTGCTGCGATTGTTGATGATGCTGGTGATGAGAATGAGGATGCTTACAAGGATGCAGATGCGTATGATGATGATCGTGAAGATGATGCGGATGACGAAGGATGTTACTGCTGATGTTGATGCGGTTGATGATGATATTGCTGCAGATGATAAGGTGTATGATGCTGATGGTAACGATGCTGATGATGATAATGATGAGTATGATGATAATGATGATTAGGATGATGATTATGATGACTAGGTTGCTGCTGATGATGATGACGATGACGATGATGATGACGATTATGATGATGCTGCTGATGATGATGCTGCTGAGGTGGTTTGTTGTTGTTGCGGTGGTGGTGGTGGCGGTGGTGGTGGTGGTGATAGCGGTGGTGACGTGGTGGGTTGCGGCGGTGTTGGTGGGTTGTGGTGGTTTTGGCGGCGGCGGTGGTTGTGGTGGTGCGGTGGTTTGTTGTGGTGGTGGTGGTGTGAGTAATGGTGGTGGTGGTGGTGTGGTGGTTTGTGGTGGTGGTGGGTTGTGGTGGTGGTGATGGTGCCGGTGTAGTGGTGGTTGTGGTGTGGCGGTGGTTGTGGTGGCGGTGGTGGTGGGGGTGGGATGTAGAAGTGGTGTTTGTGGAAGAAGTGGCGGCAAGGTGGTTTGTGGTGTGGTGGTGGGTTGTGGTGCTGGGAATGGTGGTGGTGGTTGTGCCGGTGGTGGTGGTGGTTGTGGTAGATTGTGATGGTGGCGGTCGTGGTGGTGGGTTGTTGTGGTGGTGGTGCTGGTGAGTTGTTGTGGTGGTCGTGGTGGTCGCTGTGGTGGTGGTGGCTGTGCGGTGGTTTGGTGGTGGTGGTGGGTTGAAGTGATGGTGGTGGTGGTAGTGGTGGTGGCGGTGGTGGTGGTACTGGATTATGGTGGTGGTGGTGGTCGTGGGCTGTGGTGTTGGTCGTGATGGTGGTGCAGCTGGTGGTGGTGCTGGCGCTGGTAATGGGTGGTGGGTGGTGGGTGGTGGTGGTGGTGGTTGTGGTGGTGTGGTGGTTTGTGGTGGTGTTGGTGGTGGTGGTGGTGGGTTGTGGTGATGGTGGTGGGAGTGGCGGTGGTGGTGATGGTGGTGGTGGTGATGGTGTGGTGGTTTGTGGTGGTTCCCCCTGGCCCCTCTCTGGTCATCGTCGCTGCGTCCCTGCCGTCGGCGCTGCTGGCCGCCGCCAACGCCGGCGCCGGCGCCGGCGCGGGGGGGGGTGGAACAGACCCCCCCCCTTGGGCCCTTTCTGGTCGTCGTCGCTGCGTCCCCGCCGTCGGCGCTGTTGGCCGGCGCCGTCGCCGGCGCAGGCGCCAGGGGTGGGAGGGGTTTGGAACCCCCCTCCCCTGGGAGGGGGGGGCGGGTTAGGGAAGGGGGGGGGTTAGAGGGAGGGAAGTCCCCCTGGTTCTGATCGACGGCGCCGAAAGTTGGGGGGGCCACCCCCCGGTTCGAAACGCGCCGCCGAATGTTCCCAAAGCAACCGCCCGTGAAACGTGCTCTTTCACACGTTGCTAGGAAAAGCATAAGAAAAGACGACAACAACATCAACAACCACAACCACAATCACAACAACAACAACAACAACAACAACAACAATCATTTTACCCGAACGCGTGGTGTTCTCCCCAGTGCCAGGGTTTTCATACGACACCAGGCAATACCCCCACTTCGTGGGGGGGCATTACAAGCTCTACCAAATATCCAAACGACTCTTCGCGACCACCCAAACCCAGCTTCCCGCCCTATGACGTTGGGACACTTCACTTCGTGGCGTGCGGACGACCGTGGCTACTACACTGGCGTGGGGTACACACCCACAGAACTTGGTCACTTATTCGGGGCGCGCATGTGCCCAGCATGGTGCAATTGTGCCATACAATACATAATACAGAGAGACGAATGTGTCCCGCATGGTATTATTTGACAGGGATGATGGCCCTGGCAGGTGCGCAACCGTTGTCGCAGAAGTTCGAAAAAGTTGCTCGCAAAAGCCCGTTTGACAGAAATGTTTAAAAAGTGTTGGGTTTCCTACGAATCCGCAAGAGCGCGCGGGATGAGATTTTGACATTTTTTTGTTGAAAAACCATTGGTTTTTTGATGTTTTTATGTTAAAATCGCTCCGAACACTAAGCTTTTGGAAGGATTTCGTCTTGCGCGCGCGAATGTCCACTTTACCTTATTTTTTGCAAGGGATTCTTGAAATTTGATTATATTAGAACAAGAAATGTCATTTTATAGTGTTTTTTGCAAGGGAAAACGGATTACAACAAAACAACCGGATCTTGATCAACTCGAATTACCTGAGGCTTCCTCACGAAAATGATGAAAACGTGGCTGCGGCCTAGGCGCGGCGGGGGGGGCGCGCACCAGGGGGCCCAACAATAATTATTCTTTAGAATTAATAATGTTCAACAACAACAACAAAACAACAACAATAACAACAACGACAACAACAACAACAACAACAACACCAACACCAACACCAACACCAACACCAACACCAACACCACCAACACCAACAACAACAACAGCAGCAGCAACAACAACAACAACAACAACAATCACATCAACAACAACAACAACAACAATAACAACAACAACAACAACAACAACAACAACAACAACAACAACGACAACGACAACAACAACAACAACAACAACAACAAAATTAACAACAACAACAACATAACAACTGCAACAACAACAGAGTTTCACGAGCGGCGTGGTGGGACTCGGCGGGAGCGGGCCACAGGCGGGTCTCGCAGGGGGGCCGCAAAGCGACCATTTCTCCTGAGGGCTGACACCCGCCGCGGGCGCATCTCTCAAGCCTGCTCGGACGTATCGCGAATGAGCCGTGGGCGGGCCGCGCTGGCAGGGGCACACAGGTGGTAGTACTCTCCACGGAGCCAGCGGTGGAAAAGCCCACAACAGGCGCCGATGTTGCTCGAGGCCACGTGTGCGGGTCGGCGGGCGGATCGCGGGACGGGGTGCGGGACGAGGCGCGGGACAGGGCGCGGGTGCATCGCGTAGCGGGTCGCGAATGGTCGATCGCGTTTCCGCGAGTGGGTCGAAGGGCATCGCGAGCGAAACGGAGCCAAGTCGCAGGCAGGTCGCGGGGATGGTCGCGATTCTGGCCGCGGCGATGGTCGCGGGGCGGATCGAGGGGCAGGGACGACACTAAGAATCCGCATCGCAGATCCCCGCTTCAGCCACGCACCCAATGACAGTGAAAGACCGCGCTGGCCCTGCCCTCCCGCGTCTGTGTACCTACGCACCTACACACCTGCATACCTACATACATACACACCTAGCGACCATCCGACCTATCTACCTACACACATACATACCTACATTATTACATACCTACACACCTACATGTCTACATGACTACCAACCGGCCTACATGCATGCATACATACATACGTACGTGCATGCATAAATACACATGCATACATGCGGACATACAGACAGGCAGACAGACAACCAGACAGACATACAGACATACACATACATACAGATTCACATAAATGCATGCATACATACATCCGTACGTACTAGCATGCATGCATACATTCATGCATACACACATACATACAACCATTCATATCTGCATGCATACATACAGAACGAGATGCTGATATATTTATATATATATATATATAAACATGCATACATACAAACAGACGGGCAGGCAGACAGACACACAGACAGAAATACAGAAATACTGGCATGCTGACATACACACATAACAACATGCATAGATGGAGAGCTGGTCCTCCACCTGACTATCTATATATATATATATATACACAGAACTACTACGTCAAGTTGGGGGAAGAGAGGGAGACAGAGAGAGACACACAGGCACACAGAGGGGGACACAGAGAAACAGAAGGAGAGAGAGAGAGAGAGGAAGCTATTTAGAGCATAACTGCACTGAAAGCGGCGTCTACAACAGGGCCCTTGGACTGTTCTTCGCTGCCCCCGCCAAAACAATGTAGCAGACCTCCTTCATCATCCCTGATCCCTCCTCATTCCTTCTCCCCCTCGCTACTCCACCCTCCATCCTCCTCCCTCTCTCCCTCTGCCTCTATCCCTCCACCTTCACACATCTCCCCTCCTCTTCGGCACTTGTTCCTCTATACGTGTCGTCCGTCATCCTCCATCCTGCTGCTCCTCCTCCTCCTCTTCGTCATCCTCCTCCACTTTCTCCTCGTCTTCCTCCTCCACCTTATCATTATCCCTTCTCCCCTCTTCTTCCTCCTCCTCCTCTTGCTACTCCTCCGTCAAATACAATCATCACCACCACCACAAGCACCACCATCATCACCATCATCAACACCACCACCATCATCATAGCCACCACCATCACCATTATCCGTCATCTTCCTCCTCCTCCTCCTCACCATCATCATCATCATCATCATCAGCATCATCAGCATCATCATAATCATCATCATCATCATCATCATCATCATCATCATCATCATCATCATCATCATCAGCAGCAGCAGCAGCAGCAGCTGCAGCAGCACCACCACCCCCGCTGGCGCGAAGAGCAGCGGCGGGCCTGCCCAGCAGCCTCGGCCTCTCGCTGGAGCTGCTTGGGCCAGAGAATGCGACGCTCCTGCCCCTCCCTCCCCTTTCTGCTCTCCCTCCTCCTCCTCCTCCTGCGCCTGCTCCTCTGACAATCCAAAGGTTGAGACCACATCCCCGCCTCTCAAGGATAGGAACAACTTACCCTGTTGTATAGAAGGAACTGCCTATCGAAGCAAACCCTCTGGCCAACCCAAACCAACCCTCCAGCCGTCCTTGGACAACCCCAGCAAACACTCCCCGCCAACTCTTCCCGCCCGCCGTGGCGAGGGCCACTCTTCCGCAAGGTATAGCACTGCCAAGTCCATCCCCCTCCTCCGAACCACCTGCGCCAGAGTGCCCGGGGGGCACCCTGAGCGCCCTCCTGCGCGCACGCTTGCTCCTAGCCCGCCGATGTAAACGTCACGGCCGTGCGGCGTGCTGACGGGAAGTGGGACGCACAGAGACATACTAATACTGTATGTCCGCCTTGGAGGCGCGCGTCCGACCCGAACATATAGTATACCCATCTTGTAGTATATCGTTTCTCGAGCGGTGTGGCCAGAAAGCGCCCGCCACGACGCATATACTACAAGATTTCTCGGTGCGCGCGTCGCCCTTTGGGGGGCGACGAACACATGATATAAGTATGTTGGGGGGATGCCGAGGAAGCGCCAGCACAAACTGCAAAAGGGCCTGCACCGAGTGCGCTCGAGCCGAACGCGAGAAATCCCGGGTGACAGGGCAGGCACCGAGGAGCGAAGCAAGAACGTGCAAGGGCAAGACACGCGGGTGCCTCTTGCACACTCTCCTCTCTCCGGCGGCGGAGTGGCGGCAGCGTCGCGAGTAATTACTGAGGCGGGGCACGCTCGGTGCAATTCCGTCTGGCGTTTAGAAGGGTGGACTGCGCAGTGCAGGTCGACGTTAGGAGGCAACTGCTGGGAGGTTTTCGTCGGAAGGATCAAGGAGGATTAAGCCCCACTGGGGGGCTGTTACGCCAGAGTGGGCCTCGGACTAAGCGGGATTAGGCCGGATTAAACGGGATTTAACAGGATTAAGCTGGATTCAACGGGATCAAGCTGGATTAAGCCGGATTTAGGACCAGGGCAAAAACAGAATTTGACCTCCCAGGAATTGCCTCCGAATCGACGTGCAGAAAAAGAACCTGCACTGGGCGAGCGGGTGTGCAAGAGACAACTTCACAGCACATGCAGGTCGGCACTAGAATCAGGTCGGGCATGTCCTCCTTCCTGCAGGCGCATTTTGGAAGACGAATGAAGAATAGTCAAGTTGTCAGAAAACCATCAAAAACAAACAAAAGAGCACGAAAAATGGTCAACCGACTTTTTTGCACTATTCTTGGATATTCTCCTGTTCAGGGACATGCCTGTCTTAACACTAGAAGCTCCACCAAAAGAGAGGGCCCACCAGCAAAGGACGTGAAGGGGAGCGTAAAGACGATGAGATCAAAAAGAGCGCCCACCACGGAGGAGAACGAAGAGGAGGGAAGGAGGCGGAAGAGCGCCAACTGCACACGTCCGGCGGCGGGAAGGCTATCCACGGCGCCGTCCCCCGGACCAGCCAGGATCCGAACACACTCGCACTCCGAGGCAGAGGAAGACAGCCAAGACGGAGAGGAAACGACGACGAGGGAAAGAAGCAAAAAATCGCCCAATCCACACATCCTGCGGCGGCGGGAGAGGTCATCCGCATACTGTTTTGCTTTCGCTGGCGCTGCAAATCACGAGCCAGAGCACGATCGTCGTCCGCTGGCGCTGTAGATCAAGAGCATCAGGTTACACATTCCGGGCCACGGAGAAACGCTCCAGGACCACTAAAACTAAGCCGCGAAGGTACGCCGGTCGCAGCAGCAAGGCCGACGAGGTGTCCACTGGGTCAGGGGCAGGCTGCAACATGTGGAGCAGAAATGGAAGAGGCGGACGACAAGCAGGGCGTGCACACAAGTCGGCCATCATCTCAAGACGCAAAGCGGCAATGCCAAGTGCATCGTGAAAAACACTTCGCGCCGGGCGCTGAGAGACCAAGGCCTGCATCACGAATGACGCACCAATGAACTGATCCTCTATATGTAGCTGAAGGGGACCATGAGCATTCGGACAAGCACTTCCAAGATGCCAGCCGCAGAAAACGTCGTGGCACGTGCGCGCACTTCACTTGGGGGACAACCGAATGTGCACCGTAACAAGTTCGACTGGTGGCAGAAACACTGAGTACGCAAGGCTCGTGTCATTCGCCGCCATAGGCGAAGCCAGCGATACACCGCGACCCGCGATCCTGGCCGCGACGGCGGCACCCACACAGAGGAGGGGATAACGTGAGAGAAAGACTTTCCGCCGTCGCGTGCTGTAGGAGGAACTACCGAGCCATCCCCAATGCTAGTCCCACCAGCCCTCCCACAGATGGTCTGACGATGTCCTTCTTTCCTCTTCCACAACCCCTTCCCCTTCGGCGAGGGGTTTACCCCTCCCTCCCCCTACCCCTCCCCTGGACTTGGGCGGGGGGGCTCGCGAGGGGTTGGAGCGTCCAAGATGGCCAAAGATGGTTCCAAGAGGGCCCAGGAGAGCCAAAGATGGACTCCAAGATCGCTCAAGATAGCCCAACATGGCTCAAGATAGTTAACAACATGCCTCCAAGAGGCCCCAAGAAAGCCACAAGACGGATGCAAGTGTTTTTGGCGACCCCTCAGGACTTCCCCGAGAAGCCAAAATCCATCAAAAACCTTGGGAAAACTCGCGCGTTCGCTTCCGGTGCGCTTTCGGGGCCTCATGATGGCCGTGAGATGGCCCGAGAGAGCCCCAAGAAGGGCCGAAGAGGCCCCCATGACTGCCTCAAGAGCGCCCAAGATCGGCCCAAGAGGCCCCCAAAAGCGCCCCAAGAGGCTAAGTCGATGGCCCCGGAGGGGGGAGGGAAATCGAGGACCCCCCCTCCATTGATCAATGGTCTCCACAATGTACCCAGGAGATGCTCCATAGCTCCCAAGGGGGCCCCAAGAGAGCCCCAAAAGGACACCATGAAGGCCCCAAGGCGCCCCAAAACAGCCCCAAGAGGACCCCAAGACCCCCCAAAGAGCCCCAAGAGGGCCCCTAAGATGCCCCATCGTTTTCCTCTTTATGTTCCTCCTTTTCCTCGTCGTCGTGGACGTCGTCGTCGTCTGCCTCCTCCTCCTCCTCCTCCTCCACCCCTCGTTCCCGCGCGGGCCCTTGGGATGGCCCGACAGAGGCCCTCCAAGGCCACCCGTTTGTTCCCTGAGATCTCTCTTCTCCAGCCTCTCGATATCAGTTCGAACTTCTTTCTGCGAGCACTTCGCAGTACATCTGGCTGGTCTCTTCCATGCCGCAAGCACTGTACAACGGCTCCACGGAATGCATACAACCAAATCTGCCTGTCAAGACCCCAGCAGCATTTTTTGAGCCACTGTGTCGCTACGCTCTGTGCCGAAAAAACTGCACCACGCCTGGGAAACTTCGACGCGCCGTGCGGCGCCCGCCACGCGTTGCTCATTGTCGCTATGTTTCCAAAAATACTTCCCAAGCCTGCGGAGTTGGCCATTCACCATTAACTGAAAATGGTGTTGATGACCGAATGTCCAACATATCCAGCAGCTCAGCACGTTTGCGGTCGGTACATTTCAGAATGCGCGTGGTTGCCCCTGCTTGGTCTGGACCCGCGTCCGCGCAGCAAACATAACTCGACATCAATGTAGAGTTGTCGACTGGCTGCTCTTCTTTGGCCATTCTCCTCCGCGTCTCGACCCCCGTTGTATTCAGCCGACGCTCCCACCATGATTTGCCCGCTTTCCCGTCGAAGGTGTCAGGGGCGAAGGCGATGCCAGGATATGACAAGTAGCACGCGAAATATGAGACAACTTCCCCCAGCAGACCAGGCGCAAGAAATGTTGAGAAACATCCTGGTGACAAAAGTTTGCGCGAACGCCAAGTCGAACTATTCGTCACGCCCCCCCTGGCCCCATGGACTTCCGCAGTGACGATAACTTCCCCGGCATGACATGCTGCGTCAATCTCGCGCAGACGGCCGCGCGCGTTCGCGCGCCAGTCTGCACGGAAGATGACTTCGGCATCGTCGACTGCGCGGCGGCCCTGCACCCGCGCCTCCAGCGCGCGATGGGTAGATATAGAACCAGCATGCCCCAAATCAAAGCAGCCCTTTGGGCGTGAGTGGTTTAGCGAGTCCTCTCTGTTCTCAACCCCCCTTCTTCCCATTCGGGGAGGGGTTTACCCCTCCCCCTACCCCCTCCCCCTGGACCTGGAGAGGGGGTTCCGCGGGTCGTCAGGGGGGTCATTTTCGACTCCTGGGAGGGCTAAAAAACGACACCGCTCACGAGGATTCTGGCCCCGACGGGGGGGGGCGGAAAAAACCCTCTCCTCTTCTGTGAAGCCAAAATCATTGATTTTACTACGGTTTCGGCCCCATTTTGGCCTTCTGAGGGGGCAGCGCTCCTTAAAGCTCCCCTCTTATTTCAAGGCAAAAGCATTGATTTTACGAAGGTTTTGGCTCCATGTTGCCCTTCTGAGGGGGCAGCGCTCATTAAAGCTCCCCTCTTCTTTGATCGTTTTCCTCCAAGATGGCCCCAAGAAGCGCCCACGAGGCACCAAGAGGCCCCAAGATGACCCCAAGAGGTCCCCAGGAGGCCCCCAAGAGGCCTCCAAGAGGCCCCCAAGATGCCCCCAAGAGGCCCCCAAGAGGCCCCAAGAGGCTCCCCCGAGGCACCCAAGACGCTCCTGGAAGCCCCTGGGGCCGCCAAGAGGCCCCCAAGACGCCCCAAACGGCCTCCAAGAGGCTCCCAAGAGGCCCGAAGAGGCTCCCCCAAGGCACCCAAGACGCTCCTAGAAGCCCCTGGGGCCGCCAAGAGGCCCCCAAGACGCCCCAAAAGGGGACGAGGTGCCCGAACGCCTCACGCCACGAGGAGCCCGAACGACTCACACCAGGACGAGGGGCCCGAACGACTCACACCACGAAGAGCCCGAACGACTCACACCAGAAGGAGGGGCCCGAACGACTCACACCAGGACGAGGCGCCCGAACGACTCACACCACGAGGAGCCCGAACGACTCACACCACGACGAGGGCCCCGAACGACTCACATCACGAGGAGCCCGAACGAGTCACACCAGGAGGAGGGGCCCAAACGACTCACACCAGGACGAGGGGCCCGAACAACTCACACCACGAGAAGCCCGAACGACTCACACCAGGACGAAGGGCCGAACGACTCACACCACGAAGAGCCCGAACGACTCACACCAGGAAGAAGGGCCCGAACGACTCACACCAGGACGAGAGGCCGGGAGGTATGCGGGGGCAGGCGGAAACACGCCTGAAAAACACGACTGTCGACATGCTTCGCAAGAGTTGCTGTTTTGAGATGGGCTGGTGGGGATACGCGAAGCGTGAATAATTCCTTCTGATTGCAAGGCGGCATCTCCCACCTAACGCCACTTCGTGGAATTGGGGTCGCTCGCCTTTGTTCCTGCGGGGCCCCTTCAATTATGTCTAGCAGCGACTGCCTTGAGCTCTTCGTTTTCTCTGCCCCACTGGAGAGTGCGATTGTTCTTAGCACCGATCGCTTTCGACTCCACTTTGCGCTCGTTCCGCACGTGCACGCTCTGGCGAAACAGCTGCCCATCTGGATGGTTAAGCCGCGCATGTTGACGCTAGATCTCGCCGCCTCATGCCCGGGGAAGTCCTCGCAACATTACACTTGGAATCAGAACGCTCGCCTAGCGCGATCGCTCTGCCCGTCCGAATTTGGCCGATCTGGCTTTCACGTCTAGAGGCGGCAACGTCAATGCCGATCACGACCCGCGCGCTGGAAACTACACGGGTCGCGTCGACGCCCAGCCGCGCCAATGTCACTCTCAAAACGTCAATCACATCGGGCCGCTGCGCTGCAGAAGACCAGATGCTACTAGTTCAAAGCTTTGCCGGGCGAAAATACGCGGCCGCAGCGAATGCCGCCAATGCTTCTCGCGATGAACTCAACGGCACCTGACCGACTCTGCACCTGAAGAAAGATGCGTCGGCGTCGTCGCGCAGATCCACCTGGCGAGGCCGCGTGGGATTTCACTGTTCGGGCTACGGATGCTTCCATTACCTGGGCAAGAAGCTCACAGCACGGGGGCATGGCAGCTTCGCGCGTTGTTCTACGTAAGACACATCACATCAACCGCCCGGCACTTCCTCTGCCCTAGATACCGCAGACGCCTGAGACCCCGCGACGCCAAGGCCCCAACGCGCCGCCTAAGGCCCCAAGACGCCGCCGAAGGCCCCAAGACGCTTAGGGCCCTTCGGCACCCAAAGCAAGCGCGCACGCGCGCGCGGCAGTTTACATCCGCCCTGCCAAAGACGCTCGGCGCTTCATATCAACCCGGCCCAGGCGACCGCCACTTGCTCTGCCCTAGGTACCCCAGGCGCCAAAGGCCCCGAGACGCCGCCCAGGGCCCCAGGACGCCGCCGACCCACGGCGCTCAAGACCTCTAGGTCCCCAAAGCGCGCGCAAGCGCGCGCGGCCGTTTGCATCCGCCCTGCCGGAGACGCTCGGCACTTCATGTCCGCCCGCGCCGACGTCTGTCACTCACTCTACCCCAGATACCCAAGACGCCCAAGACGCCATGGCGCCTAGGGCCCCAGGGCACCGCCCATGGCCCCAAGACGCCCAAGGCCATTAGATACCAAATAAGACGCGGCAGGTTAGATCCGCCCTGCCAAAGACGCTCGGCACTTTGGACCCGCCCTTCCAAGGACACCCGCCACTCGCCCTGCCCTAAATTCCCAAGACGCCCAAGACCCCAGACGCCTAAGGCCGCAAGCCGCCGCCGATGGCCCCAAGACGCCCAAAGACCCTCAGATACCCAGAATGCGCGCGCGCGGGGCCCTGCCAAAGACGCTCGGCGCTGCATATCAGCCCTGCCCAAATGTCTGTCATCCACTCTGTTCTCGACACCCAGGGCGCCTGAAGCCCCCCAGGACGCCGCCCGTGGCCCACAGACGCCTAAGTCCCTCAGATACCCGAAACGCCAGCGCCGACGGCCTCTTGTTCCAGGATTTGTCGCGCCCCCACATTGCCCCTTCAGCACCCGGAATAAGGCGGCACTCGCGACCTGAGGCCCCAAGCTCCAAAGAAAAAACGCGGCCAGGCATAGGGGTGCCGCGCGCGACCGCACGCGTTTCCTACATGTTGGCGATACCAGATATGTTTGTCTATATCACGTGACCCCCTCTCTCCTCTCCACCCCCGCAATTCCACCCCCCTCCTTTCGTTTGCCTCCTGAAAAATTGCCCCTTTTCCGCCCCTTCCCCCCCCGCCTCTTTCCTGGGCGCTGTCTCGTTCAAAGCCCCCCCCGGGCAACGAGCGCGTCGCCGCCCCAGGGGCGTCGGAAAAAAAAAAAAAAAAAAAAAAAAAAAAAAAAAAAAAAAAAAAAAAAAAAAAAAAAAAAAAAAAAAAAAAAAAAAAAAAAAAAAAAAAAAAAACCCGAGGCACTTCATCACACTGCCAGTTCAAATGTGGTTCAAGAGTAACAAGTGCGGATCTCGCGCAGTTCAAGTGCCCCCCCGCCCCCCCCCCCCGCGCGGCTGAGGTGCATCCCCTGTAGTTCGAGCGTCGCCAGAGTGCAGTGTAAGTTTAGCTCAAGTGCATGACGAGGGTTGTTCACTTGTGCTTCAAGTGTAGCTTAGGTGTAATCAAAGTGCGGTTCAGGTGTGGTCCGCGCAGTCAGGCATACTGCAAGTGTAGTTCAAATGTACACAAATGTTGTTCAAGTAAAGTTCAGGTGCAATTCGCATGTAAACCCAGTGTACCTCAGGCGCACTGCAAGCGTGGTACATGTGAGACCATTGCAGCACACGTGCATTGCAGATGCAGTTCAAATGTAGAACCAGCGCGGTTCGAGCGCATTTCACTTGATCTTCAAGCATGTATCAAATTTGGCGCAGGTGCAGTTCAAGTGTGATTGGGGCGACGACCATGTAGCCCACAAGTAGTCCAAGCGCGGCCCAGATGTAGTCCAGGTGTGGCTCATATAAAATTCAAGTACGCTTAAGTGCTGTATGAATATTGCAAGAGTGGCTCAAGCGCGGCACGGGTGTAGTGCGTATAGCTGAGTAGTAGTTCAAGCCAAGATCAGATGCAGTTCGCATGTATCACATGTGTGATTCGAAACTTGTCAAGTGTAGACCATGTGTAGTCCAAGTGAATAAGTGTGCTACAAGCGTCGTTCGAATGTAGATCGGGCGCAGTGCAAGTCTAGCCCAAGCGCAGTTCAAGTGTGGACCAGGTGTAGACGGTATTAAGATGTGGCCAACGTGCAGTGCAAGTGTACATCAAGTGCAGTTCAAGTGTATCAAGTGGAGTGCATGTGTAGTGCAAGTACGAATGAAGCCCATGGAAATTCAAGTGTAGTTCAAGTGTACGTGAACTGCAAATAAAGGGCAGTTCACATGTGTCCCAAACGCAGTTCAGGTGTATTGCCAATGCGGTTTCTGTCTAGTCCTTGTCACCTACATTTAGTGCAGGCGTAATGCAAGTTCGGCCCAGTCTAGCTCAAGTGCCATTCACGCGTAGTCCACATGAAGTTCAAGTGTGGCCTGCTTGTGCTTCATGTGGTTCATGTGTAGTTCAAGTGTACTCCACATGCATTTCAGAAGAAATTCACATGTTTTGCACATGTAGTTCACGTGTAGTTTCAGTGTAGTTCAAGTGTAGTTCAGGTGCGGTCCCGGTGTAGCCCCTCTAGTTCAAGCGTCGCTCAAATCAAAGACCGGCCTAGTTAAAGCATAATTCAGGTGTGCTTCAAGTATTTCCCGGTTGTAATGTAAGCGCGGCCATTGTGTAGCAATTGTAGTTTCAGGTTTCGGTGTAGTGCACGTCAAGTTCAAGAGTATTTCAAGTGTAGTTCGAGCGTAGCTCTATTGTAATGTGTAGTTCAAGTGGAGTTCAAGTATGGCGCGGGAGTAGCCCTTGTAGTGCGAGTGCAGATCCACTGCGGTTCAAGTGTAGCGCACGTGTACTGCAGTCGTGGTTAACAAGTGGTTATGGTCGAATCATTGCTGTTCAGTTGGGCTTCACATGCAGCTCATGTGTAGCTCCAGCTAGATCAGGCGCAGCCACTTCAAGTGCAAACTGATTGCAACGCGCAGCGAGACGCACCGCGGCACCGCGCAGCACCGCGCGGCAAGCAAGGGCAAGAAGCGGACTCCGACTTGGGCAGCGTCGCCTCGCAGCCCCGCGCGCGCCCGACCTGCGCGGCACATCGCGGCGCCGCGAAGAACAACGCGCGCGACGTCGGAACGTCGTTTACGCGACGCGCGCGAGCGCGAGACGCTCAAGACACGCGCGCGCGCCCACCGCCACACGCGCAAAACAAACGGCAACGCGACGCTGCCCCGCAGAGGCGCCGCGTCGCGCTCTCGCGCACACGCGCGTCTAGAGAGGCGCCCCGCCCCGCCCCCATCTAGCATTCGGCGGCAGCGGCCCCCGCGCAACCCCCCTGGATGGAAACCGCCCCAACATCGCCCGCGCGCCCGCGACGCGTTTGCCCGAGCGCGCGCCCCCCGGTCGGTCGCGGGCGAATTTCGGTCGCCCAGCAGCCCCATCGCGGCGCGAGCGGCGCCGCGCGGCGCGGATAGATGAACGAGGTCGCAGACGACGCGCGCGGCGGCCAATGCTGTTTCCACGTGCGACGGCGCAGGTTCCCCATGCGCGCCTGCGGTGGAGCTGCCATTTATACACGGCCCCACTGCTGCGGCAGGGGCAGACGCGCGCGCCCCATCTGCGCGATGGACGCAATGGCGCCCGCTGCCCCCCTACAATTTAAAAAGGCGCGCGCCGCGTCTCCGCGCCCGCCCGCCAGCGGATCGCCGCGGGCCGCCTCGCGGAGAGACCTGGAGCCGACGGCCGCGGCGCGGGCGCCGCTGGAGCGGGCTGTCCGCCATTCCAGGATCCCAGTGGCCAGAGCTCTGCAATGGGTCACAACCCCCGTCGCCCTCGGCCGCAGGCCGAGGAATCCCGGCGGCGCCCCCGGCCGCCCGGATTGCGCGAGCTCCCAGCGCGGGCCGCTGCTCGAATGGCCCCAGCGGCCCCCGCTGCCCCGAATGAGCTAGCGGCGAGGGCGGCGACGCCGCTAGCGGCGCCGGGCGTCAAATGAGAGAGCGCGCCCCGCCGGCGGCGCCAGGGGGTCGCGAGCGAGGCGCCCCTCGGAGTCGCGCTCGCGGCATGCGAGACGCGCCCCCGCAGGGCCCGCGGGATTGCCTCGGCGGCCCGAACCCGCCAGCGCGGCACGGCCTGCGAGGTCCCATCCCTGCCCCTGCGCGGGCGCGCCCGCAAGCAGCGCGCGCCAGTTGGCAGCGTGGGCCGCCGAGGAAGGGTTGCCTGGCGACCCCTCTACCACGCGCCCAAAGCGTCTCAGCTGGCCCGTCACGCGGCGAGCAGCCGAGCGTTCGCGGGCAGGCCACGTCGCAGCGCTGCAGGGGCATCGCGAGTTGGGCGTTCGACACGCCAACGACACGCAGCAGGAGGAAGCTGAGCCCAGAGCAGCTGGTCATGAGTTGCCAAGTTTGCTGCGCGCGGCTGCGGGGGATAGGGGATTGCCGATGCGCCCCCTTGGCAATGGGTCGAAGTCCATCCGAACCGACGCCGCTGAGGCGCGCCCCTCCTCGCCCAGCCGGCCCCATCGCGTGGCCTTGCTGCACATGAGGAAAATCATCGGTGGCACCGGGTTGCCGTTGATGAAACCTCCCTGGGCCAGGACAGCCAGCGGACATCCGTCCGCGCACTCGCGCGCCATGCCAGAAAGGCGCCACGAGACGCAGGCTGCCTGGCGAAACTCGTCGAAGCCGGAGTTCGCCATTGACCGCATCATCACCTCGCGCGACCAGTTCTGGAAAGGCACGCGAGCTTGGCTCTCGGACCCCCTGGTGCGGAGGTGACGCATGTTGTCGCTGCCGCCACCAGCGACCACGCAGGCGATGCAGTTTGCGATGGAACAGATGCCAACTCCGATGTCCTTCGATCCAAGGCGCAGCTCCCTCTGCCAGTCGTGGAAGTGCTGGAAGCCTGGGTCCACCAACAGCATTGCATAAGCCGCAGAGGACACTTGCCCCGGATGCGTTCCTCCTCGTCAGCGCAATGGGCGTCTACTTCCGTCGCGCAACTGAAATGCTCACGGTGCTCAGAACACCCGCGACACAATCACGGGTATGCTCTTCATGCGTCGCGTGGTCACTGCACTGAGCGCCGCCAATTCCACGATCGTCTACAAGAGTGCGCATCGGAATCCCGTTCTGCCGTCCTGGCTGGCTGGCGGGTCTGTCTGAGTAGGTAAAACGAAGCATCGGGCCCCGAGGTGCGGCGTCTCGGAAGGATGGCGCCCCGGTCGTCATGCCCTCCGCTACCTCCCCGTTTGGCAGCGGCACCGGCGACAGAGTCACAGAATGCCGTTTCTTTGCTTGCACCACAACTGTGAACGTGGTGCCGACCACCGTCTAAAACCTGAGGCTGCCCCCACGGGAGAAGGCACTGACGGATGACGACGACTTCTTGCGTCCAGAAAAACGGGTCCAGAAGAAGTCTCCCGGAAGAAGTGGTCGCTGCATAAGTCGTCTTCGGAAGAACTGGTCGGGAAGAAGTCGCCCGGAAAAAGTCGTGCGGAACAAATCGTCGCGACATAAGTGTTTCTCGAAAGATCGGCGCGGCGGAAACGGACGAGAGGGTATAGGGTATAGGGGGACGACCACACAAATGTTCGGAAGAAGGCGTTTGGAAAAAGTGGTTCGGAAGAACTGGTCTGGAAGACCTCGTCTGAAAGAAACCGTCTCGGAAAAGTCGCCCAGAAGAAAGCACCCGGAAAAAATCGCCCGGAAAAAATGGCCCAGACAAAGTCGCCCGGAACACGTCGCTGCGGAACAAATCGCCAAAAAGAAACCGCCTGGGAGGAGTCGCCCCGAAAAAAACGCCCGGAATAAATCGCCCGGAAAAAAGCGTTCGGAAGAAATCGTTCGGAAGAAACCGTCGGGAAAATTCGACTTGAAGAAATATACCTGAGAAAATTCGCATGATGCCATTGCGTTCATTTCGGCGCACCCCTCGCACGCTTCGCGGCCCCATTAGGAACTCCACCGGAGGCCTTCGTGGCAGGGTTCGCATGGCATTGCAGCATATACCCCGGCAAACCACTCACATCTTCGTGGCCTCATAGGGACTTCCGCCGAAGGCCCCAGTGGCAGGGTTCGCATGGCGCCACCGCGACCGCTTCGGCACACCCTTCACACGTTTCGAAACCCCATAGGGAGCTCCACCGAACGCCACAGTAGCAGGGTTCGCACGTGCCTGACCGCACCAATGTCGGCAAACCTCTCACACGGTTCATGACCCTATGGTGGGCTCCACGCACAGCCCCACTGGCGGGGTTCGCATGGCGCCACCGCGCCCATGTCGGCATAACTATCACACGCTCCATGGCCCCATTGGGAGCTCCACCGAAGGCCCCTGTGGCAGGATTCGCATGGCGCCACCGCACTCGTGTCGGCACACCCCTCGCACGTTTCGAAGCCCCATCGGGAACTCCGCCTGAGGTTCCAGTGGAGGAAGACGGGAGGCGCGGGGAGGAGCGGGACACTGGCGCGGACACGGGCGGCGCGTGCGCTGGAGGGACTGCGTTTACGGCGGGTTCGTGTCGTGCCGACCCCAGCGTTGGTTTTTGACACCGCAGGGATCGTTCAACCTTGAACGATCGGCCGTCTCCGCAACGTCCAATCGTTCAACATCGAACGATTCTGGGCCGCCGGCGGCGTTCAACCTTGAACGCTCGCGCTGGGGTCGCCGCTGGTCGACACGACGCGAACCTACCGTACTGGATCCTGGCGTGGAGATGTGCGCCGAGGCCCCGCCCCGCCCCAATCCACCTGACCGGAACCGCAGCCGCGCGAAGAAAAACCAAGAAAGACTGCGACTCTGCCGCGACGACCTCTCCTGCGCCGTTTACTGGATCCTGGCGTGGAGATGTGCGCCGAGACCCCGCCCCGCCCCCGCACTTTTTGCACAGCGAATGCAAGCTGCTGATTGCCTCTCTCGTGGCCAGGGGGTTGGGACCCTGGCTCCTGCTTTCGCCCTCGCAAACACTTGAGAGGAAAAGTGCTACAAGCAAGACGGGAAGAGGAGTGCGAAGCCCCATTCAGGGGCCCCGCCCCAATCCGCCTGACCGGAGCCGCAGCCGCGCGAAGAAAAACCAAGAAAGACTGCGACCCTGCCGCGACGCGACCTCGCCTGCGCCGACTTCTCCCGGCAAAGCTTTCTCCTGGAGAATAGGTCGCCCCAAGAATTACGCTACCGAGGAAGAAGAAGAAGAGGAAGAAGAAGAAGAAGAAGAAGAAGAAGAAGCTGGATTGATGGAGCTGTGATGATGGCTGGGGTGATGACAGCTGAAGTGAAGCATGTGAGAATGATGTTGGTGGCCGTTGCCACCCCCTGCGCACCCCCTACGGTGTCGAGAAAGTGCCACGCCTGCTATGCACTGGACGACCGTCTCGGATAGCGGCCGCGCTCAGGGACCACCCCCTGCGCACCCCCGATGGTGTCGAGAAAGCGCCACGCCTGCTATGCCCTGGACGACCGTCTCGGATAGCGGCCGCGCTCAGGGACCACCCCTGTGCGCACCCCCGATGGTGTCGAGAAAGCGCCACGCCTGCTATTCCCTGGACGACCGTCTCGGATAGCGGCCGCGCTCGGGGACCGCCCCCTGCGCACCCCCGATGGTGTCGAGAAAGCGCCACGCCTGCTATGCCCTGGACGACCGTCTCGGATAGCGGCCGCGCTCGGGGACCGCCCCCTGCGCATCCCCTACGGTGTCGAGAAAATGCCACGCCTGCTATGCCCTGGACGACCGTCTCGGATAGCGGCCGCGCTCAGGAACCACCCCTGTGCGCACCCCCGATGGTGTCGAGAAAGCGCCACGCTGCTATGCCCTGGACGACCGTCTCGGATAGCTGCCGCGCTCAGGGACCACCCCTGTGCGCACCCCCGATGGTGTCGAGAAAGTGCCACGCGTGCTATGCCCTGGACGACCGTCGATAGCGGCCGCGCTTGACCGCCCCCTGCGCACCCCCGATGGTGTCGAGAAAGCGCCACGCCTGCTATGCCCTGGACGACCGTCTCGGATAGCGGCCGCGCTCAGGGACCACCCCTGCGCACCCCCTATGGTGTCGAGAAAATGCCACGCCTGCTATGCCCTGGACGACCGTCTCGGATAGCGGCCGCGCTCAGGGACCACCCCTGCGCACCCCCTATGGTGTCGAGAAAGTGCCACGCCTGCTATGCCCTGGACGACCGTCTCGGATAGCGGCCGCGCTCAGGGACCACCCCCCGCGCACCCCCGATGGTGTCGAGAAAGTGCCACGCCTGCTATGCCCTGGACGACCGTCTCGGATAGCGGCCGCGCTCAGGGACCACCCCTGCGCACCCCCTATGGTGTCGAGAAAGTGCCACGCCTGCTATGCCCTGGACGACCGTCTCGGATAGCGGCCGCGCTCAGGGACCACCCCCTGCGCACCCCCTATGGTGTCGAGAAAGTGCCACGCCTGCTATGCCCTGGACGACCGTCTCGGATAGCGGCCGCGCTCGCGCACCCCCGATGGTGTCGAGAAAGTGCCACGCCTGCTATGCCCTGGACGACCGTCTCGGATAGCGGCCGCGCTGGGACCACCCCCTGCGCACCCCCGATGGTGTCGAGAAAGCGCCACGCCTGCTATCCTGGACGACCGTCTCGGATAGCGCCGCGCTCGGGGACCGCCCCCTGCGCACCCCCTATGGTGTCGAGAAAATGCCACGCCTGCTATGCCCTGGACGACCGTCTCGGATAGCTGCCGCGCTCAGGAACCACCCCTGTGCACCCCCGATGGTGTCGAGAAAGTGCCACGCGTGCTATGCCCTGGACGACCGTCTCGGATAGCGGCCGCGCTCAGGGACCACCCCCTGCGCACCCCGATGGTGTCGAGAAAGCGCCACGCCTGCTATGCCCTGGACGACCGTCTCGGATAGCGGCCGCGCTCGGGGACCGCCCCCTGCGCACCCCCTATGGTGTCGAGAAAATGCCACGCCTGCTATGCCCTGGACGACCGTCTCGGATAGCTGCCGCGCTCAGGAACCACCCCTGTGCGCACCCCCTATGGTGTCGAGAAACTGCCACGCGTGCTATGCCCTGGACGACCGTCTCGGATAGCGGCCGCGCTCAGGGACCACCCCCTGCGCACCCCCTATGGTGTCAAGAAAGTGCCACGCCTGCTACGGCCTGGACGACCGGCGCGGATAGGGGGACCACCCCGTGCGCACCCACTATGGCGTCGAGAAACTGCCACGCCTGCTACGGCCTGGACGACCAGCGCGGATAGGGGGACCACCCCCTGCGCACCCACTATGGAGTCGGGAAACTGCCACGCCTGCTGCGGCCTGGACGACCGGCGCGGATAGGGGGACCATCCCGTGCGCACCCACTATGGCGTCGAGAAACTGCCACGCCTGCTACGGCCTGGACGACCGGCGCGGATACGGGGACCACCCCCTGCGCACCCCCTATGGCATTGAGAAAGTGCGCCCTGCGCGCTAGCCCTGCGTGCTCTGCTGTGACCACCCCCTGCGCACCCACTATGGCGTCGAGAAACTGCCACGCCTGCTCGCCTGCTACCGCCTGGACGACCGGCGCGGATACGGGGACCACCCCCTGCGCACCCCCTATGGTGTCGAGGAAGTGCCACGCCTGCTACGGCCTGGACGACCGGCGCGGATAGGGGGACCACCCCGTGCGCACCCCCGAGAAATGCCACGCCTGCTACGGCCTGGACGACCGGCGCGGATAGGGGGACCACCCCCTGCGCACCCCCTATGGTGTCGAGAAACTGCCACGCCTGCTACGGCCTGGACGACCGGCGCGGATAGGGGGACCACCCCGTGCGCACCCACTATGGCGTCGAGAAACTGCCACGCCTGCTACGGCCTGGACGACCGGCGCGGATAGGGGGACCACCCCCTGCGCACCCCCTATGGTGTCGAGAAAGTGCCACGCCTGCTACGGCCTGGACCGACCGGCGCGGATAGGGCGTCGAGAAACTGCCACGCCTGCTACGGCCTGGACGACCGGCGCGGATACGGGACCACCCCCTGCGCACCCCCTATGGTGTCAAGAAGTGCCACGCCTGCTATGCACTGGACGACCGCGCGGATAGGAGGAACCACCCCGTGCGCACCCACTATGGCGTCGAGAAACTGCCACGCCTGCTACGGCCTGGACGACCTGCGCGGATACGGGGACCACCCCCTGCGCACCCCCTATGGTGTCGAGAAAGTGTGCCCTGCGCGCTAGCCCTGCGTGCTCTGCTGCGACCACCCCGTGCGCACCCACTATGGCGTCGAGAAACTGCCACGCCTGCTACGGCCTGGAAGACCGGCGCGGATAGGGGGACCACCCCCTGCGCACCCCCTATTGTGTCGAGACAGTGCCACGCCTGCTACGGCCTGGACGACCGGCGCGGATAGGGGGACCATCCCGTGCGCACCCACTATGGCGTCGAGAAACTGCCACGCCTGCTTCGGCCTGGACGACCGGCGCGGATAGGGGGACCACCCCCTGCGCACCCCCTATGGTGTCGAGAAAGTGTGCCCTGCGCGCTAGCCCTGCGTCCTCTGCTGTGCTGAGCTGTGCTGTGCTGTGCTGTGCCGAGCTGAGCTGTGCTGTGCTGTGCTGAGCTGATCTGAGCTGTGCTGTGCTGTGCTGGGCTGAGCTGAGCTGAGCTGTGCTGAACTGTGCTGAGCAGTGCTGTGCTGTGCTGTGCTGTGCTGTCAGGAGGAGGGGAAGAGGGAGGTGAGTGAATGAGCGCGGGTGGGACGCGGCAGAGAAGAAAACCAGAACCCCACTAAGCATGTGGGGAAAAACCCGGGAGTGGCGGTCCGGAGTAAGTCGTCGCAAGGATGGAGCAATAAGAGGAGGAAAGAAGAAGCCGCCCAGAAGAAAGCGCTTTGAAAAAATCGCCCGGAAGAACTGAATGACCCAGAAGAAATCGCCCGGAACGAAATCGCCCAGAATAAATCGTTCGGAAGAAATTGTTCAGAAAACGACTTTCGGCAAAAGTCGCCCCCAAAAAAATCGCCCCCCAAAAAAGTCGGCCGGAAGAAATCCGCCCGGGGAAATCTCCCGGAAAAGCCCCGCCAGGCGAATTTTAATGGAGTTGGCCGGAAGAAATTGCCGGGGAGAAGTTGCCCCCGAAGAAGTCGCCCAGCAGAAGTGGCGTCGGGGGGAATATCCCAGATGAAGTCGTCTTCAATCGATTATTCGGGGTGGTCCCGGTCTCCGGGGCCGCTCACAAGCGGATCGGGACGAAGCAATTGTCTTCGGGACGGGGTCCGCACCTCTGCGGGTTTACTCCACGCTCATTCTGGAAAGGTTTGGCTGGCGATTCTGGAGGAAGAGGACGAGGATGACGGGGATCTGCCTGTGCCTAATGAGATTTACATTTGTCGAGCGTTATTCCATTGCTGCTGGTGGCGCGGAGGAAGAGGAGGAGGAAGAGGAGGAGGAGGAGGAACGGATGCCGATGCCTCTGCCTGCTCCTCGCAGCCACGACTGGCATTGTCCCGATATTGCTAGTCAGGACGCGCCATGCGAGATGTCGACCGTGGGGCTGGGGTTTCCGCACCTTTTCCGTCTTCTCTAGAGTGGAGGTTGGGGGGTGATATCGCAGCAGTCCTGTCCATCGCAGCCGCATCTGAGGTTGCCCCGAGATATGCTGGTCGGGACCCACCATGCGAGAGGCCCCCTGGGTGGCGGTTTCGGTACCCTTCTGCGTCTCCTCTGCTTCGGCGGCTAGGGACGGGGGGAAGTGGACAGGGGCGGGCCTTCTCAGACGGCTTGGAAACTCCCCAGCCGTCTGAATAGTTTTCTCGAAGACACGGGAAACTCCCCAGAAGGCCGCAGCGCTGTTCCTCTCGCTCTCCTGTCCTCCTCCTCCTCTTTCCCCCCTCGTGGCTGGTGTTCTCTGCTTCCTGGCATCAGTTTGAATCCTCATGTGCAGCATCGGCCTCCACCCCCTTCCATTGGGGCTGCGGATCCGCATCGCGACCCCTCCTCACACTGCTCCTGACGCGAACGGCTCGCGCGTGAGATAACGCCATGCTGCTGGAATTGCCGTCGTGGACAAAAAAAAAACAAAAAACAAAAACAAAAAAAAAAAAAAAAAAAAGCAGCAGCGCTTTTGAGAAGCTCCGCCGCCTTCTGAGAAGACCTTCTCCTCCTGATCTCCCTCCTCGATCACATTTGATTTGTGTCCTTGAGATTGGATTCGAGCCCGTCGTCGTCGTCGCCCGTCGTCATCGTCGTCGTCCGTCGTCGTCGTTCTCGTCGTTGTCGTCGTCATCATCGTCGTCCGCGTTGGAGCCCCGTGCAGGATAGATTGTGGCGTTCGACTGCGCGGCGTTGCTACGTCGAATGCAATAGTTCTGCGGTCTGGCAACATTGCGCGCCTGTCGTTGCCCCGTTGCGCACGGAGTGGCGCTCCATGTGTTCCCGCCCCGCGGCGTTGCCACGTGGCGAATAACATGAAATCTTTACTTTTGACCGCCAGTCCTTGCCACGTGGCGAGTGCAGTGGGATTGTACAATATGTTCGGTCCGCGCGGCATTGCCACATGATGAGTTGAGCTTCTCGTTCGCTCCCCATGTCGTTGCCACGTGGCGAATGGAGTGGGATAGTATTTTTGTTTACCTATCAGGCCTTGCCACGTGGCGTTGCCATGTGGCGAAGAGAGCTTAGTAGCATGAGTTCCCGGCCTGCTTCGTTTCCACGTGCCGAGTAGAATGCAGGATTTGTTTCGCCCCGCAGGCGCTGCCACGTGGTCAATGCAATGGAGTAGTATGTCAGTATGTGTTCCCTCCTCCGAGCGCTGCCACATGGCAGGGGGAGTTGAGCAGTCTTTGTTTCGCTCCCCCGTTGTGGCCACGTGGCGAGCAGGGTGAAAAAAATGTGTTCCGCATCGCGAGCGTTGCCACGTTGCGACTCGTGGAATGGACCAGGTTGTGTGTCGCTCCCCTGCAGCCTCCGCCTGGCAATTCGCGCGGAACCATATTTTGTCAGTTCCGCAGGCGTTGCCACGTCGCGAGGAGAATGGAGCAGCACACTCGTTCGCCCCCCAGGCGGTTGCCCCGCGACGAGTCGAGCGGACAGCTTCAATTCCCGTTCCGCAGGCACTGCCGCGTGCCGAGTAGGAGGGCCGAGGGAAGAGGGAAGAGGACACAGGAACGAGGATGGATGGGGGGGGGGGGGAGTAGGGAGGAGGCAGGAGGGAGGAGGGCGGAGGGAGCAGGAGGAGGTGAGAGGAGGGAGGGAGGAGGGAGGAGGCAGGAGGGAGAAGAAGGGAGACGAGGCAGAAGGCCGGAGGAGGAGGGAGAAGGGAGGAGGGAGAAGAGGAGGATAGAAGGCCTGCCTGGGAGGAAGAGCGAGGAGGAGGAGGAGGAGGAGGAGGAGGAGGAAGAGCGAGGAGGAGGAAGAGCGAGGAGGAGGAGGAGGAGGAGGAGGGAGACGGGGGAAGCGTGAGGATCGGAAAGAGGACGAGCAGAACAGGGACGAACGACAAACAGAGGCAGAGGACGAACGATGTCATTGCCACGTGGCGAGTGGAGTGGGGTAGTATCTCTGTTTGCCAAACTGGCCCTACCACGTGGCGTTGCCATGCGACGAGTAAAAAGAAGCAGCATGAGTTCCGGGCCCGCTGCGTTGCCACGTGCTCGGGCGCTGCCACGTGGCGAGTATGGTGGAGTACTTTTTGCTCCCGCCCCCGAGCGTTGCCACGTGAAAAAGAAAGCGGAGCAGTACACCCTGCGAAATGCTTAAGAAATCATGGGTTAAGAAATTCATGGTCTCAGAAATTGAATAAAACCCAGAACTTCTATCAAATCTTTGGGTTTACATTGAAAAGTTAAGAATAATCGAGACCCTGGACGAAAACTTAGGTTTTCTTAAGCATCGCCTAAGGTGTATCTGTTTCGTTCCCCCGGCGTAATCCCTTGGCGTGCGCGAGCGGGCGCACGCGCGGGCGGGCGGGCCGAGCGCGCGGATGGGCGGGAAGGCCGGCGGACGGGCAGGCTGGCTGGCGGGAGGCGGCGGCCGCAGCGGCGGCGGCGTCGTCGTAATCAACATCATCAGCACCATCAGCATCATCATCACCATCAGACTCATCACCATCATACCCATCATCATCAGCATCATCAGCATCTTCTTCTTCTACATCGTAATAATTTTATCCTTCGCATTATCATTATCATACTAGCATTATCATTATCAGTATCATCATCAGCATCATCGTCATTGCCATCATCATCATCCTCATCAGCATCATCACGATCATCGCCATCGTCATCGTCATAATCATCATCATCCTCGTCGTCGTCGATGTCGTCATTGTCGTTGTCATTGACGTCGTCCTCGTCTCGTCGCCCGTCGTTGTCATCGTCGTACGTCGTCGTCGTTCTCGTCGTTGTCGTCGTCATCGACGTCGTCTGCGTCCGCGTTGGAGCCACGTGCCGAGTAGAATCTGGTGTCCGCGGCGTTGCAAAGTTGTATTGTATTTTGTTCGCTGGCCTGTCGTTGCCCCATTGCGAACGGAGTGTCGCCTTATGTGTTCCCGCCCCGCGCGTTGCCGAGCGGCGAATATAATGAAATCTTCGTTTTTGCCCCCCCTGCACTGCCACGTGGCGAGTAGAGTGGGATTATATACTATGTTCGGTCCGCGCGGCATTGCCACGTGATTATAAATGCTGTTCGTTCGATCCCCATGGCGCCTGGATGAAGTCGCCCTGGAAAAACTCCATGATGGGTAGAGCGGAAAGGTTTTGTTCTTGTTCGTTCCCCATGTCATTGCCACGTGGCGAATGGAGCGGAATAGTATGTTCGTTTGCCTCTCAAGTCTTGCCACGTGGCGTTGCCATGTGGCGAATAGAATTCAGTAGCATGAGTTCCCGGCATGCTTCGTTGCCACGTGCTCAGGCGCTGCCACGTGCCGAATACACTGGAGTACAATTTTCCGCCCCCCAAAGCGTTGCCACGTGGCCAGGAGAGTGGAGCAATATCTGTTTCGTTCCCACGGCGTAGCCGCGCAGCCACGTAGCGTGCGCAAGCGGGCGCGTGCGCAAGCGGGCGGGCGGGCGGTCAGGCTGGCAGGCGGCGGTGGCGGCTGCCGCAGCGGTGGCGTGGTTGTCATCGTCATCGTCATCGTCGTCGTCATCATCATCATCATCATCATCATCATCATCATCATCATCATCATCATCACCATCATTATCATCCTCACCACCACCACCACCATAATCATCAGCATCATCATCCTCATCCTCATCATCATCATCAGCATCAGCATCATCATCATCATCATCATCATCATCATCATCATCATCATCATCATCATCATCATTCTACTCATCATCATCATCAACATCGTCATCGCCATCGTCTTCGTCATCGTCGACGTCAATGTTGTCGCTGTCATGTTCGTTGTCACTGTCGTTGTCAATGTCGTCGACGTCGATGTCGTCATTGTCGTCGTCATTGTCGTCGGCATCGTCGCCCGTCGTCGTTCTCGTCTTTGTCGTTGTCGTTGTCATCGTCGTCGTCTGCGTCCGCGTTGGAGCCGCGTGCCGAGTAGACTGTGGTGTTTGCCTCCGCGACGCTGCCACGTCGAATGCAACATAACCTGTGCGGTGTGGCAACATTGCGCGCAAAGTTGTATTGCATTTTATTCGCCAGCATATCGTTGCCCCGTTGCGAACGGAGTGGCGCTCTCTGCGTTCCAGCGCCGCGGCGTTGCCACGTGGCGAATAGGATGCAATATTTGCTTCGCCCCCCCCCCCGCCCAGACGCTGCCACGTGACGAATACAGTGGGATTGTTTATGCTCGGTCCGCGCGGCATTGACATGTGTTGAGTGGAGTGTTATGTTACTTCCCGTTCGCCCCCCATGTCGCTGCCACGTGGCAGGCTGCTTGGGACAGTATTACTGTGTACCTCTCAGGTCTTGCCACGTGGCGTTGCCATGTGGCGACTGGAAAGGACAAGCATGTGTTGCCGCCCCGCTTCGTTGCCACGAGCCGAAAACACTGAAGTGTTTTTGTTTCGCACCGCTGGCGCTGCCTCGCGGAAGGGAGTGGAGCAGTGTTTGTTGCGCTCCCCCAGTGTTGCCACGCGGCGAGTAGAGCGAATAAATATGCGTTCCGCCTCGCAAGCGTTGTCGCGTGGCGAATCGTGAAATTGATTAGTTTGCGTGTCGCTCCCCAGTCGCTTCCACCTGGCAACTTGCGCGGGCAAATGTTCGTCAGTCCTGCAGGCGTTGCCACGTCGCGAAGAAGGTGGGATAGCACATTCGCTCGCCCCCCAGGCGTTTGCCACGTGGCGAATACAATGGAATAGTTTCAGATTCCAGCCCGCAGGAAGAGGGAAGAGGAGAGAGGAACGAAGGAGGAGGGGGTGGGACTAGGGAGGAGGCAAGAGGGAGTAGGGCGGAAGGAACAGGAGGAGGTGATAGGAGGGAGGGAAAAAAGGAAGAGGCAGGAGGGAGGAGGAGAAGGGAGAGAAGGCAAAACGCAGAAGGAGGAGTGAGAAATGAGGGGGGATGAGAGGATAATAGGAGGCCGGGGAGGAAAAGCGAGGTCGGGGAGGAGCAGGAGGAAAGAGGAGGAGAGAGGAGTGGCTAGAAGAGGTCGCATCGGCAAAATCACCCTCGGGAAAAAGTCGCCTTAAAAAAGTCGCCTGGATGACGGGGGGGCCCGGAACAAGGGGCGCCCAGACGAAGTCACCATCGGAAGAAGTCGCCCAAAAGAGCCCTTCTGGAAGAACTCGCCAAAATGAAGTCGCCCCAGAATAAGTCATCATCAAAAGACATCGCCAAGAAAAGCTATTCCGGAAGAGATCGCCCAGAAAGACACGCCTCGCAAAACAAAAAAATCGAAAAAAAACTCGCCCGGAAAATCTCCTCCGGAAAAAACCGCCCGGAAGATATCGCCCCTGACCAAAGTCGCCCGGATGAAATCGCCTGAAAAATCGCCCGCAAGAATGACCCTGAAATAGTGGCCCGGAATAGATCGCCCGAATAAAGCCGCCCGTGAGAAGCCGCCCGGATGAATTCGTCGCGGAAGAAACCGCGCCAGGGAGAAACCGCTCTAGGAAGAGACCGTGGCGGAGCAAATCGATGGAAAAGGAAGACGGAGTCAATGTGCGGGAGGAGGACGCGGAGGGTGCTCGACGAGGCGGGCGAACAATTATCACACGAAGTAATTCGGAAGCAATCGTTGGGAAATAACCGACCAAAGATATTCGCCAGGACTGGCTGTCGTTAGGGCGGGGTTTTGGAGCTCAACTGACTCACTCGGTTTTTGCATCATCGTCATCATCATCGTCATCATCGTCGTCATGATCCTCATCATCGTCCGCGTCATCGCCATCATCATCACAATCTCCTCATCATCGTCGTCATCATAATATCCCTCATCATCTCCTCGCCATCGTCATCATCATGTGGTGATGATGATTAAATGATGACGTTGATGATGATGATGATGACGATGATGATGAAGCCGATGATTGCGATGATGATGGCGACGATGATGATGATGCTGACGATGATGAGGATGACGATAACCTGTTTTTCGGGCTGCGCGGGCCGCGCGGAGTATTGTCGCAGTCTAATCGGATTCGGATACCGTTGCAGTCTAATCGGAATCGGAAAGCACTTCAGCCTCCATGGAAGCGGGCCACCGCATTTCGTCAAGCACCTCCGCGAGGTCGGGCAGCGCCACGGGGACCCGTGCCAGGTGATCGGCCACGACGTGGTTCACGACGGTGAAGAACTCCTTCGGGCCAGGCGTGGCGTCGATCCTGCGCGCCCTGTACTCCCGAAAGACGTCGGAGCGGACCATCACGGCGATCTGCAGCCTGCGGTCTGCTACGCGCTGTTGCAGCTCGTGGTGGGTCACGAAACAGTCCTGGCAGGCCGCGGAGGCGTGGCGGCGCACGCTGTGCTCGAGGGAGGACAGGGCGCCCATGTAGAAGGACCCAGGCTTTTGCTCCAGGGTGACGAACCTTCCGCAGGAGGCTGTGCTCGAGGGCGACGCCCCATGTGATCCCAGGACCCCTGGGATCCTCACTTGCACGGAGCGCGCCCCGAAAAGCGCCACGGCCGCGCGCAACAGGGAGCATCCGCCATCTGCGTGCCAACCATCGTCCCGCGCGCCTGGTTGCATGAGCTGGATCGACGCGCACGCGAACGCGTTGTCGGCGAAGTGCTCTGTCATGATGGGCTGTCCGTTCTGCTCGGCGATGGCATCTGGCATGCCGTCGGCTATGACTGCCTCGCGCATTTTGCCCCCCAGCTGTTGCAGCCACGGGCGCATATTCTTCCGCACCGCTCGCACGAAGGCGGCGAGGTGGGCCGAGGGGATGACCTTCAAGTTCGTGTCCTTGTTGAGGCCGCGGCACTTCGGGAGGCTTTCGTCGTCCACGATGCCTGGGACTTCTGTTTTGAAGCCCTTTGCCGCCTCGTCGCCTCGGGCGCATTTGGAGACGGCCGCCCCCGCGCCCAGGCGCTCCTTGGCCAAGTTGCGCAACAGTTGGGCCAGCACGGGTCTCTCTGCAAGAAGCGGAGCAAGTCTGGGTCCAGCTCCGCCTCCGCTATCGTTCCCGCGCCGTTTTTCCCCTGCGCCATGGAGATGCGCACGTCGAGCTGGGCGCCAGCCAGCTGCAGGAAGCGACGCGCCCCTTAGACGGCTGATTGTCGCTCTGGCGCCAGGGTGCCAAAGTAGGCAGCTCTCGGCGGCCTTCAACAAGTCTGGGGGGGGCAGCCTGCAAGTTCGGCAGCGGGCCAGCGCCCTCGGCCGTCGAGTGGCTTCGCTGTTTCAGCCTTTAGCCAATCCTCGCCCGACCGCTTGAACCACTTCTTAAAGAAAAGCAGGTTGTCCAGCCACGGGGCGGGATCCTCGCAACCGTAGTCTCCGGACCCTGGCTCCTCGCCTGGGATCCCCAAGACCTCCCTGAAGGTATCCACGAAGTCTTTCGGGTGCACCCATGGCTGCCCGATCGCGCCAGAAGGCTCTGGTTGGAACAACACCTGGCGCGTGTGCAACTCCGCGATCAGGCACCCGATGGACCAGATGCCCAGGTCCTCTGAGTAGCGCTGGTTCCCCAAGAAAACGTCTACCGCTCTGTAAGCGGGCGTGCATGCTCCGAGGTCATCGCAGGTCGGGCTGTAGCGCAGTCTCTTCTTCAACCTGTCGTGGGAATCCGCCATCTCCACACAGCCGAGGTCGCCGATCACCACCTGCGGAGAGGGGCGGATGGAGGAGAGGGGAGCGACGGCGACTGAGCTCCCCCTGGAGGGAAGGGCGGGATAGAGGGCACGACGACGGCATCTCGGGGGAAGAGTGGAACCTCCCCTGTTAGAACTCGGTGTGAGACCTAACATGAAGGCTATCGAGGTGCAACATGATAGGCTGAGCTCTGACCTCGTAGAGTAGGGCTCCGTCGGAGCTCTAACATGCTATGTTAGAGCTCCATGGGAGCTCTAACATGCTATGTTAGAGCTCCATCGGAGCTCCCACATGCTATGTTACAGCTCCCTGGGAGATTCAACATGCTAGGTTAGAGCTCCCTGGGAGCTCTAACATGGCATGTTATGCCATGTTAGAGCCCCCATGGGAGCTCTAACATGCTATGTTAGAGCTCCATGGGAGCCCCCACGCAGCAGGTTCGAGCTCCCTGGGAGCTCGAACATGGCAGGTTACAGCTCCCAAGTCGCTCGAGCATGACTCGAGCATGGCATGTTAGAGCTCCCAGAGAGCTCTAACATAGCATGTTAGAGCCCCCATGGGAGCTCTAACATGGTATCACGTGCCACGTTAGAGCTCCCACGGAGCTCTAACATGGTACGTTAGAGCTCCATGTGAGCCCTAACCGTCATCATCATCATCATCATCGTCATCATCGCCGTCAGCATCGTCAGTATCATCATCATCATCATCATCGCCATCGTCATCAGCATCGTCGTCGTCATCATCATCAACATCAGCACCGTCGTCATCATCATCGTCGTCATCGTCATCATCATCATCATCGTCATCATCACCGTCATCATCGTAATCAGCATCCCCCCATGGCCCATGGCCCTCCTCCTGCTCGCCCTTGGTTCCTGCTATCCTGCTCCTCCTGCTCCTCATCCTCCTCCTCCTCCTCCTCCTCGCCCCCCCCCCCCCCCCCCCCTGGACCTGGGCGGGGCGCCCCGCGGGTAGTTAGAGAGCCCAGGATGGCCCAGGACGGCTCCAAGAGCGCCTCGGAGAGCCCAAGATGACCTCCGAGATGCTTCAAGATAGCCTAAGATGCCTCAAGATGGCCCCGAAGATTCTCCAAGGGGCCCCAAGAACGCTCCAAGACGGCCCCGAGAGGGTTCGGAGACCTCCAAGGAGGCCCCCAAGATGCCAAAATCCGTTTAAAACTTACAGAAAATATGTGATTTGCGCCTTCTCGCTTTCGCTTCCGACGACCATCCGAGGCCCCAAGATGGCTCCAGGATGGCCCAAGAGGGCCCCAAGAGGGGGCCAAGAGAGCCCCAATACGGCCCCAAGAGCGCCCAAGGGCGCTCCAAGAGCGCCCCAAGAGGGGCCCAGGAGGCTATTTTGTGGGTCCCCGAGGGGCGGGGCAATGTGAGGGATCCCCCTTCGTTGATCGATTTCCCTCACATGGTAATGCTCCCAGGGAGCTCTAACACGGCATGTTAGAGTTCCCAGGGAGCTCTCACACGGCATGTTAGAGCTTCAGGGAGCTCGAACAAGCTATGTTAGATCTCCCTGGGAGCTCTAACATAGTATGTTAGAGCTCCCGTGGAGCTCTAACATGCTATGTTAGAGCTCCCGTGGAACTCTACCATGGCATGTTAGATCCCCCTATGGAGCTCCAACATGCTATGTTAGAGCTCCCACGGAGCTGCAACATAAGATGTTAGAGCTCCCAGGGAGCTCTAACATACTCTAACATGCTATGTTAGAGCTCCGTGGGAGCTCTAACATGCCATGTTAGAGCTCCCTGGGAGCTCTAACCTAACATGTTAGAGCTCCCTGGAGCTGTAACATGCCATGTTAGAGCTCCCTGGGAGCTCTAACCTACCCGCCGCCGCCGCCGCCCCTTAACCGTTTTACAATCGATTGCGCAACGGTTAAGCCCTTAACCGTTTTACAATCGATTGCTGCAACGGTTAAGACCCCCCTCTCGCCAAGGGGGTCTTAACCGCCGCGCAATCGATCGAATCCTGGTCGAGGCCCCCCTCTCGCAATAGGGGGTCTTGGCCGTTCCGCGCTCGGGCGCGGAGCGGCTGAGACCCCCTATTTCGCTGGCGAAGCCCCCCCCCCCCCCTGG
>CAUYUJ010016504.1:1731506-1883005 GCA_963575745.1 Prorocentrum cordatum | reverse complement strand
CAGAAAACCCGCTTGGAGCCGTCCAAGGGCGCCATCGGGCTTTCAGGAGAGCGACCGGACGCGCCTTACCTTAGGGCGCGTGGTTTTCGAGCGCCCTCTTTGCGCCTGCCACGGTCGCCACTGGATTTCAGGGTGGCGACCGAACGCGCCTTACTAAAACCTCCCCTCTAGGATTTTGAGGGCGAGGTTTCCAGCGAATTGTTTGCGAACCCTTGGCCGTCTTTGGCATTCAGGGAGCAGCCAAATGCACCTTTCATAAAACCCCGCCCGGAGGATCCTTAGGGCGGGGTTTCCAGCGCGCCCTCTTGGCGCCTTCCACGGTCGTCTTTGACGCCCTCCGAGCTGGCCGTTCTCGTTGCCCCGTCGTTTCTACGGATCCTTGATGCTTCCCGTCTCCTTCCTCCAGCCTTCGCCGTCTAGGTGTCGCAGGGGTTGTGGCAACGCCGCTCCTGCCGCAGGGGTGGTGGCAACGCCGCTCCTATGTGATTGAGTATGCGGAATTTTTAAGCCCAAGGTTCCGTGGCAGATGCCAGGGCTGCTGCCATGACAGCGGCCGAGGCTCTGGCGCCCTTCACTCGGGCGTTCACCGTCCAGGGGCCATGCCTTGCGCTGGCCATGCTGCGAGGTCTCAAGCGTTACGAGTTTCGCGGCAGGGCCTGGTCTCCAGGCTGGTATTTCCTGCACTCAGGAGACCAGCCTGCCCCCACCTCGATCGCAGAGGTCTTGGAGGCAGAGTGGCCGTCGGCTCCGCGCGAGTCCACTTTGCGGTTCAGTGCCGTGTACGGTGCGGTGAGGTTGGGCCACGCCTTGCCGTCGGATGCGCTGCGCTCGCCTTGGGTTCGTTTCGGCAAGATGTCTTTGCCGATCGAAGGCGCCATCGAGTTTGCCGAGCCTCTGGCGCCAGTTCAAGGCCAGCAGAACAGTTGTTGCGTTGCTTTTGCAGGCCTTCGGAGCGGTCTTCTCGTCGCCGCGGCTAGGCGCAGCGTGAAGACCACTGTGAGTAGACCCCAGTGGGGTCTGGGAAGAAACTTTGAGAGCCGGTTGGGCCACTGTTGTCCCACTGCCGTTGTCTCACGTTGCCCTCCTCCGAGCGTAGGCTGCCTGAGAGCGCTGTGCGCTCGCCGGTCGTTAACGTAGCTATTTCTATATTCCCGATATCGCAATAGATTTTGACGCGTTCCTATTTCAAGAGTCGCTGGCATACCCCCTCCACCGACCAAGTCGAATCTCGTTCAACCGCCTTCCTGTTTCGATTTCCATGTTCTAGCTACCTCTTACGGCCAGCGTGTAGCCTGTGTGCTACTACGTAGTACTGTGCTTGCCGCTCTGCGCGCGGCGAACACTTTTGTCCGAGCAGGGATTGAGGAAGAACCGGACAGCGGTTGCTGCTGCCGCCGCCGATGCCGCAACGGTCTCCTGCAGCTCCCCACCGCGCCTTCTGGTCCCGCTCCTCCCCGTAGTCCTCTAGCTCCTCCCGGCGCTCCGACCCCCACGTCGAGTTATGCAATTACTTATGATACTCACGAGGCCATCTTGGACCGTTTTGGAATTATCCTTAGAAAAAACATTTGGACACCTCTCAAACCATTTCAGAGATTTCATGGGAGGCCCGATGTGCGTTTCCCAAGGGCTCGGCCGTAGGAGTTCCTTGCGGCGAAACTTCCAGACTCATGTTGGAGCTGCCTTCGGCCGTTTCAACATTTTCACGAGGGACCTCTAATGCCACACATGCGATGACTACAAACCCCGCACTAAGACTTCTCAGGGAGGTTCTTCATAAGTTTCCTCTTGGAACCTTCTGCGGGTGTCTCAAGGCCCCCGCGGAAATCAATTTCCCAAAAACCCGCCCTAAGGATCCTTACGGCGGGGCGTTCGAAATCTCACCTTGAAGCCCTCGTCGAGATCCCAGTTGTTTTTGCGAGAACCCACAAACCCATTACCCCAAAAGCAACTGACCTAAATTTTCTCAGGGCGGAATTTACAAGGAGCTCTCTTGAAACCCTCGTTGGCCGTCCCAGATGTTTCAAACGAATCCCCAAATCCGTGTCCCGAAAGCTCTGCCTTCAGAGACCTTAGAGCGAAGTTTACCAGGACGCCATTTTGGAGCCGTTGTCGGCTTGGCTGTATGAGATCTTTCTCGAGAGACTTCAAATCCATTTTTCAGAAACCCCGCCCTAAGGATCCTTAGGGCTGGGCTTTAAGAACTCACCGTGGAGCCTTCTTCGAGCGCTCCAGCCTCTTTCACGAGGGCCCACGCATCATTTTTCCAAAATCCCCCACCTGAAGATCCTTAGGGCGGGTTTTACCAGGACGCCATCTTGTCCAGGCCGCATCAGATCTTTCACGGGAACACACAACCCCGGTGTCCGAAAACCCCGCCTGATGAATCTGTTGAGTGACATCTACCAAGATGCCATCTTGAAGCCCTTTGTCGACCATCTCAGAACATTCACGAGAGACCCCAAATCAATTTCTCAAAAACCCGGCCCTAAGGATCCTTACGGCGGGGTTTTCAACATTTCACCTTGGCGCCGTTTTCATCTCCAGGAGGACAGCTTGAGACCCTTCGGCGTTCGAAAGCTTTCACGAGAGCCCCCCCCTCACATTCACTCCCCCCAAACCCCGCCCTATAGATCATAAGAGCGAGGCTACACCAGCCTCATCCTGTAGATCATCCCGCGTGTGCGGGGATGCGCCGCATTGCACACACTCGCCAGCCGACGTGCTAGCATAATGGTGTAATTGTGTAATGGTGTAAACCTTACACCTGTTTAAACAAGGGTGTAATGGCGTGATGGCGTGATGGCGTGTAACAAAATGGTGTAATGGCGTGATGGTGCCAATCCTACACCGTTCCACAAAAGGGTGTAGTGTAATGGTGTAGTGGTGTAGGCCGCACACCATTTTCCCGAATGGTGTAATGGTGTAATGGTGTATCGTGTGCACCTGTCCGCAAAGTGGTGTAATGGTGTAATGGTGTATGGTTACACCATCCCCCAAAAAGGTGTAATGGTGTAAGGGCGTATGGTTACACCATTCCTCGAAAAGGTGTAATGGTGTAAGGTGTAGGTTTCAGAATGCAGATCATGTTTGCCACCACGCTGGGCGTTGTCTCACGTCGCCCTCCTCTGAGTTTGGGGGAGGGGTTTTCCACAGAGCCTCCAGAGGCCGAGCAACCTCGCCAAAACAGGGGTGCGAACCCCCTGGGTGGCTTCTGGTGGAACATATCCTTTTCCTCCTCATCCTCCTCCTCCTCCTCCGCCTCATCCTCCTCCTCCTCCGCCTCCTCTTCCGCCTCCTCCTCCTCCGCCTCCTCTTCCTCCTCCCTCTCCTTTTCCTCCTCCCCCTCCTCCCCCTCCTCCCATTCCACCATTGTTGGAAGACATCCCCCCCCGAAAAGAACCTTTGGAACCCTCCAACTGCGCACTCCTTCCACCTCGAATTCGTAGCCGGTTCTCTCACTGCGGTTCTCTCACTGCGCTGGCGAACAGCAGGTTGAGGAGGGTATGGAAGAGGAGGGGAAGGAGGAGGCGGAGGAGGGGGAGGACGACAAGCTAGGTGCGCTTGCGTCTTATCTGACGTCCTACCATCCCTCCCATTGTTTACCATGGCGTAGACATCCTCTTTGTTCTCAGTCGGATGTGGACGCTTGGCGAAGCAGAAGATCGCATTGCATTCGGAACGTGCGGAAGGCCGAACATAAGGCCAGCGCTGCAGCGGGTGGGGAAAACACAAGTGAACAGCACACTCCCCCGAATCTTGTGCGCAAGAACACATCACGCGCGTGGAGTCGGAACGACTGGGAGTCTGACAATGAGGCCAGCGCTGCAGCGGGAGAAACATGTTGGAAGAACCGAGAACGTCTGGATTGGAACTCAGACGTTTGAAGTGCAGTTTCGTCTGATGCCTGTGTGCAAAAACACAGCTTGCGGGGGGAGCCAGCGATCTTCCGCACAGCCTCAGGGGAAGCAGGTGCGTAGTCGGAGGTTCAGGGGTCAGCCCGAAGTGAAACGGAGACCCTCTATACCGAGAAATTAATTTCGGGTTCGTGTCGTGCGTGCCGTGCGTGCGCGCGTGCGCGCGAGGCGAAGCTGCCTGGGCCGGGGCCGCGGCCAGACCAAAGGGAACTACCCCGGCAACCGGTGCCCCGCGGTGTCCCGCGAGTGTCCCAGGAAGTCCTCCTGTGGCTAGGCCGCGGCCGGACCAGAAGGAAGTATCCCAGCAAACGGTGCCACGCGGTGTCCCGCTGGTTTCCTGCTAGTGTCCCGCCGTGTGTTGCGCATTTACAAAATATCGCTTGCGGCAAGCCACGAGACTGAGATCTATCGTGAGATCTACTGGGTGATCGATCGTGAGATCGATCGTGATATCGAAAGTGAGATCCATAATGAGATCGATGTGATATCGACCGTGAGATCGATCGTGATATTGATCGTGAGATCGATCGTGAGATCGCCTATGGGATCGATAGTGATATCAATAGGGAGGTCGATCGTGAGATCGATTAGGAGATCAATGGTTATATCGATAGTGAGATCCATCGCACGATCGGGAATTACATCGACAGTAAGATCAATAATGAGATCGATGTGAGATCGATCGTGAGATCGATAGTGAGATCGATCACGAGATCGACTGTTGGGTCGATAGTGGGATCGATCGTGAGATCGTTCGTGAAATCGTTCGTGAGATCGATCATGACATCGATAGTGAGATCAATAATGAGACCGATGTGAGATCTATGGTGAACCCCACAGTGGGATCGATAGCGATCGATCGGGAGGTCGATCGATTGAGGTGTTGGGTCCTCCCCCCTCAACCTCCTTATCACACGAAGGGTGGTCGTATAGGTATTCATATTGAGTGCTTGTGGAGGTAGAGGAGGAAGAGGAGGAGGAGGAGGCGGAGGAGAAAAGGAGGAGGAGGAGGAGGAGTGGGAGGAGGACGAGGAGGAGAGGGAGGAAGAGGGGGAGAGGGAGGAGGAGGACGACGAGGAGGAAGAGGAGGAGGAGGAGGAGGAGAAGGGGCGCAAGAGGAGATGTAGGACGAGGCGGAGGAGGATGATGAGGAGGAGAAGAAGAAGCAGCATCAGAAGGACGAGGAGAAGGAGGGGGGCGAGGAGGAGGATGAGGAGGAGGAGGAGGAGTGAGGAGGGAAGAAGGGGAGCAGGAGGAGGCGAAGGAGGAGTAAGAAGAGGTGGAGGAGGAAGAGGAGCAGGAGGGAGGAGGAGGGGACGAGGAGAAGGAGTGAGTAGGAGGAGGAGGAGGAGGAGCAGGAGGAGGTGGAGGAGGTGGAGGAGGTGGAGGTGGAGGTGGAGGTGGAGGTGGTGGAGGAGGAGGAGGAGGAGGAGGAGGAGGAGGAGGAGGAGGAGAGGAGGAGGAGGAGGAGGAGGAGGAGGAGGAGGAGGAGGAGGAGGAGAAGAGGAGAAGAGGAGAAGAGGAGAAGAGGAGAAGAGGAGAAGAGGAGGAGGAGGATGATGATGATGATGATGAGGAGGAGGAGGAGGTGGATAAATCGCGGGAGGAGAAAGAGGAGGGAGTGGGGGAGGAGGAGGGGGAGGAGGAGGGGGAGGAGGCGGAGGAGAAAAGGAGGAGGAGGAGGAGGAGGAGGGGAGCAAGAGGAGGAGGATGAGGCGGAGGATGATGATGAGGAGGAGAAGAAGCGGAGATTACTCCCAAGGGAAAATAAAAAAACGCCCAAGGCAAAATAAAACACGCCACAGGCAAAATAAAACGTGTTTGCCTGCGGCGCTCCAGCCCCGTAGCCAGGTCTCGGCTGCACGACGCCCAAGGCAAAAAAAAGAGCGCCACAGGCAAAAAAAAATCCTGCCGCGCGCAAGGCCCTGCGGCCCGACGCCCAAGGCAAAAAAACAGAGCACCACAGGCAAAAAAAAAGTTTGGTCGCAAACCAAGACAGTGCGGTGGAGCCTAGCTTTGAGTGGGCCACACGGAGGGGAGCAGGGGAGCAGGGGAGCACCTCCCGCCCGCGCGGCGGCCTGCCGCCCAAGGCCCGGCGGCCGGACGCCCAAGGCGAAAAAAAGAACACCACAGGCAAAAAAAAATGGTTTGGTCGCAAACGAAGACAGTGTGGTGGAGCCCTGCTCTGTTCTGGGTAGAGTGGGCCACACGGAGGGGAGCAGGGGAGCACCCTCCCGCCCGCGCGGCGGCTTGACGCCCAAGGCCCAGCGGCCGGACTCCCAAGGCAAAACAAAGAGCACCACAGGCAAAAAAATGGTTTGGTCGCAAACCAAGACAGTGTGGTGGAGCCCTGCGCTGTTCTGGGTAGAGTGGGCCACACGGAGGGGAGCAGGGGAGCACCTCCCGCCCGCGCGGCGGCCGGACGCCCAAGGCAAAAAAAAGAGCACCACAGGCAACAAAAAAAAGTTGTGTTGCAAACCAAGACAGTGTGGTGGAGCCTAGCTTTGTTCTGGATAGAGTGGGCCACGCGGAGGAGAGCAGGGGAGCAGGGGAGCACCCTCCCGCCCGCGCAGCGGCTTGACGCCCAAGGCCCGGCGGCCGGACGCCCAAGGCAAAATAAAAACACCACAGGCAAAAAAAAAAGTTGTGTTGCAAACCAAAACAGCGTGGTGGAGCCTAGCTTTGTTCTGGGTAGATCAGGCCACGCAGAGGGGAGCAGGGGAGCACCCTCCCGCCCGCGCGGCGGCTTGACGCCCAAGGCCCAGCGGCGGGACGCCCAAGGCAAAAAAGAACACAGGCGAAAAAAAAAATTCGGTCGCAAACCAAAGCAATGTGGTGGAGCCTAGCTTTGTTCTGGATAGAGTGGGCCACACGGAGGGGAGCAGGGGAGCACCCTCCCGCCCGCGCAGCGGCTTGACGCCCAAGGCCCGGCGGCTGGACGCCCAAGGCCAAAAAACACAACACCACAGGCAAAAAAAAAGTTTGGTCGCAAACGAAGACAGTGCGGTGGAGCCTGGCTTTGTTCTGGGTAGAGTGGGCCACACGGAAGGGAGCAGGGGAGCAGGGGAGCACCTCCCGCCCGCGCGGCGGCTTGACGCCCAAGGCCCGGCGGCCGGACGCCCAAGGCGAAAAAAAAAGACCACTGGCAAAAAAATGGTTCTGTCGCAAACCAAGACACTGTGGTGGAGCCCTGCTCTGTTCTGGGTAGAGTGGGCCACACGGAGGGGAGCAGGGGAGCACCTCCCGCCCGCGCGGCGGCCGGACGCCCAAGGCAAAAAAAAGAGCACCACAGGCAAAAAAACAAGTTGTGTTGCAAACCAAGACAGTGTGGTGGAGCCCTGCCCCGTTCTGGGGGGATCAGGCCACACGGAGAGGAGCAGGGGAGCAGGGGAGCACCCTACCGCCAGCGCGGCGGTTTGACGCCCAAGGCCCGGCGGCCGGACGCCCAAGGCAAAATACAAACACCACAGGCAAAAAAACAAGTTGTGTTGCAAACCAAGACAGTGTGGTGGAGCCTAGCTTTGTTCTGGGTAGATCAGGCCACGCAGAGGGGAGCAGGGGAGCACCCTCCCGCCCGCGCGGCGGCTTGACGCCCAAGGCCCAGCGGCGGGACGCCCAAGGCAAAAAAAAACACAGGCGAAAAAAAAAGTTCGGTCGCAAACCAAAGCAATGTGGTGGAGCCTAGCTTTGTTCTGGATAGAGTGGGCCACACGGAGGGGAGCAGGGGAGCAGGGGAGCACCCTCCCGCCCGCGCAGCGGCTTGACGCCCAAGGCCCGGCGGCTGGACGCCCAAGGCAAAAAAACACAACACCACAGGCAAAAAAAAAGTTTGGTCGCAAACGAAGACAGTGCGGTGGAGCCTGGCTTTGTTCTGGGTAGAGTGGGCCACGCGGAGGGGAGCAGGGGAGCAGGGGAGCACCTCCCGCCCGCGCGGCGGCTTGACGCCCAAGGCCCGGCGGCCGGACGGCGAAAAAAAAACACCACAGGCAAAAAAATGGTTTGGTCGCAAACCAAGACAGTGTGGTGGAGCCCTGCTCTGTTCTCGGTAGAGTAGGCCACACGGAAGGGAGCAGGGGAGCAGGGGAGCACCCTCCCGCCCGCGCGGCGGCTTGACGCCCAAGGCCCAGCGGCCGGACGCCCAAGGCAAAAACAAAAAGCACCACAGGCAAAAAGAAGCCTGCCGCAAACCACTGTGGTGGAGCCCTGCTCTCTTCTGGGTGCCGGACGCCCAAGGCAAAAAACAGAGCACCACAGGGAAAAAAATGGTTTGGTCGCAAACCAAGACAGTGTGGTGGAGCCCTGCTCTGTTCTGGGTAGAGTAAGCCTCGCGGAGGGGAGCAGGGGAACACCGCCCGCACGGCGGCCTGACGCTCAAGGCCTGGCGGCCGGACGCCCAAGGCAAAGTAAAACACCACAGGCAAAAAAATGGTTTGGTCGCAAACCTAGACAGTGTGGTGGAGCCCTGCTTTCTTCTGGGTAGAGTGGGCCACACGGAGAGGAGCAGGGGAGCAGGGGAGCACCCTCCGCCTGCGCGGCGGCCAGGGGAGCACCCTCCCGCCCGCGCGGCGGCTTGACGCCCAAGGCCCAGCGGCCGGACGCCCAAGGCAAAACAACAGAGTACCACAGGCAAAAAAATGTATTGGTCGCAAACCAAGACAGTGTGGTGGAGCCCTGCTCTGTTCTGGGTAGAGTGGGCCACACGGAGAGGAGCAGGGGAGCAGGGGAGCACCCTCCGCCTGCGCGGCGGCCAGGGGAGCACCCTCCCGCCCGCGCGGCGGCTTGACGCCCAAGGCCCAGCGGCCGGACGCCCAAGGCAAAACAACAGAGTACCACAGGCAAAAAAATGGTTTGGTCGCAAACCAAGACAGTGTGGTGGAGCCCTGCTCTCTTCTGGGTAGAGTGGGCCACACGGAGGGGAGCAGGGGAGCACCTCCCGCCCGCGCGGCGGCCGGACGCCCAAGGCAAAAAAAAGAGCACCACAGGCAAAAAAACAAGTTGTGTTGCAAACCAAGACAGTGTGGTGGAGCCCTGCCCCGTTCTGGGTGGATCAGGCCACACGGAGGGGAGCAGGGGAGCACCTTCCGCCCGCGCGGCGGCTTGACCCCGAAGGCCCGGCGGCCCGACGCCCACAGCAAAACAAAGAGCACCACAGGCAAACAAAAATGGGTCACAAACCAAGACTGTGTGGTGGAGCCTAGCTTTGTTCTGGATAGAGTGGGCCACACGGACTCTCTTCTGGGTAGAGTAGGCCACACGGAGAGGAGCAGGGGAGCAGGGGAACACCCTCCCGCCCGCGCGGCGGCTTGACGCCCAAGGCCCGGCGGCCGGACGCCCAAGGCAAAAAATCACAGCACCACAGGCAAAAAAATGGTTTGGTCGCAAACCAAGACAGTGTGGTGGAGCCCTGCTCTCTTCTGGGTAGAGTGGGCCACACAGAGGGGAGCCGGGGAGCACGGGAGCACCCTCCCGCCCGCGCGGCGGCTTGACGCCCAAGGCCCAGCGGCCGGACTCCCAAGGCAAAACAAAGAGCACCACAGGCAAAAAAATGGTTCGGTCGCAAACCAAAACAGTGTTGTGGAGCCCTGCTCTCTTCTGGGTAGAGTGGGCCACACAGAGTGGAGCAGGGGAGCACCCTCCCGCCCTCCTGGCCGCAAGCGCCAGAGGCAGAATAGATATTTTCGTGCCTGTGGCGTGTTTTCTTTTGCCTTGGGCGTCTGCCCAAGGCAAAATATACAGACGCCCAAGGCAAAATCAAAGGCGCCACAGGCAAATAAAATATGTTTTGCCTGTTGTTTTTTTGCCTTGGGCGTTGCAGCCGAGAAAAAAAAAGCAGCATCAGAAGGACGAGGAGGAGGAGGAGGGGGACGAGGAGGAGGATGAGGAGGAGAAGGAGGAGGAGCAGTTGGAGGCGAAGGTGCAGTTGGAGGAGGAGGAGGAGGAGGAGGAGGAGTAGGAGGAGGAGGAGGAGCAGCAGCAACAGCAGCAGGAGGAGGAGGAGGAGGAGGAGGAGGGGAAGGAAAAAGAGGAGGAGGAAGGCGAGAGGAGAAGGGGAGAAGAGGAGGGATGATGATGATTGGTGTTGATGATGAATGAGGGAGGAGGTGAGGAGAAATAGCGGGAGGAGGAAAGAGGGCGGGGTCGGTGGGGAGGAGGAGGAGGAGGAGGAGGAGGAAAGGCGTGGGGGAGGCAGGAGTAGCACGGAGGGGGAGGAGAGGAGGAGGAGGAGGAGGAGGAGGTGGAGAAGGACGAGGACGAGGACGAGGAGAGGTCGAGGACAAGGAGAAGGCCGACGAGGAAGAGGAGGAGTGAGGAGGAGGAGGAGGAGGAGGAGGCGGGGGCGAGGGGGAGCGAGGAGGAGGAGGAGGAGGAGGCCGAGGAGGTGGAGGAGGGGAGGGGGTAGGAGGAGGAGGAAGGAGGAGGAGGAAGGGGGGGGCAGGTGGAGAAGGAGGAGGAGGAGGAGGGTGATGATGAGGAAGAGGAGGAGGAGAAGGAGGAGGAAGAGGAGGAGGAGCAGGAGCAGGCGCAGGTTGAGGAGGAGGAGGAGGAGGAGGGGGGGGGAGGAAGACAAGCTAGGTGCGCGCGCGTCTTATCTGACGTCCCACCCCTCCCTGCCATCCTTTACCATGGCGCAGGCCTCCTCTTCATACGCTTAATCGGATATCGCAGCATAGCATCGCAGAAGAGGGCATCGCACGGCAGAAGCAGACTTCGGAACGTGCGGGAGGCCGAAAATGAGGCCCGCCACGCAGCGAGAGGAACAGGTTGGAATAAACAGACACGTGCGGATTGGAAAACTGATATGAACAACACACTCCTTCCCAACCTGGTGTAAAACACAGCACGCGGGAGGACCTGGACCGAGCGGATGCCCGAAAATGAGGCCAACGCCGCAGCGGGAGGAACATCCTGGAAGTACCGAACACGCTGGATGGGAACAGCACAATTGTTTATATAAAAAAACTCCCGCATGGTTTTTGTTCCCCCAATCCTGTGTGGAAAAAAGTGTTTGGGACTCCACGCCGAGCCTCCAGAGACCCCAAAGGGAAAGAACACCCACTGCTGCGGAGGAGGAAGCAGTGAGAGGCCCAGACAAAGTTAGTCTGAGCTGTCGGAACAAGATTCAGCTACATCGCAGGGGGCCGCTTCAGCGCGCAGCCGCCTGCGAACCAGCTGGAGGGCCGAACCTTCATCAGGAGGAGCAGGCAGGCAAGAGGAGGCAACGCGAGGGGACTCACGAGGATATGTCTCGTGCCTCGGCGCCGCATTCCCTCGTGATCCACCCCCGTCCAACGACGACGACTGGACCTCCTCCCCCATATTTCCTTCACCGAGAAGGGCACGCGCAACTGCGTCCTCCTCGGCGAAGGCGTCGGGCTCAGCGGGGGCGGCAGAGACAGATTCGAAGGGCCGAACGCCTCTCGTAGAGACCTCGCTTTCATAGCCGACCGCCGCCTCCCGCGCAGCAAGCAAACGAGGCGACAGAGGCTCAAGGCAGGAAGATACGACAGCCTGCACCCGATTGAAGCATTCCATGAAGCGATCAACTTGCACAGTGACGCCTCGCTTGGCCCTGGCGTGCTGTAGGTGAATACCACGAGAGATGTAATCCCACCCACGGTTGCCAGCAACGGTGGGGGGCACGCAACGCGAGCCAAGACCTCGAATGGACCCTCCCGTGCTGTGGCACCTGCAGCGGACGCAAATAAACAGGGCGCTGCCATCCGAGCAATCAAATGCGACCGTTCTATGTCCAAGAGCATCTTGTGCCGTCGCGTGCAACCTAGAAAACCTGTGGCAGCGGCCGTCGGGAGGGCGGTCCTCCGTCTTCTGCCACGCAAGCAAAAAGAACATCGCCACATCCCGGCCCACCACTCCCAATGGTGCTGCTCCGCGGGAGGGCGGTGAGGCTGGGGCTCCAGCTCTGTTTCACTTAAATCTATATTGTATATACTTAGCCACAAGTGAAGAAGCCCCGCCGCCACCTTCAAGGGTGGGCTGCCACCTTATGACACGGGGTTAGGGAAGCCTGCTGCGAGAAACATTGCAAGAAGGCGCCCGAATACATCCTCCGATGCGAAAGCTGGATCTCACGGCCCAGGCCAGCCGTGTTGACAACAGTGCTGCAATCGGAATAAATAGTGGCATCGTTAGGGGACGTGGCAAGAAGACATGCCCACGTGAAAGCGCCGAACTTGGCACCCTGAGGGGTCTGAGGGTACGGGCTACCAACAGGAGCTCTAAACTCAGCGACCGAATCACCGCTCTTGTCCACCATGGTGACACAGGCGCCTGCTCTCGACAATTCTTTTACAGCATGGCGACGGCACGAGCCGTCGATGAACAAGGAACCCCAAAGGCGATTGCCAAGACAGCTGCCATCAGGAGGGACAGAGGAGGTGTCGTGCCAGACCAAAGTAGGACCTTCAGCTGAACCTTCCGGGAGAGGCCTAGGATACGTGTCAGCAGGGCGCCGAAAGGATCCAGAGATGAAGACGAGAACCTGTTCGTAGTCACCCGAGGCCTTAGCAGCAAGGGCGGCCCCAATCATACTCTGATCAACCAGTTCACTGCTGGCTTGCGCTATCGGGGGGTGCCCGCACTCCCAGAGCCGATGGAAGATGGTCTTTACAGTTGCAGCTGAACGGACAACGGTCAGAGACGAGATATCCCATCTGCCGAGCAGAGGCACTGGCGAAGAAGGCACCTGTTACGAAAGCTCGCACTCTGGCTTTGCCCATGGCAGTGTGACGCGTAAACTTGGGAGACAAAGTTTTCTCGACCACGTCGTAACAAATTCGAGGGCGAATGCCCCTCTTAGCTCCCGAGTCTGCCCCTAACATTCGAAAATATCCATCTTTGACAAGCGACGCCACAAGGGAGGGGGAGCAAATGCCGAGCGGGATGTCGTAACCACGATGATCCCGAATTGTCATGAAATCGGGCATCGTCCAGCCGAGACGCACGAGGGACATCCGCAAAACCGAGATGGGCTCCCCATCCATCCGCCAACTACAAACGTCCCTGCTGAAGACCCTGGACCACGCCTCGCGGAGTTCAGGCAGACGAAGAGCCCAAGAGAAGACCCCGAGTTGCACGATCCAAATCTCTTTGCTCCATCTGAGGATGGGGGCGGTGGCAGGTCGCCAGCAGGGGTCCGCGTCCAAAATGGCAATTGTCGTGAGTGGTCTAAGCCTGCTGCAAGGGCGAACTACCGATAAGACGCGACGCCTGAGCGCGCCAAGATCTTGATCGCTGGGGCCAGTGACCTCCGAACCATAGGAAGCGCCCATGAAGGGCCCCGCGGAGAACACCTTCAGGGACGAGGAGCGCGGAAGGACCTTAGATTGTCGCTGCAGGCGACGGGCCGCACGAGCAGCCTTGGCCAGCCTAGCCTTGAGCTCGGCGGAGCGCCGCCCGATGCGAACCGAGCGCCCTGCGGCGCAGTCCATGCCGAGGTTCACCGCGGAGTCGTGAAACATGCCTCCTAAGTCTGCGATGGCGGCTGAGACTTGCATCCCCGCTTGTTTCGAGCTGGCCACCGCCGCCGTCTTGTCGAGGGCGAACAAACACCCGAAACACTCAACAACGGTATCACGAAGAGCTAAAGCCCCCTGCACGATCGAAGACACGACGACCGAAGGCTCACCCGTGCACGAAAGACCTTGGTCGTCAATGTAGACGTCGAGACCGAGGCGTGGAATCGGAGGGATTCTATCGTACCCATTCATACAAAACACTCTGACGAACGTCGTGGCCATCGAGCAGCCAGCGACCACCCCCTTGCGAGCGAAGTAAGGGCCGTCGACGCAGCCTCCTAGACACATGAATCGACCGCAACGGTAAGCATACAGGCACACGCGGGCAATGACGAGGGGAAAGCCGCGAGCCCTACACCGATCTTCCAAGGACTCCAAAGAAGTGTGCTCATAAAATTTGGACATGTCAAAGAAGACGCTGCAAGAGGCTTCGCCTTTAGTGACCCCACTCTCGGCAAGGATCGCTTGTCTCCAGACAACGTCGGCCGCCCCTCGAAACTTGCCAGCAGCCCAGTACCGTTTCAGGCTTCAAGCTCCCAGCGCAGGGCGAGAGGGCGTCGACAATGACCCCAAACCATGGACTAGGAGCAGAACACCCCAATCGGCCTGTAACCACCGGCAGGTTTCGGGAGCAGCACGAGCAGAACAAGAGAAATTTGGGGAGGCAGGCAACCCGCGGCCTCCATCACGAAAAAAATACTGCTGAGGTAAGCGAGCGCAGCACGAAAAGTGACGACAGTGGACGCCGTCCACGCTTACAGCCGAAGCGCGGCGGTAGCTGCGCGAAACTTCACGAATCTCCTGAGGTGAGAGGCGGGGAAGAGGTTCCACAAGTACCCCGCTCGGAAAAGACCCCAATCCAGACTCCCGAAGACCCGCAAACCTCCGACCTTCCTGTTTCAGAAGAGACAGCGGGTCGGCAACGACGCAGCCATTAGCGGCGAGAGTCGTGCTGGCCACCCAGGGGGACGGGTCCTTCAGGAGTTCACGCACGCGTTTAGCCCCTTGATCGAGCCCGACGTGCAACCAAGAAGACCAGTCGTTGCGGCTCTTGGCAGTAAACGTCTGGTCGGCGGCCTGGACGGCCTCGAAGACCTCAGTGAGCACGGGCGCGAGGCCATCTACATCTACGCTCGCCACCGCGGTCGCCACCCGCGAGAAAAGCGGAGCGCAGTCGGCGGAAGCCCCCACGATGCTGAACGGAGGGTTCTGCGGCACCTTGCGGAGACGAACAGAAGATGGGGAGGCAGCAGAACCTCTGCTCGAGTTAATGTACCTTCTGAGTTGCTGATGAAGCCATCTGATCGATCTGCGGGCAGGGTAGCGCACCTGCCCATCCCCATGCAGAATGCTGCGCCACGCGAGCTGAGTCCCAGCGCCTCGGGAGCCAAAGATAGTCGGGGCGTCGCCAATGAGCGGAACCAGGTCTCTCTCAGCCTTGCTGGCCCAAGCTTGGTAGAGGGGCCCCAGGGCGTCGAAAGCAAACCAAAAATCACCTCGCTCCACCGACGCCACAGCAGAATGGATCACGTCCAGCTCCAGGCCCCAACACGAGCCCTCCGGATCGGGGCCGAAGACTTTCGCAGCAGGGATGGGGGGCGGCCTCTTGAAGGACAGAGCTTGCAGCACAGCCAGACAAGGATGAAAGGTCACCTGAACAGGACGGTGCGGGGAGAGCTCGGTGCCAAGTAACGCTTCAACCTTAGGAGCGCCTTTCGCAAGCCCCCCCGAGTAGACGAAGTAATCAAAAGTGGTGGGAGGGCCCGCTGGATAGCGCGTGCAAACTGAGGGCGCAACAAGGGAGCCTCGGACCTGCCCGACGAAATTCGCAGCTTCCAGCTCGCGGGGCTCGAAATTGAAGTCCGCCCCCAACAACCAAGGCGTATGAATGCTATCCATGGCTTCTCCGACCTTGGCCAAAATGCGGAGATTGGCATCAGACAGCCCTTCCGAATGGTGGAAACAGGCCGAGGCCATGCAAATGGGAGCCGCGCCAGGCAATTCGATCTTACAACCAACCAGCCTGCCAGGCAGCGAAAGTTCAGCAACCGGCACAACTCCAAGCCAGCTCCTAGCGAAGATGGCCACCCCCGAAGAAGTATCGTCGTCAGCCGTGGCCAAAGCGGGGGTCCAGACAGACTCCCAACCACGGCGGATGGACCAGGCGCAAGCCTTCTCGATATCGGCTTCTGCTCGAAGGCGGTGCTCTTGACAAAGGATGACGTGAGCTTTCGCGCCCACGAGCATGTCCTGAAGCCGACCCCAAGAGTTCCCGTTGATGGTCTGAACTTGGAGAGACACGCTACCAAGGTGAGGAGCGAGAGGGGGCGGAGAGCTGCTGCCTGACTCGCCAGGGCATGGAAGCTGAGCACCCGGACGCGAGTCCGAAACCTCAGCGACTGAAGCAGACAAAGGAGATTGCATCGGGATGCGGATGCAACTGCACCTGCGCCCAGGCTTCCCCAAGGACATCACGGGATAAAACGGCGCTGGCTGCATTCAAGCGACCGCCGCCTGAGATGCCAGACGCGAGGCGCAGCGCGCCAGCTGATCCGAATAATTTAGTCGCAACGAAGTGTGGCCCGAGCGGGCCCTTAATGCAACGCAGGGTGGCCCAGGCGGGCCCTCGCTAGCGCCATGCGTCTGCAGTGATTGCGCGTCGGGCGTTCCGACCTGCGCAGCAATCAGACAAAGAGAGCGAGCGAGAAGCCGTCGTCGGCGAGTTCGCTGCGATGTCCTGCTCAAATGACTTGCGCCAGAGAAGCGTGAGCAAGCTACCTCGAGCCCTCTGCGCACCAGAGACTAGCACGAGCAGAGGAGAAACAAGGAAAAAAACATAGAAGCCTTGTTTCCCCCCTGGAAGCGATCCTGCATCCGAAGAAACCTACAGCCCTGGAAGCGCTCAAAAGATGAGCGAAGGACGCGGAGGAGCCGCTGAGCAGCCACAAAAGCCGCCTCAGGCCTTGGAGCCTCCAGGGGGGGACGAATTGGGTGCGCTACCGATGATGGCATCCGCTCGCGAAGCCACGTCGGAAGAACTTGAGGCAGCACCTGCATCAGGGACTCCGGCGGCAGCACCGACTGGCGCGGCTTGGCCCTCGGGCGGTTAAGCCCGCTCTGCCAGCCGCCGCCGCTCCTCCGCCAACTGCCGAACCATCGCCGGTCCGCTGTTTCTTGGCCGCCAGCCGCTTGGCGTGCTCTGCGTGCCCCTTGCGAATCGCCTCCACCTTCGAGCGAGCCTCCGCAAACAAGGACTTTGCCAGCGCGCCGAAGCCCGACTTGAACTTCTCCATCCGCTCGCTGATCTCGGCCTGATCATTCTCATCCAGCACTGCGTCCTCGTCGATGCACAGCGAGGACGCGTCGACGCCGCCGAAGAGCTCAGCCAGCCGCTCCTCATCCAAGAGCGTGTCCAAGGACAGTTTGCCAGAAGCAGGCGGCGGAACCTCCTGACCAGCTGACTGTTCCTTGTGCAGCTGCGCCACCAAGTCCGCGTGCACCGACTGAGTCTCCAGCATCTCCTGGCGGAGCTTGGTGATCGTCGCGCGCTGCTCCTCCAACTGAGACTGCAACGTCTCAAAGCGAGTGCACGCGGCGCCCAGCTTCTTCTCGATGCCCATTGCATCTTTGTGCGCCTTGGCCAAACACACGTGCGACGACGCAGGCGCCCGAGCAGGCTGTCGAAGGGCCGCCGCCGCCGCGCGATGAGCTGAAGCCGCAGCTTTGTCACGCATCTTGTCGCAGAGCGATGCCAACTGTTCATACTCGTCGGCTGTGAGCAAAGGGCCAGTAACTGGCGCGCCCGCGCCAGCTTTGCCCTCTCCTTGGCCGCCGCCCTTGGCGTCTGCGGCGGCGCCGCCCTTCCCAGGGAAGAGAGCCAGCGCTGAACCTTGGGACTGCTCCATGCAAGCGTCGGCCTTGAGCGCGCCGCAGAGCTTGCAGAAGTAGAGCCGAGCCTCGCTGCGCCGACAACCGTACCAACCACATGACCAGCGCGGGCTGCGAGAGCCGCCTTTGCCCCCTGTCCACCCTGGCTGCAGCCCAGGCTTGAGAGGGGGCCAAGCAACGCCAGCGCCGCTGCCACCAACATGAGTCGTAGTAGACCCCTGCGAGGGTGGTGAAGACGACCAGTGCGCGTGCCACGGAGTCCATGAAACCCGCCCTTTGCCGCCGCCGCCACCGCCAGGGCCACTGCCGCCCGCCATGACTCGAACGTGGCTCCTGATGCCCAGCGGGGCTGGGAGGAGTCGAAGACTGAGGGTTGAGATCCTTCGAATTGCGCGGGGATGAAAGCCAGAATGACCCGCAACAGCAAGTGGCCGTTCTGAAGTAGTTTGTTGTTGCAAGCCCAGGACGATGCCTGAGCCAGAACGGTTGAAAAAAAGACAATGCGCTGGAGGATCCCGACAAAGCGGAAGCCCGAAAATGAGGCCACCGCTGCAGCGGGAGCAAGAATTTTGGAAGAACCGAACACAATCGGATTGAAAAACACATATGAGCAAAAACAAACAACCCTGGGAGATAATCGCATCCTGTGTGTAAAAACACCATATGCGGAAGAGGGCTTCTGCACCTTGGACGCCATCGGAGGAGAGAGGAGAGTCGTATTCATATGAAGTAATTGTGGAGGAGGAGGAGGTGGAGCAGGAGGAAGAAGAGGAGAAGGAGGAGGAGCAGGAGGAGGAGGAGGAGGGGAAGGAGGAGGATGAGGAGGGGAAGGAGGGGGAGGAGGAGGAGGAGGAGGATAATGGGGAGAGGAGGTGCAGGGGAGAAGGTGGAGGAAAAGGAGGAGGAGGAAAAAAGGATGAGGAGCAGGAGGAGAGGGAGGAGGAGGAGGTGAAGGAGGAGGCGAGGAGCGAGGTGGAGGAGGTGCAGGCAGAAGATGAGGAGGAGGAGGAGAAGGTGGGAGAATTGTGGGAGGAGAGGAGGGGAAGAGGAGGAGGAGGGGGAGGAGGAGAAGGTGGAGGAGGGGAGGAGGAGGAGGGAGAGGAGGAGGAGCTGAGGTGGAGGTGGAGGAGAGGCGGAGGAGGGGGTTAGGCGAGGAGGTGGAGGTGTGAGGTGGGGGGGGGAGGAGGAGGAGGAGGCAGGGGAGGCAAGGAGGGAGGTCCGGAAAGGGAGGAGGAGGAGGAGGAGGAGGAGGAGGAGGAGGGGAGGTGGGGGAGGAGGAGGAGGATGAGGAGGGCAGGTCGAGGTGGGAGGAGAAGGAGTTTGTGCGAATCGTCTAGCTCGAAGTTGCAGGTTGTTCGCTGCTCCGCGCCAGAGTCCCCTGCTTCGTGAATGTTTTCCTGCGCGCTGGAGGCCCGAGGCCCCGGCTGCGTGGATAGTTTTTTGGTTCTCCAGTCTCCCTTGACCGACGAGCTGAAGTCACTTGGAAGGAAACACCACTCTCCCAAGGATTCCTCCTCCTCGTCCGTCCTTTTCATCCTCCTCCTCCTCCTCCTCCTCCTCCTCCTCTTCCGCCTCTTCGTCCAGCTGCTGTTGCTGCTGCTGCTGCTGCTGCTCCTCCTCCTCCTCCTCCTGCTGTTGCTGCTCCTCCTCCTCCTCTTCCTCCTCCTCCTCCCTTTCCTCCTCCCCACAGTTACTCAATATGAATGCTCTCCTCTCTCCCCTGTTGGCGTGCTGGGAGGGGCAGAAAATAGCAGGCACCCCTCCGCGTATTCTTTTTGTCCACAGGATTGGCAGGAATTTCACCGAGTTTCAATAACTTTAAGGGTGGCTCTTTGGGAGATGTTACAGTATCGGGAGCATAGCTCGCGCGCCGCTGCCTTTGGCTCAAGGCACGCGCGCCCTATTTGCCCGGACACCGCGAGTGTTCGTTATGTGCTGGAATGATCATTACATCGATATTATCCTATCTTATCCGCCCACCCCTCATACTGTACCTTCACAGCTACAGCAGAGCGATGGACGCTATTTGCCATCCGATGTCCACGGTCAGCGCCTTGGAATCGGATGCTATATGACAGGCTATATGCCCTATTTGAGTTACCAAGCTCACTTTCGACTTGGTAGCGGAGCTGGCCGCACTCTCGTGTGGTCAGCTCTTGCTCTTCTCAGCCTCACATTCTTCGGCACGATCTTCGTGACCACCTACTACCCTGCGCCACCACTCCCAGTACATGTACGAGGATCTATTCAAGAGCAAGAAGCTACACGAGAGGTACGACGTCTAGACGACCAGATTGGTACCATATACGCTTCATCATTGCGTTACTATCAACCGCTCGGCAACGAGCCAATAACGCAATACCTGAAGCAAGGGCGGGGAATCCCGCCAGACAGAGCGCCTCGAAGACTCGACAAGGCGCTACCCCAGCGCGACACCGCTCATCATAACCGTCCTTCGTTACACATTCTCGGGCTAATCGTTTTCGCTATCATATGGTTCGCGCTGGGGGCAGCAATCGCACACATGCGTCGGGGAGATAACAGCACCGATGGGCAAACACATGGCCCATACTGGGACCCTCAGGGTAATGTACCTTTTCGTGAGTACACTTACGAGGTCAACGCGTGGCTCAACGTTACAAGCGGACGTATGACGCCACAGGCCCAAGCGGCCGTAATACAACGCGGCCTGGGAGGCCTAGCGAGGACACTCGCCATGAGGGTACCGCCGGATATTATAAACTATGGTGCTGACATTGATGGGGTCCACACAGACCCAGTAACTTACATCATGTTCCTCCTCAGCATGAAGTTCGAACGCCTGGAAGATGAGCGACAGCTCACTTCCGGCACACAACTCATCGACTTCCATGTGCCTCACGGGGAACGAATCGACGTCACTCTTACCCGATTCGAAATGGCCCGACTTGAGGCACAGTCGGTGGGATTCGACCTTCCTAACTTCCAACTGCTAGCTACTATCCTATTCCGCGCCTTAGGCGTCGGCAACCAGAAAGCCATGCATTTCTTGCAGCCACTCAACCACCAAATGCCTCGAACACAACAACAATATGATGAGTTGCTGGAAAGGATGCGTTCGGTAGGTCACCTATCCGAACGATCCCCCGGCAACATAGGATCCGTGTTTGGAAGAGGAAGGGGATCTGGTAGTGGAAATTTCTACACTACCTTGACTACTGAAGTCCAGCCTGGAAACGGGCCCTCAAACCTATGGGCCGATGACCCAGGAGAATCCACTGCTTTATTAGCAGGGGATCGATCACAAGCAAGCTGGGCAACCAGCCCTCCTTCTAGAGAACCACAACCACACCGCTCGTTATGGGGGGAATCAAATCCCCTAACCGACGGTGTATCCACCTATTTAGGAGACGAAGATTTCGACTCCGGCACCGACACAGACACTATATCATCACATGGTGTTGAAGATCTAGATTGGTCAGATATCATGAATATGGATAACGACAATCAGCGTGCTGAGCATTTATTCTGGCTGTTACAACAGGCTAAGCGAAGGTGGAGGAGGTTCACACGAAAACCAGTGCGTCGTGTTAGAAGGAGGATACGCAGAAGTTTTAAAGGAAAGGGTAAAGGCAAGCGTGGTCGTCGGAGGTTGAACGGGCGAGGTATCGCAGCATTTCTCCAGAGGCTCTCAGATGAACAACATGATGAGATATTCTTTGGGGGAAAAGGCCGTGGTAAAGGCCGTAGAGAGACCTCAGGTAAAGGTAAAGGTAGGAGGGGAAACCCGCGAGGTAGAGACGGCCAGGTTCTCAAATGCCATGAATGTGGTAGTTCCGATCATCTTGTGCGAGATTGTCCAGCGAAGGGAAATGGAAAGGGCATGTCGTCCGAAGTCCATTTCGGCTCAAGCACGCCATCCATTGAGTATCTGAGCCTCCAGGACTTTGAGGCTATGGAACAGATATTTTTCACATGGGTCGTTGGCATGGACAACATTGACGAGCTCGAGGGGTTTGGTCATGGATTATACGCGTATTACCTCGAGTACGTCCGCCGGTTCGTCACGGGCAGTAATGAACTCACTCCCGTGGAACACGGTACGCTCGGAAACGAGCCTCTTTCCTTCTTCGACTGGATGTTCGGGAACCCAGGCAACATCATGGCCTACGAGAGCGACGACGAGGACTCCACTATAGAGGCTTCGCCTTCCGAGGTTCAACGGAACCTCGAACCTCCGCCCGAAATCCCGCCTGGACACAGGCCTTTTCTGCTGGGAGAATATCCCCATACTATTGAAGACTTAATTGAAATGGAGTCTCAAGCATTTGTTCAGGCCTTCATTGCAGGTGAACCAGGTTCTCCGTTCATACCTCCTGGTGCGCTTGCTCCAGGCGAATATGGGCCGCGTACACTATTGCAGACCCTCATGTGGATGCATGAGATACTTGCAATTGCATATCCTGAGAGTCAAGAGCAAATTGAAGCTGGTATTATGACAGATAATGATAATGATGCTTGCGGTAGCTCAGAGCTACTCTTGGCAGCTTTGTCTCTCATTGACAGTGTAAATCCTCAGGAAGTGCAACGACACTTAGTATACTCCCATGGTAGATGGCGTCGTGCCCTGGAAATGGCAATGGCTATGCGTGGTCATGATCTTCCCCCGCCAGGATGGAATCTCCAGGAGCTGGGGATGAGGCCAAACCATACGGCCATGCGTAACATTGCTAGGCAGCCTATGCTCGTCGATGACCCTGAGCCGACGACTGTGCCTCCTACTCCAGGACAGCCGAGTGACGCCCAGACGCCGGCCATGCAGGGAAACCTGCCTTTACCAGATGCGCCAATGGCCATCATAATTGGTAGTTCGACATCAGAAGAAGTAGAAGGCGATGGTTGTGGGTTAAATGAGGATGACGTCACCATCCTCATGATGGACGTGACTGGTGAGGAAGAGGTCGATTTCGACCCTGATGAGTCTGAATCATCATCACCATCGGCACAAGAGCCACTTGCGCCGAGCTCCACCCAGCAGGGAGACCTGCCTTCATCGAGCGATCCACCTGGGATCGCAGAGGAGCCTCCTCAAGCACCTCCAACGGGTGCCGCTCCTGCTGCATCAGCAGCCTCTTCTGATGAGAACACCAGAAGATCTCGTTCCCATACGCGCGTCAGAGGAGAGCCACATCCTCAGGCTCGACTCCCTCGTGATTGGAGACAGGCTGGCCCAAAGGAACACGCTGCCAGAAGAGGTGGCCAGCTACTTCCATATAACGACCCACGACGCCGAAAAGGGGAACACTCGGCCTTCGGCCAGGGCAATCCTGCCTATAGGGACGGCGATGGCAGACCCATCCGTGGAGGCTATCAGCTTGCAACAAACATCCGCCGCCCTGAAATTCAAGAAGCGCGGACCCAGTTGCGAGATATTATCGCGGCTCGCAAGCAGTATAGGCCTCACGCAGCATGTGGTCCTTGTTCCCAGCCGTTCCAGAATCACAGGCCAGGATGCCCCGTTGGAAACAACGAAGGCCTGAGCCCCAACAGGGGCAAAACCCCTCCTAAGGAGGGCCATCCGCCACTTGACCCGATGACACCGGAAGAGATCGCAGCAGTGAATAGTCGTCTCGGGATTTTGGGCCACTTGGATCCGAAAGAAGAAGAGAAACCTACTCCGGCTCCAAGGGGAATGGTAGCCATGACCCAGGAAGAGAAAGACGCGCTCTTTAGTCTTCCTGGTCTGCGAGGAAACTCGCCTGGCGTCTCTAGCCAGTCCCAACAACCAGAGCCGATCATCAAGGACGAGACAAAGGCTCAACGTGTGGCGGAAGATGAGGAGCGTATTCAGACAGTATATGAACGCACACGCGAGGCAACTCGCAAGATGCTGGAGGATTCCAGCAAGCTCTACATGAAGGGGGCTAGAAAGCCCCCACTCCCACTAACTTCGAAGGCCAAGAGTGAACCCCCGACACCTAAGCCGCCTCCGGCGCCGAAACGCACAGCTCCTATACCAGCATCGTGCCCACGCAGCAACCCCAGGACCCCACTGAGGAACGAAGACGTTCGCTTAGCCGCAGCAAGTCCATTGCGGAACGGGCGGCAGCTTTCGAGCGCAGTGAGTATGCACCTGCGCCAGCTTCGCCTGTGGCGGCTCGTTCCAGGAGGTCCGATGAAGGTGCTATGTCGAGGGGTAAATGGGCGCCGAAGATCAGGGGCAGCGCCAGTCGCGCATCTCCGCGGGGAAACCCGCCAGGCGCTGCTGCCGCAGCTTCCTCCTCTTCAGGAGCCGCAGCCTCTTCAGCAACAGAGGCTCCGATGCGGGGAAACCCGCCAGCAGTTCAGCTGCACCACCCAGGAGACACATCCTTCACTAGTAGGACTCCAGATCTGATCAGGGATAGACTGGCACTTCGGAAGCTCCCACCGATACGTTCGGTGGATGAGCCATTCATGAAGGAATGCAGGAAGGCCGGAATTCTTCCCAGATCCAATGATATTCTTAAAAGGTTAAGCAAAACTATCAGCAGGATATGTAGACATGCGCCAGATAAGCCACATAATCCTGTGTGGCGCCTGAAATCTTTTGATGATCATGATGGTTGGATCAACCTCGTGGACCTCGTGGAGAACTTTTCTTGGAACACAAGTCACTCGAGGCACGCTTATGAAGAGGCCAAAGTTATTAGCGAGCAGTTGTATGGTCGCTCGGTTGACCAACTCGCAGCCATCATGATGGAAGTTGTTCATGTTCGTGAACCAGACGGAGAAGAAAAACAGCGCCTTCAATTCAAGGTGTTAATGCGGGACTCTGGCGAGCCTGCTATCTTCGTCCGCGCCTCTCAGGGGCATTCATGGAAATTGAAAGCTCCATGGTCGCTGTACAGCTACATTGTACTGTGCGACGAACCCGCCGGGAGACCGGCCAAATACCCTGAAGTCGCCATGCATGGCACTCGATGGCACGCTTTCGAAGGCATTATGTGGCACGGCCTGTCCTGTAGACCTGAGCACAACACGAAGAAAACGGGGACAGGCCGTTCACACATCCACTTCGTGCCGACATTGCGCCGCCGTGCCGTGAACAGTGGGTGGGACCCAGAATCAGACCTCGTCATCTTTGTAGATTGGCGCAAGGCCATACAAGATGGTATAAAGTTCTGTTGGTCCGATAACGGAGTCTTCTTGTCCGAGGGAGATAACGGTATCATTGAACCGTATTACATTTCCCATGTAGAGGACCTGACCACTGGAAGGCAATGGCGCAACCCAGAATATTTGGGGATCCGCCGTGCGCGAGTCTCTGTCAGTATGATGACTGCCCCAGATAGGTGGGCTGATGTTGGTGATTCCAGCGTTAAGTACAAGTGGTCCCGAGACCAAGAGGGCGTTGATCCAGCCATGGTCTACCTCCACAGGGACGTTGGGGACCACTACAGCCCCACCCAGCTGGGAAACCAGCCTGAGATCTTTCGGATCTTTATGAACACCGAGAGTGAGGCCGGGAGCGCGGCTCCAAGCCGTGCCCCAAGCCAAGGGCCGAGCGCCGTGTCTTGGCAGGCCATAAGTACTTCAGACCTGGATCAGATTGCAGCTTCGCTGAACCTTGACCAGGTAGAACAGCTGGCGGACAGGCTGTACCAGCAGGATCCCTGGGCCGCAGGCCAGGGAGCAATGTCCGCTATGGCCACGAGAAATCGTCAAGCCATGCAGGGAAACCTGCCTTCAAGCGGACCTGCTCGGTTCGAGCCAACGCACGCAAGCCCCACACAGAGCATGCACACTCCAAGGGGCATGACTCCAGCGGGCACTCCGCCAGCACAATCCCCATTTGGGACACCTGTTCGCCCTGCAGTAAACGGCACACTCATGGAGAGGTTAGCTGCGGCTAGGGCTGATCACAGCTCAGCCCCCCTCAACATGATGCCGCCCGGCACGCCAACGAGTCAGCAGGGAAACCTGCCTGGTACACCAAGCCACCACAGGGCAGGTATACCCGACGACTATCGCTCAAGAGTGGCGGCCGCGGTACAGCAGGTGCAGAACCATAATCTGCCTCACCCAAGTGGGCAGAGGTGGAGGCCAGCCTGGTCCTGGGAACCGGAGGGTCCCAACCCACGGGACCCCGCTCGGCAACGAGCCTTTATCCCTGCGTTCAACGCCCATCCGAGCATGTCTCAGGGCCAGTGGCCACCACCCACGCAGATGAATCCGCCATTATACCCTGACGGTACAAGGGTCCCGAACAAATTTGTTCGGGAATTGGCGGATCAGATGCATAACCTCACCAATGTGCGCTGCAGTGACCACTCCATGTACCCGCACATGGCCTTCATGCCTTCCCCAACATCACCAGAGGTGGTTGTACAACCCACTGCCCATTCAATTGCGTCTGGCAGTAGGGGCGTGCCTGACTACATCAGGCAGACGCACCACACTCAGCAGGCACGTTTCATGAGGAGGCAGGCGGTGCAAAGTGTACGGGACCAGTCACGTGCAGCTGCACTCGATGTGGTGCGGAATAGGGGCTCACCTTTGCGAGGAAACTCGCCCGCCGTGACTCCTACCACTTCCATGCCAAATGTCGAAGGGCCGGAGGTGATGGACCTAACGGGGACTCCCCCATCAGCATTCATGCCCTCCGAGACGGTACTGGAGAGGCAGCGGCGGGTATATCCCAGGGTAGCAGACGTAGAAGTCTTTACTGGGATGGAGGACACCTGTGCTGTATGCCTCGAAGTATTTCAGCCCAGGGATAGTGTGTACCGCCTGAGGTGCAATCACCTATTCCACGAGGGATGCTGGAATTCTAACGTGGTGGGCCACGTGACAAACCAGCGTGAGGGAGATCCACAGCAGCCACCATGTGCGATCTGTCGTGCACCTGGCATTATAACATCGTCCTTCCCATGGACTGGCTCCCTTAGTCAGACTCCCGAGCAGTCAATGAGGGAGCTGCGGGAGCTAAGGAGCATGGTGGAGGAGATGACGGCCAGGATGCTAGCTATGCAGACAGCTTCGTCACACCAGCAGGGGCACCTGCCTGAAGAGGTAAGGCCGCCTATGGCAACGGGATATTTCGATCAGCTTATCCCGATGACGGCGCCTCAGCAGGGAAACCTGCAGGATACTCCTCAGATGTCTCCCAGAGTGGAGGCGAGGTTGAGATGTCATTGGACCCTGATCAGCTGCGCGAGTTGCGTGTACGACATTTCCAGAATCAGATGGATAATACACACACAACGTTTATGCTAGATGCCAATAATCCTGAAACTGATAGTCCGTCGTTAGACCTATCAGAATCCTCAGCGGCGTCAGCAGCAACAGCAGCCAGGGCCGTCAACATCTCAGCGACGAATGAGGAGTTCGAGGAGTGGCTGCGGTACCGGGATCACGTTACGAACGAGGGGCTGCAAGACATCGCCCTTCACTCGTACCTAACGCTGATAAGGCGCACTACCCGCGAGCAGTATATGAGCATACGTGATGAGTATGCCAACTGGCGGGAGGAGCGTGGTGATCACGCCCAGCACGTGTCGTACTTCCAGTACATTGACCTGGCACGCATGGCCGAGAGCGAGTCGCATGCCAGTGTCGTGCGGGGTAATCCGCCAGGGAGTACGAATGTGCCGCGGGGAAACCCGCCTACCGACACAGCCGACACTTCAGAAACTGTGCACATCAAGCAGCCGAGTAAGACGTTCTTGGATGATGGTGGAAATTCCATACTCATCGACGTCGGTTCGAAGATCAACATCATGGGCGAGAACACGAGCCGTAAGTTCGTTCAGGCTGCTGAGTCACATGGTCGTGCTTGTTCATTCGAGCCCCGCTCTCGTTTGCATATCAACGGAGTGGGAGAGGGGTCGGCCCCAGCGGATACCGTAGGCACATTTAGCATTGCCTGCGAGTACCAGGGGTCAGCCCAACACGATTCATACAAGACGAACATTGTGTCAGGCTGTGGAAAGGATCTGCCAGCCATCCTAGGTCTCGACAGTATGCAGGACAAACGCACGATCATCGTGCTTGAACGAGGCCAGGAAAAGCTGATATTCCCTGGTAAGGGGCAGGTCAAGATGGAGCTCCCGGAAGGCTCCAAAATCATGCCGACGACGAAGTTGCCGTCAGGGCATCTGTCGATCAGGTGTGATCGTTTCGGAGCTGCGGGGCAACCCGCCTCGGGCTCAAGCAGCACGTCCTTCCAGACAGTGCTGACAGGCGAGCCGACCCCAGCGCAGGAGCGCAATCAATTGCAGGGAAACCTGCCCCAGGGGTTGATGGAGACGCTCGCCAAGGCCACCATGCGAGGCGACAACATCGACGATCTCGAGACGTTCGATTGTTTTGTTGCCAGGACACTGGCCAAGCATGGTGGTAGTGTACCCATGGGCGCTGTGCAGTCCCGCCGTAATATAGTGATGGGATACACTAATCGTGAATTGCATACGGTCAGCGACGCTAGGTCCAAAGGCGTGCTGAAACAGCTGATGGATAATCCATCGATGCTGACAGCATTTGCGGAGCAATCCGCCTCTGAGGACACGGCGCGCTGCAGTGCTGAGCTCCAGCATCTGAGGGAAGCCCAGATGTTGGCAGATATTGTAGGCACATCTTCTTCCTCTTGAAGATGGCAGGGCGACGTCGCCCCCTCGTCGTCTTGCCTGATGGCTGAAAAGCCGGGGGGTAACAAGGACAGCGGGGCAACCTGCCTTAGTAAGAGGGCTTTTGTCATTGAAGATACGAGGGAGGCATGTGCCGACCTCCGCACGCGAGGTTATATTTGCGACCGTATTTCCCACAACGAACTTATGACAAGCGTGGGCACAAATTATCTAGGTGCGGTGATCAGTGGAGATTACACTCTCATATGGATCAGTACTCCGGGTGACTGGTATATACGAACTCCAGGAAAGAGAGTGGCCCCACACTGGTCACGTATCCAGAACCTGTTGATAAAAGCCAAGAAACTCCGCATGAAGATCATAATATTTGGTCCCCCAGGATATGTTTGGAAGTTATCTCCAGTACGTGATACTCTGGAAGATCTAAAGTTGTCAGTAATACGGATGCGTTTGTGTCATTTCGGTATTCGGTTCAATATGCAAGACAATACACCAAGTGGTACATATGCAGGTAGCATCATCGATACCGATTAGCTCGAAGCTGTGGACATGTACCTGTAAGCAGGCCATACCACAACATGTGTTGGACTGGTACGGCCATACGGTACGACATGCTGAATGGCGGGCTCAGACACGTACTACACTCATCCGTTACCTAAACGACAAAATCCTGGGGAGTACCACCACGCGCGGAAACGTGCCCGTATACTTACATACGTATACACGTACAGACCATAATACTCGTCATTACGTGACGACTCATAAAGGAGGACCAAAATGGTCTGAAGTTATCCGACGTGTAACAATCAATTTGGATACCAACGCGGTTATTCAAGATATCTCAGTTACCGATCAACCAACAGGGTATGATTGGCATGCACCATTACCTGCAGGGGTTGCCAACATCAGTACTCGGTTGTATTGGCAACCCGAGGAACCGGTCTTGCTCGGAAACGAGCCTACTCAATCACCACAGAAACCTAGACGCGTCATCATAGATGACTGTTCTCTCCCCCTCCCGACTCTGGCGATTGACGCATGTACCCATTCCACCACGACAATGAGTACACAGACCGACGAACAAAACGAGCAAGCTTCTTTTTCTTTTTTTTATCTTTTCTCTCCCCAATTTGGGGGCTTCTTTTTTCTTTTTTTTTTTTTCCTTTTTTTTTTCTCTTTTTTTTATTGTTTTTTCCTCCCCCCCGTCCCCCCCCCCCCCTTTTTTTTTTCCCCCTTTTTCTTTTTTCTCCCCCCCCCCCCTTTCTTTTTTTTTTTTTTCTTTTTTTGTGTTTCCTTTCTTTTTTTTTTTCTTATTTTTATTTTTCTCTTTTTTATTTTCCTTTTTTTACCCACTGAATCGCGTATAAAGCAGAAGGAAAGGCTCAAAGCCGAAAAGGAAGCAGGCATCAAGCCTCGCCGTATTAAAAAGCACGTCGAAGACGGAAATGACGATTGCGGCGACGACTTGTCAGGGCTCGGACAGGATCTTATGGCAACCTGGAGTACTGACGCCCCTGTCGAGCTGATAAGCTCCGACGAGGACGATGACCTGTTCCTTACCCTCCCCACATCTATGCCCGACACACACGCTGACATATACAGCATAGTTGCTACACTATGCTATGGCCATAACAATTGCGTGGATATGTTGGAGCTTTGTGGTGGTGAGGGTGGCATCTCAGAGCTTGCCTTCTCAAGGGGACTGTCCTCAGGCGGCAACTTGGACAAGACTACATATGTCGACCTGGGAGACCCCTCGGTGCAGCAGGTGATAGATCACTACTTCAAGATATGCTACGTACGAGTTGCCATACTGCAACCCAGCTGCCGCACCACAGGACCACCATCTTACTAGAACTACAAAGTCAACTATAACACTTGGGAACAGCACCACAGAGAAGACTTACCACACATAATCTATTGTGGTAAAATTGCTGTTACCCAAGATGACGCTCAGAGGTGGTTTATACGCGAACAACCGACAGGAACATGGGTGGACGATATCTCTCCATGGACGAAGCTTGACAACCGACCACACATCACGACCGTGCGCATTGATCAATGCGCTACTGGACTTAAAGATACGACTGGTGACTATATTAAGAAGCCGACAAATATCACCAGCAACGACAAAACAATTCTTAAACCCTTTGAGCGACTCAAGTGCGACGGTCAGCATGTGCACGCACAACCGTGCAACGCCGAGCTTTCACTGGCACAAAAATACACTCGACGACTGCAGTCTGCCTTCGTGGAAGCCGTCTACTTGGCGAAAGCCATTGACACCACGCGCGGAAACGCGCCTATAAATACTGCACATGCGTATCCTGCCGACCTTCCTGAGCAAACTGAACCAGGTGAAGGTATGAGACGCATCGGTGATCGTATCATCCCAAAGGTGGCTACGTGCCCGGCATGCATCGACAACGTCCGAAAGGACAGTCCTAGCCATAACAGAGACCCTACGCAGTGCAAATATCATGACTCTATCTCTGTATACTGGCAATGTCCAGCATGTCAGAGGGATCTTACGAGAAGCAAGGGTGTTAAGAATCACCTTGATACCGAACCTGGTAAATGTCGTTTTGCTGAACCATTTAAACTACCAGACGACACGACCCCGAAGGCAAAACCGTGCCAGCTTGGTGGAAACCCCTACCTAAACCTGGTGAGGGCCAAGCTTCAGCTTCAGGTGGCCGCCAAGGCGCACGCGCCAGGCCACCGCGACCACGATCCTTCGGTAACGTCGATCCGACATCTGGTGCCAGCAGCTACGACATGCTACGAGACGCCCCCGAGCGTGGAAACACGCCTTCTGCGTCTTCTAGCGATGCGCCACAGGTAGCGGCCCGCCGCAGACGTCTACAAGGCGTACCACCACCTCCAGACGCAGTCAACACAGGGGATCAACTACGCAGAGCTACAAGGAACCCCCTTGCCTCCACCGGCTCTGGGGCTCCACGACTACCCGACTGGACGAGATTTGACATCCAACACAGTCTACAGTGTCTCCGTAGTCACGAACCCCATGTTGTGAAAAAGGAACTCCGAAAATTGCATCTGCGATGGTATCATGCGAAGGAGCCAAAGATGAGGCTAATCCTCGAAAAGGTGGGGCTTGATAACGTTCGACTGAACATGATCAAGGAAATATGCGACACCTGTCGGGAATGTAGAGCATGGGAACGTCCAGGAAACTCGACATTACCATCGGTAAGCCTCCCTGGTAACTGGCTCGACGAAGGGGAAATGGACCTCATGTTTTATAAGAAACGGACCATATTTCATATTATGGTTCGTTGTATTCGCCTGGCAGCAGGCCTTGAAATTTCCGACAGAGAACGCGACGCAATCATCGATGCCTACCACTACTGCTGGATTGCCTATCACGGACCCTTCAAAGTTTTATACTCAGATGGAGAAGGCGCCCTGAATAATGAGGCCGCTAACAGCATGATGGCCAATAAGGGCACGGAACTTCGTATCCGAGCACCGGGCCAACACGCGACTTCAATTGAGTCACGAAACGGCATTCTCAGAGGCGTCCTCCACATGATTGAGGAAGAATTGAATAGACACAACATCCCTGTTGTATTCACTAGAGTTTTGGCGGAAGGCATCTTCGTTACTAATGCGTTTACGTTTTATAACGGAGTATCGCCATATCAGGCACACACAGGACGTCAGCCCTCCTTCCTTCCTGATCTCGATACCCTTGACTATCCCAAGGGACCCGAGACTTCAGGACACGAACGAGAACGTCGTGTAAGGGAAGTCAGCCTCGAAGCCATAACTCAGGCTACTGCTGTAGCTAAGACAAATCGGGCTCTTAGGGCTAAGACGACTCCTGATGGTGCTCGCCTCTACTCATCAGGGGATTTGGTCGACTACCACCGACCTACTGCCACCAAGGGCGACCATGGAGGCTGGAATGGCCCATTCCCGGTGATCCGACATGTGCCTGAAAGAGGACATATTGTTGTCAAGGCAGGATCTCGTGAGGTAATTGTGATGTATCCTGATGCTCGTCACACACTATACATCGAATGTCTCCTCACACGGGAACTTGGCATGGATAACATGGCCATGCAAACCGTCCTTGCCTATGTGGCACATCTCAGCGCAGGGAAACCTGCCAAAGTTTTCGGGTATATTCCCGACTACACGGGAAACCTTAACCTGTCAGACGATAGCAAGTTTCACCCGCGCGTACACCTAGCACTACAGTATCTCGTACGAAATTACTTCAGAGTGGAACATGTAGTAGCAGTTCGATTGGCTAAGAGTGTGTCAAGCCTACCTGCAGTAAGTACGCCACCGGGTCTACGCTGATCCACTATGACAACGACATCAGCCCGGCGTTCCACTATTACGAATGTGTGGGCACCGGCTTAAACATTTCTCAGATCACTGGTAGCACTCACTCCAGACTTATTCAATGCTTGACTTCACGTGTCCCTTCCTTAGGATTTCACGATGACCTGGCTAAATATCAGCATCCAAGCAACACGTCTGGAGAACACGAGTCGCCTGGAAACAGGCCTTCTCCAGACACACCATATGCTTCATCGCCTAGCGAAGGCCGTCTGTCGACAATCTATGAGGAAAATGAGGAACACAATATCGAAGCCATGATGCTGGAAGAGTGGTACGACGAATTACGTATGGACCTTCATCCTACGACGATTACAGATGATTATCTCTATTGCGTCCCAACAACTATGCTGCCTAACCAATGCGTTTTGGTTTCAGCATTTGCGGGCGAAGATGATATTACATCATCAGATATGCTCGGAGACGAGCCTAACTCATGTGAGTCTTGTCTAGTATCTCTTTGTTCGAACACAAACGACGAGAGCTATTCCCTAGACAGTGATGAATATGGTCCTTACGTTGAACTATGATTTACATCAGAAATGTCAAAAATAGTGTTGGATCAGACCCAACTTGCACAGCTCGATACCGATATGGTCGCAACGATGAGAGTATATGTATCCAATGCTGCTAAACGTGCTGTGGTTGTCAAAGAAGACGACCTACTGACCAAAGCCGACATAGCAGCACATCCAAAGGAGGTTAGTGAAGCCTTACATACTGAGCTCAAGATCTGGATTGATAACCGATGCTTTGAGATGTACGACTTATCCAAAGCTTCCAACATCATGACATCCAGATATGTATACAAGTGGAAGTTCGTAAAGATGGGTACCGAGAGCGTTAAAACCATTCGTCTCAGATTGGTCCTTCGTGGATTTATGGATACTGAGGCCTTTGATGTGGAAACATTCTCGGGAACCGCCCGAAGGCAGTCTCAACGACTCTTGGCAAGTGAAGCGGCATGTCATCCAGAGTGGATCTTAGCATCCATGGATATCGATAAGGCATTCCTAAAAGGTTTGGCCTACGAGGAACTTGCCCATGCCACTGGCGAGGAAACTCGCATGGTCTGCTTTACTCTTCCACCAGGAAGCGCTCAGGTACTTCGTACCCTACCCGGCTTCTCATCCTACGACGAAAGTCGACGCTGTCTTAGGTGCCTCAAACCAGGAACGGGTACTAAGGACGCCCCGAGAGCGTTCTCTCTCAAACTTCGTACGACCACACGAGCTATAGGACTTTCACCGACTAGTTACGATCCTGAATTTGAATTCAGCCAAGATCTTCTGACTGCAAAACATGTCGATGACATTAGTATGACAGGTCTAGAGAAAAATATCGACGACGATGTACAACGTGTCGAAAAGGTTTTTGGCAAATGCAAGCTCAACAAGCACACATATACGAACTGTGCCGCCCGCTACACTAAGAATGATCAGGGAGATGTGATCATGGACCAGGACGAGTATATCAAACAACTACGTCCCATCACGCATCCAGAACTTACAGGAGCGGCGACCGACGCCAAAGCCACGAAACTTATTACCGACATGTTCGTCAGCCTGCGAGGAGCCCTCGCCTATGCCCTTCTTACTCAAATCTGGCTTATGGTATATGTGGTCTCTCTTCAGAAAATTCAGGAGCCCACCAATTTACAAGTCAGACGTTTGAATGCTGTGACGCGAAAGCTGATCAGCAGTCCGAAACGCATCACCTTCCCTCGGATGAAGCCGACGAATGAAGTCGACATCCATAGCGATTCGGGATATCGGAAGCTTACCGGGGAGGAGGATGACGAGACCAAGGGCTACGGCATACGCGGGGCCAACGTACTGCGGCGAGGAAACTCGCCTCAAGGCAAGTCCGTCGTTCACCTCTGTGACGGACTATGCAAATCACACCGATTACAAGTGAGGTCCAGTTATGCTGCGGAGGCACTTGCAGCCGCACATAACCTTGATGAGTGTTACCCTACGCTCATTACTCTCCACGAGCTTAAGGCAGGGGCTTTGACTCCACGACAACTACGAGACATGCGTGAAGTTGGAGGCCTTGCTATCAAAGTCTCTCTAACCATAGACGCTGAGTCCGTCTACAAATCTTGATCAAGCAGGGATCTCAAAAAACCTACAGAACGGACTCTGCTTGGACATATCAGTTGGATACGTGAGCTCATTGATATAGGTATAGTACATAATGTGCAGTGGTGTGATACTAGGGATATGACCGCAGATGGGCATACAAAGGGAAGCATCGATCGGGAGCTGCTTCTGGAAGTGATGTCAGGCACTCAGTCATTTAAGTATGACGTGAAGCAATTTGTTCCTTTTCGGGGTCCCGAGGACAGAGACAAACCCAAGTCTAATCAAGTTTAGTCTGTCCTTGTTGCCCTCGCGGTCCAGTTTGCCAGCACGGGCGCCTATTATAAAGGCGCCCCTTTAGTTGCTCGGAAACGAGCCTCATATTTCACGCCTGGCAACGAGCCGGCTTCATACAACTCAGGCTCTTTGCCTTAATACACATTTGCTTAGTGAGGTATGGCCTAATTTTGGCCTACCTCTAACTAGGCCGATAGCCCTTCATTATTTGAAGGGGCTGTCCTGTATTTGCGTGAAATACTTTGCGAGGAAACTCGCCTTACATTCTGGCGTTTGGCCAGTTTGTACGCACTGTTTTCATTTCTTTGCAAACAGTCGTGCGCGCGAATTTTGCGTGCGACTATGCTCTCCGTGTCCTCCCCTCCCGACTTTAAGGGTAGCTCTTTGGGAGATGTTACAGTATCGGGAGCATAGCTCGCGCGCCGCTGCCTTGGGCTCAAGGCGCGCGCGCCCTATTTGCCCGGACACCGCGAGTGTTCGCTATGTGCTGGAAAGATCATTACATCGATCTTATCCTATCTTATCCGCCCACCCCTCATACTGTACCTTCACAGCTACAGCAGAGCGATGGACGCTATTTGCCATCCGATGTCCACGGTCAGCGCCTTGGAATCGGATGCTATATGACAGGCTATATGCCCTATTTGAGTTACCAAGCTCACTTTCGACTGTGGGGCTGCTCCAGTCACGGGCGCTGAGCCCCGGCGGGACGCAGACCGCAGACAACAGCAAGGACGACGCGCAGGATCTACCGATCGATATCAAGAAGCTCAACTGTACAATTCATCACGGGCATGAACATCCTGGCGACGTGTATCTCTTTTCCTCTGATTGCGATGACGAGTGCCCAGAACCAAGCACGAAACGCTGCGCGCAGATTGTACCGGCCGGCGATGTCATCACTTGCTGTGTTCAACAGGATAGCGATTGGAGGGTTGCCCCAGGATACCGATGCGCCTGGAGTGCGTTCAACAGGTGCACGAGAGGATATTGTTGTGGCGCTGGCCAGTCACGGCTCAGTAGTGATCCGGACCGATGTAATCCGTGCTAGATCATTTGTCCTCCTCTCTGCCCGCTCGGTTTAACGTCCTGCCCGTTCGTACGGCAACTTGCACGCTTGCTTTCGAGTTGTGCCCGCCGGGCCTGTCCGCCCGACGCGACCCTTAGCGAAGCGAGATGGGCATCGTGAGATGGAGGAGACGATATTGAGGAAGAGGAGGAGGAGGTGGAGGAGATCAGGCGAGCCGCGTTACTCGGCAGGAGTCGTTGTGGCATTTGTTGGCTGAGGCTGCGGTTGGGTCTCGCAGAGATCCGTCCCCTCCCATAATGCCTCCGCTCCAGCAGCCTGGTGCGCATTTTGCACTCCGCCGGCTGAAACTGCCGCTCCTGGGAAAGAGGGAGGCGTCGCGCGCCACAGGGCTGCGGTTGTGTGGCGCGCGGTGCTGGCTGCCTGCTCGCCCGACTGCTCTCAGTTTTTGTTTGTTTTTTGTTGTTTCTCTCTCTCTCTCTCTCTCTCTCTCTCTCTCTCTCTCTATATATATATATGATATGTGCTGTTTTGTTGTTGTTCTCTCTCTCTCTCTCTCTTTCTGTCATTATTTCTCGCGGCACACCTCTCTGGTTTACCCTTGTCTATCTGGCCGCTTCTCTTGCACGTTCCATCGATCCGTTGGTTACTGCAGCACGTCGGCGCGAAATAGGCGCTCTCGGGAGGGGATGAACCAGCGCTTTGCCGGACATGCAAAAAAAAGGGGCCCACGGCTCGAGGCAGCGTCCACGGCTTGGTGGGCCTTGCCAGAGCAGTTCCATGGTGCGGCTGGTCACGCGCCGAGGCCGAAGCAGGCAGCAACAGTCTCGGCCTCCCAGATGGGGTCGGAGCAGATGGGGTCGTAGGATCGCGCTTCATCGCCGATGCGGCTCGATGCGGAGCCCGATTTCCCCCACGCGGACGGCGCCGATGCGCCGCCGACGTCGCCAACGCATCGCCGATGCGTCGGCGATGTATCGCCGATGTATCGGCGATGCGGCGCGATCCTGTGACCCCGTCTACTCCGACTCCATCTAGGAGGCCCCTAAAGAGGCGGAAGGTGCAGCACCTGGCGTGGTCGGCGTCGCTGATTTCTCCAAGCCCCTCTCAGAACATGCTGGGCAGGAAGGCCGTTGGGATGTGCGTCTTCTAGTCGACCAGCGGGGCTTCCGAAGTTCATTGGGATTTTTTGGAAGGGCCAGAAGGGCCAGAAGAGTTCAAGGGTCGGGGTGAGAACAAATTCAAAGGTCCAGCACGCCAAGCACACCTCCGGAAGGCTGCTTGGTGGCAGTCCGGAAACGCCTGTGCAGGGAAAGGTCGAACGAAGGTGCGGCCGTGCATGTGGATTGCGTGTTTACCCAGCCGTTTGGACACTACTGGGGGCACACCGAGGAGGGTGTTTCTGCGGCCGTCTTGGGCTTGTCGCGGGCTCTTTTCGAGCCGCTCGGACCGTCTTGGGACCATTTTGGAGGCCTCTTGGGGCGTCTTGGATTATCGGAAGCCCGAAACACGAGAACGCTAGCATCATACCATCATACGTAGTGGGAATCACGTGGTGAGTTTGGCATCTTGGGGGCATCCTGAAGGTCCTCTTGTATAACTTCGGGGGTGTCTTTGGGGCCTCCTCGGGCAGTGTTCGAGGCATCTTGAGGCCGTGTTGAGACCGCCTTCGGCCGTGTTGGAGGCATCTTCGGGCCGTCCTGGGGATTTTTGAGGCGTCCTGGAGTTTTCTCAGTAGCCATCTTGTGCCACCTTGGCCACGTTGATGTCGGGTTGCCTGATCTGTAGGGTGCTGTTGTGAATTCCAGGAGAGGAGGGTGTGACGGTGAGAAGAAGAAGAAGAAGGGATGGGAGGCTGGGAGGGGAGGTTTTTGAGAAGCGTACGGATAATGACCTTAATAATGATCATCGTACCTATATGTACATTACTAAAAAGAACCATGTGTTAACCAGCCAGCGTGGGCCCCAAACAGTTTGCTCCTAGCAGTCTATGTTGTGCAATCTCTGTGAAACAAATCCATGTGGCGAAGACACGTGGTGTATGTTGTGTAATTAATGTTGTGCAATCAATTTGCTACAACATACGCTGTACAATATTCGTGGTGCAATACATGTTGTGCAGTGCGCGTTGTGCGCGAGATTTGTGGTTCAATCTCTGTGGTGCGCAATCCATCTGGTGCAATCGACATTGTGCAATCGGCGTGGTGCAATTTATTATGTGCAATCTATGTGATGCAGTCCATGTGGTGCAATATATGCTGTGCAATCTAGGTGGTGCAATCTATGTTGTGCAATCTGGGCGGCGACGGGGTGGCGACGGCCAGCACGGAGCCGCCAGACCGACAACCAGGCCCTGCTCCTTAGAATCGACGCAAGATCCCCAAAGTGCGACCACTGCTTCGGGAAATAATTACAGCTGAGAAGCTCCAATCAGTGGATGCTATGGATCTTGAGATCGATAGTGGAATCGATAGTGAGGACGATTGTGAGGTCGATCGTGAGACCGAGAGTGACATCGATTCAATGAGATCGATAGTGACATCGATCGCGGGATCGCTCATGCGATCTCTAGTGAGATCGCTTGTGAGATTGATAGTGAGATCGATTGTGGGATCGATGGTCAGATCGATCGAGAAGTCGGTAATGAGATCGATGGTGAGACCGATCTAAGAAGATCGACCAGGAACCTGGGAACCCGGGAACCTCGCCGCCCTCCGAAATCGGTCCGGAACCCGGAACAAGGAACCCAACCGTGAACCCGGGAACCCAGCCTGCCACCAAAATCGGCGGGGAACTTTCGCCAAATCTTTCAATCTCCGCTAGGACCCTTTCAGTGCAAGCACTGATTGGGGAATATCCGCTAGGAACCTTTGCAAGCACTGATTGGGGAAAGAGAAGCATTATAAACATACGCATAGTAATCATGATAAGGGCCAGATAAAACACATACGAATTAACATCCGATGAGTAGTACTACGAATAATTAGCATAAAAGAAAGCAGGTAACGGCCCCTGGAGGTAGCGCTTCCCCCGCCCTCTGCAGCGACACGCCAGGCCGCGGCCACTGGAGAATGACCATGCACATTTTCTGGGAGGAGTGGGCGGGGGGAGGGGAGGGGGGGTTGAGATGGGGAGGGGGGGAAACCGTGGAGGGATGGTCAGGGTGGGGGTGGGGGATCTGCTCACTAATGATTCCCTCTGCGTCTTTTTTTCGCTCCCCCCCCCCTTCCCGCTCGTCGTCCCCACTGCTCTCCCCTCGGGATCTCCTCGTCCTCCTCCCTTCCCCCCCTCCCCCGCTTCCTCCGACTTTTTGTTTGTTCTGTCCGTGCCTTCGAGCTCCCGACCCTTCCCAGCGGGTCCCGGGCTGGCCTGCCGCCAAGGGGCCTCGGGGAGGAGGGGGGCCATGGAAGGCGCCCCATGATGCCTCACGGCGGCCAGGCCAAGAGACGAGCCAAACTTGAAAATTTTCAGCGCTTCCTCTGCTTCGACGGCGTGGAGGGGGAGGTCCCTCCAGGCCTTCCCCGCCAGGCCTCGCGGCGCGAGGCCAGAGCGCGCGCGGGAGCGGCCAGAGCCTGAGGGGAGGACGACGTCGGCGGCGGCAGCGGCGTGTGTGCGACGGCGCGGGCGACGAGGACGAGGACCACGACAACGGCGGCGGCGGCGCGCGCGCGCGGGGGAGCGGCCGCGGCAGGGCCTGGAGCTCGATCCGAGGACCCAGCGCCCCGCGCCTCCGCTCTCGGCCAGCGTTCTGCGCCCTCGCCGCGGCAGCCCCGGATGCCCCGCGCGGCCAGCGACTACGAATGTATTTTTCTGTTTTGTTGCGTGCCTGTGTGTGTGAGAGAATGTGTGCGTGCGTGTGTGTGTGTGCGTGTGTGTGTGTGCGTGCGTGTGTGTGTGTGTGTGTGTCTGTGCGAGTGTGCGTGTGCGTGTGCATGTGTCCTTTCTCTGTTTCGACGCTGCGCGCGTGATTGCGACCGCCAAAATCGTGCGTGTATATGTGTGTGTGTGCTCGTGTGTGTGTGTGTGTGTGACTGCTTTACCTCGTCGCCGCGCGCGAAACCCGCGACCGCGCACACTTGTGTGTACGTGTGTGTGTGTGTGCGCGCGTGCGTGTGTGCGTGTGTGTGTGCGTGATTGCTTGTGTGTGTGCGTGATTGAGTTGCGTGCTGTGTGGTGTGGGTGTGTGGTGTGTGTGTGCGTACGTGTGTGCGTATGTGTGTGTGTGTGTGCGTGTGTGTGTGTGTGTGTGTGTGTGTGTGCGGTGTTTGGTGTGTGTGTGTGGCGTGCGTGCGTGCGTGCGTGCGTGTGTGCGTATGTGTGTGTGCGCGCGTGCGTGTGTGTGTGTGTGCGTGTGTGTGTGTGTGTCTGTGTGTCTGTGTGTGGTGTGTGTGTGTGTCTGTGTGTCTCTGTGCGTCGTGTGCTTGCGTGTGTGTGTGGTGTGTGCGTGTGTGTGGCGTGTGCGTGTGTGTGTGTGTGTGTCTGTGTGTGTGTCGGTGCGTGCGTGTGTGTGTGTGTGTGTGTGTGTGCGTGTGTGTCTGTGTGTGTGCGTGTGTGTGCGTGTGAGTGTGTGTGTGTGTGTGTGTGTGTGCGTGCGTGCGTGTGTGTGTGTGCGTGTGTGTGTACGTGTGCGTGTGCGTTTCAACTTATAGATATAACACGGTCTCAATTACCCGAAGTAGCTTGGGGAAGTCAGGGGCCCAGCCACACATGCATTATGTGCGTCGGTGTTTAGATTTTCACCCGTCACACACCCGCATGCACACGTCAGTATGTTTGCTGTGCTGAGTTGTGTGTATAGCCGCCTCATGCACACCACAGCCTTTTGGTATCAAGAATCCTCCAGCTCGGAGGGTTTAGGGCGCCGCTCAAAGCCTACATAGGCCGCAGAGATTCTGGGTCTTCCGAAGTTGCAGGATAGTTTTCGCTCGTGCTGCCGTTGGAAAGATTGGTTGGACGTGTGGCTTGTCTATTCACATCCGCTTCGCGGGCGGCATCGGCCTGACCGACACGGGGGACCATGACAAGCGACGGCACAAAGTGAACAAAAACTTACATCACATCACACGCGTGTTTCTGGGAGCGTGGAGCGTTTATCGTTTGACTTCGCGTGCCACACCCAGTTATCCATAACCCAGTTCATATCCAAAAGCACGATAACTATTCTGGTTGCAGTGTGTAGTTTCCAGAGTTGGTGGTATTACAGTCTCAAACGCAGTGATGTACCGCGACCGCGTTCTCGCAGACCGACAATTATTGCAGCGAGTTGGAAGCTACATGTTTCTTCGAAACGATCGATGGCTGCGCAGGTTTTTCCTCATTCACGTGGCAACCTACCGAACGCACGAAACATGCAATCAAGCGGCACGATCATGCTTTTGGACCCTTATGCAGGTAAAAGCAGAACACGAGATGCTTCAAGCCAGCCAGGAGCACTTCGAAGCTTTCCATCGTTGGGCCGAGCCACGACAGGTGGATCAGCCCTGGGGCTGGTTTCATACATATACGCGTGGTCAGCGGCACCCGCTGCTTTGTTTCACGATATCATCTACACTGTGCGATTCAAGTCTGTCTCCATGTTCCACATAGCGTATTTAGGTCCTACTACGACTTCCAGCATATGTCTCTATGCCACTCTTCCTCTTCGTGCCGCCATTAAGTTGACAATCGTTTGGATTTCCACGCAGACAGCATCTCTCACGGGACGCGTCACGCCCGCTCCTCACACCGTCTACGACCGCTGCAGGTGATTAGGGTCGTATTGTCTACATGTATCCCAAGCGTGGAGGCCGCGGCTACCCCCCAGGCTCGCTCAGACGATATCATATCCCGACATCTGCAGGTTCGGCGTCCGCTCGCGACACTAAGTGGCCCCCCGCTGCTGAATGGAATGGTTCATGATGTCCAGATTGTGACAGGTTGGTCGGCAGCTTTGCTCATCCGTGCTAACTTCATACCTGAGAAGCCATATAGCCGCCAAGTTGCATCGTTGCTCCCAGCTGGCCTGTGGCAGGTGCTGTGTGTATATCCGCCAAATACGTTGATCAGCGCCGCCCACGTGATCCAGCGCGAGGCTTTATAATGTGTTGCCAGAGCTGGGGTCCCAGGACATGTATGCGCAGTGACGATGGCTCTTACCTCCTGCCTCACCTGATGTCGGCTACGCCGTCTACAAGTAGGAGGACGCAAAGCACGAGACCGTGCTCGACGCCTCTGCCACAGTCTGCCACCCGTCCTGCAGTCAGCCCTGGCACGACCAGGGGAGGCAGACCTGCGCCAGGCCATGGAGCTCCTTGGGTTCACCCTCGTGCAGGCCCGTTGCATTCAGGACCCGTGCAGTTATCTTGGACGCGGGCCAGACGGCCTCAGCTTCATTTGCCAGCTGGGTTTGGGCTCTACATCGGCCCAAGGGCCTTGACCCGTGGGACCTCGGTGCGGTCTGGAGGTGTTGGTCGTTTCCGGGAACATCCCCGAGGATTCAGAAGTCTTTCAAGGGGCCCCCGTCCAGGAGCGCAGTAGGTTCCTCTTCTTGGCCCCTGGGTGCCAGCAGTGGTTCCTCATGTTCTGCATCACCCTCACCCCCACGCACCGAGCACATGCACTAGAAGGTGCGCACATATCAGATGCACGCCCCGAGGCCAACAACTTTCGCCAATCCCCACCTCGGCCGTCTACGTGCTCGTTACCGTTCACACCCTCGTGCACGCCTTCGTCGAGCGCAGCGTCGAGCTTACGTGCCCATATCACATGAGCAGACGGTACTGAATCAAGACTGGTACGACCGTCGGATCGAGGCACAGTGCACGAAAAGGTTGGGTTTCTCCGAACCCCTGGCTGCACGTCACACATAGCAGCACCCACTACAGCATATATTCCATGATCAATATGATGTCATGTTTGCTCGTCATGTTGCTGATCATGACCTCCATGGACCTTTGCATATGTATGCTCATGGCTGCGTGGTCTTACTACTCAGATGGATGACCGCGGCAGCTAGACATATTCAGTGGGATGTGCTAGGCACGTGCAGAAAACACGGCAATTGTTATCTGTGCGCACTATGGGAATTCAGCGCTATGTACCCGCATTGGATGGATAATATTCGTGTCAGATCTGTTTTTTGCTGCCCGCCTTCTGTCCGTTGGGCTTCCCAAGCCAGGTGAGATTTTCATTAATGTTGATACCCCAGCAAGTTCGGCGATGGCTGGCGCAGACTGTTCATCAATCTCGGCCGTCCAGGCCGGGCTGGGCCAGTTGGGCCGCGCATTCAGTGCGTGCTCTCACGCGTCCAGAGCTGTGCAGACGCAAGCGTTTCATGGACATCACTCGGGCTTTTCGAGCCACTGAGTTCACGGAGTTCAGCAAGCTTACATTGTCCGGCGTTGCTGCCACAGCGCGGGGTGACGACGCGCAGCGGATGCAAGTTCTAGACCGACATACTGATCCGTCCTATCGCGCTTCCCGAAAACGACCCTGCCCTGCCCTCGCCCGTGGCGAACGACGATATATTTCCAGGTGACGATACAACGACACGAGTTTGAAATTAGGGCCTCATCAGGGCCCACAGGTACATGCTTTACGGTGGGATATAAGGACCATAACACACTGGGGCGTAAACAGTTTATGTCAGCCAGCTCGATGGCTCCAGATGTTGAGCCATGCTCCTGATAGACGGCGCGTAATCGACACTGCGATTGAGACGGTGCTCTCTTGATACCGACTACTATATGATTTCACCATCCCTAAGTCTATGCGCGCGCGGGGCGAAGGCGCACTTAAGCAAGGTCTACTGCGCAGGGGGCGAAGCCCTTATAGGGAGGGGGTCCGGGGGAGGGGGCAAGCGGAGGAACAAACATCGAAATGCCCTTTTCCATGTTTCTGCTCGAGTGAAGCGGCTCGCGGGCGGCTCCCATGGCCCGTTTCCTAGTATTTGTTCGAGCGACGCGGCCCAGGGGTCCCAAGACGGCCCAAGAGGGCTCCAAAACGGATTCAGAGGGCCCCAAGAGGGCCCAAGAGAGCTTCAGATGGCCTTCAGACGGTCCAAGAGAGTCTGCAGACGGCCCCAGAGGCCCTCCAGAAGGCCCCCGAGAGTGCCTCAAGGTGCCAAATGCATTGATTTCCTTAGAGTTTTTGCAGTTTCTTTTGGTTTTCCCTTCTTCAGTCCAAGAAGGGCCCCAGACGGCCCCAAAGATCGTCCCAAGACTGCCCCAGAGGCGACCCAAAGGGGCCCAAAACGGTCCAAGTGGACCCACATATGGGCCCAAGACGGCCCCAAAGGCCCCAAATATCGTCCCAAGACGGCTCCAGGGGTCCCCCAAAGGAGCCGAAAACGGTCCAAGAGGGCACCCAGACGGCCCAAGAGAGCCCCAAGACGGCCCAAGAGGCTTCCGGACGGCCCCAAGAGAACCCCAAGAGCAGGCCCCAGGAGGAGGGGAAGGAGGAGGAGGAAGAGGAGGATGAGGAGGAGGAGGAGGAGGAGGAGGAGGAGGAGGAGGAAAAGGGCGAAACGGAGGAGGAGGGGGAGGGGGAGGAGGAGGAAGAGGAGGATGAAAAAGAGGAGGAGGAGGAGGAGGAGGAGGAGGAGGAGGACGAGACGAGGACGGACGAGGACGAGGACGAGGGACGAGAGAGGGAGAGGAGGAGGATGAGGAGGAGGCGGAGGAGGAGGAGGAAGGGAGGTAGAAGGAGGAGGAGGAGGATGAGGAGGAGGCGGAGGAAGACAAGTTAGGTGCGCCCACGTCAACATCTGACATCCTACCCCTCCCTCCCATCCCTTACCATGGCGCTGTTTTTCTCTATCCGCGGACGCGTGTCGTAGCGGACCTGTGGCTCCGCGCGCGTGTGCGTAGTGGGTGGGGGTGCGCGTGCGTGCGTGCGTGTGTGCGTGGTGTGGTTGTGTGGTGGTGGTGTGTATGTGTGTGTGTGTGTGTGTGTGTGTGTGTGTGTGGCGTGCGTGCGTGCGTGCGTGCGTGCGTGCGTGCGTGCGTGCGTGCGTGCGTGCGTGCGTGCGTGCGTGCGTGCGTGCGTGCGTGCGTGCGTGCGTGCGTGCGTGCGTGCGTGCGTGCGTGCGTGCGTGCGTGCGTTGTGTGTGCGCGCGTGTGATGTGGTGTGACGCGGTGTAGCGTGGTGGTGGTGGGTGGGGTAGTGCGGTGGTGGTGGCGGTGCGCGGTGGTGGTGCGCGTGCGTGCGTGCGTGCGTTGGTGGGTGGAAGTGGCGGTGGGTGTGCGTGCGGCGGGGCGGGGCGTGGTGCGGCGCGGTGGTGGCGGGCGGATGGGCGCGCGAGAAAGAGGCCCGCGCTGGGGCGAGAACGCCATCCTGAATGACGGGGGCAAAACACCGATCCGAAAATGAGGCCCGCGCTGCAGCGGGAGCACGATTCGGAACGATTCGGGAGCAGAACTGAGGCCGGCGCTTCAGCGAGAGCAGCATTTTGAAAAAAACGCAGGCGAAAACCCAACTCCCGGGAATCCTGTTCGTAAAAAACAGTACGCGGGGGGGGTCTACTACTTTCAGGCCGCCTTCGGGGGAAGAGGGAAAATAGTATTCATATTGAGTAATTGTGGAGGAGGAGGAGGAGGAAGAGGAGGAGGAGGAGGAGGAGGAGGAAAAGGAGGAGGAGGACGAGGAGGAGGAGGAAAAGGAGGAGGAAAAGGAGGAGGAGAAGGAGGAGGAGGAGGAGGAGGGAATGGAGGAGGAGGAGGAGAAAAAGGCTCCCAACAGAGAGCGGTGACGTAACACGCGCTTACCAGCAAGGCTCCCAAAGAGCGAGCGGTGACGCAACAAATTCTTACCACCAAGTCTCTCAATAGCGAAGGGTGCCATGAGCCATCTCTGGCATGTTGCTGAAGCGCTCTTTCCGTTCCCGTGCCGGCCCAGGAAACGGAAAGAGCAAGGTACGAGTGATGACGTTCTAGTGTGGGGTGAAGCCTTAAGGGAGGGGACCAGGGGAGGGGCGAGGCGGAGACGCAGGGTTGGTATAGGCCGGTGTTCCATAGGGTTTTTGAATGTTTTTTTTCGGGTTCCCCCCCCAAGACGGCCCAAGAGTGCTCCAAGAGAGCACAATACCGCCCAAGACGGCCCAAGAGGCCCCCAAGAGGCGCCAAGAGGCGTCCCAAGAGGCCACCAGCAGGCCAAAATCATTGATTTTCCTTGGGGAAGCGTTTTTTGTTTAGCATATACGGCTTTTCGGCTTTCACGGCGTTGACGACGGTCCAAGAGGCCCCCAAGACCGCCCCAAGACGGCCCAAAAGGCTCCAACGAGGCCCCCAAAACGGCCCAAGGGGGCCCCAGACGGCCCGAGGCGCCCAACACGGCCCAAGAGGGCCCCAAGACGACCCCAAGAGGGGGACCACGAACCGAACAGTCTAGCTTTTCGCCCCAAGACGCTCCCAGGAGGCCCCAAGGGCCCCCCAAGAAGCCCCAAGAGGCGTCCCAAGAGGCCACCAGGAGGCCAACATCATTGATTTTCCACTGGAGAATCATATACGGCTTCTCGGCTTTCACGGCGTTGAAGGCGGTCCAAGAGGCCCCAAAGACCGCCCCAAGACGGCCCAAGAAGCTCCCAAGAGGCCCCCAGAACGGCCCAAGAGGGCGCCAAGACGGCCCAAGAGGCGCCCCAGACGGCCCAAGAGGGCTCCAAGACGGCCCTAAGAGGGGGACCACGAACCGAAAAGTCTACCCTTTCGCCCCACGAAGCTCCCAGGATGCCCCAAGACCCCCCCAACAAGCCCCAGGAGGCCCCCAAACGGGCTCCAAAAGGGCCCACATAGAACTCCCAAGAAGGCCCAGAGACGCCAAAGAAAGAGCGATCGGTAACGCAAAAAGCTCTTCACACAAGGCTCCGAAGAGCGAACGGTGACGTAAACAAGCTGGTAAGACCAAGGCTCCCAGCAGAGAGCGGTGACGTAACAAGCTCCTGACACCAAGGCCCAGCCAAGGCTCAGGAACGGGCGGCAACGCAACAATCTCTGAACACCAAGACTCCCAAGAGCGAGGGGTGACGTAACAAGCTAACAACGCCAAGGCTCCCAGTACGAACGGTGGTGTGAGTTGCTTCGGTTCTGGCCCAGGTCTAGCGCCTTCGGCCCATCCCGCCACCGTGCTGGGGCCCTCGGCTCCGAAAAATTCAATCGATAAGCCGCGCCGTGTCGCGCTAAGGCCCCAGAGATTTGCACCAATGTTGGCTCCTGACCCCTCAAAAACTCTCCAGAAGTAGGGCCTGAGGCTTCGAGGATTGGGCACAGGACCTGAGGACACGCGCGCGGTGGCGGATTATGGGGAACTGTGCAGGACTTCCGCCGCCGCCCAGCTGGCGGCGGCACCCGCCGCCGCGCCCGCGCGCGGCGCGCTTCGCTCGCGCCCCGAAAGGACCGGCGAGGTTCGCGGCGTGCCCGCCCGGGCCGCCCCCGAGGCCACCTACGAGGTGACGGCGAGGAGCGCCCCCGTGGCGGCGACGACGACGACGACGACGACGACGACGACGACGACGACGACGACGGACCGACCGACCGACCGACCGACCGACCGGCCGACCGGCGGCGGGGGGGGCGCCTCCCAGAGGCGCCCACGGCAATCCGAGTCGAGGCGATTCTTCGGCGATTCTTAGTTGAAAGTCGGTATCTCTGAATTCCCAGATCTCAATGTACTTCAAGCGCCTTCCTACTTCAAGAGTCGATGTGCTGTTGCTGTCTTTCCCTCCTAACCTCTAGGAGGGCCCGATCCCAACCTGCTTCATCCGCCTTCCCACTTCATGATTCTGCCTACTTCCTCCGACCGACGTGTGGCATCGGCAGAGGCAAGCTGGGGCCAGGCGCGCGACCCGGTGTTTCGATGCAGTTCGGGGACGGTCCGCGGACCATCCGATTCGTTCCCGATCCGACCCGACGTGGCGATTCGATCCAGCTTGGGCATGCCTTGGGCCCGCCGAGCGGTGTCCACGGCGCCGGCGGCCAGGTCGCCTGGATCGAGGGCGAAGGCTTTCCGAGGTCTCTTCTGGGGGGAGGCCTCCGCGCGGACCTCCACGAGGCCACCCCGAGCCGTCTCTCGATTGCCCCGGCCGGTGAGGGCCCCCAGGTGCCGAACGCGGCCAAGAGACTCCCGTCGCGACTCCTTCTCACGACGAGAGGAGGGCTCCCTTGGGGGGTACGCAGGCGGGAGGGGGTGCCCCAAGGAGGGGTGCAGGGGGCGAACTCAGCCAGAGGCTCTCATCTTCTCCCTCTTCCAGGGGCCGCTCGGAGCAAGTGCCTGCGGACCTCACCCCGATGCCACCTACGAGGTGACGGCGAGGAGCGCCCCCGTGGCGACGACGACGGCGGCGACGACTGCGGCGACGGACGACGACGGACGACGGACGACGGGGGACGGACGGCGGACGACGGACGGCGGACGACGGACGACGGACGACGGACGACGATGACGACGACGACCACGACGATGACGACGACGACGACGACGACGACGACGACGACGACGATCCACGAGGCCTGCCCTCGGCGGCTCGGGGGCGTGTCCGCCCGGGCCGCGCCCTGGAGGCCACCAGAGTGACGGTGTGGAGCGCCTTTTGGCGGCGGCGGCGGCCGTCCTTGCCGTTCCGGTCGTCGCCGTGTGGCCGCGGCCCGGAGCACGCAATGTATCAGGTGATGCATTCGGCTGACCATTGTGTGATTTTGGGGAACTATATAACAGGGGGCGTCGAGTTGCAGCCCAGGTGTGCGGCGTGGCATGATGCTCCTTTGTCACGAAGTTGGTGCAGAGTGTTTGTGCGACGTTGTCGTCGCCCCCCCTCTTCTCCGATTCTCGCCAGTTGGTTCACCAATGGTATCAGCATTGGTGCAGGCTCGCCCGCGCTGGCACCTTGAAAGCCGCAGATCCGCATGAAAGTGGCGTGTGCATTTCTCATTGTTCCAGCGAAACGCCTTCCCGGATATATTTCACCCTCCCAACAGCAGCGGCGATAGCGAGGCAGGGAGGTTGCCTCCTCCTCTTCCTCCTCTTCCTTCTCTTCCTTCTTTCTGCAGTGCTGATTTGTTCTTCCTTGTGGTAGGGTAATGACCTCTGGATCCGTTACATAATGATACCGGAGAAAACCCCAATCAGGGCTATAGGGCTAGGGGGCTAGCTATTGAGCTATAGGGCTACAGAGCTATAGGGCTATAGAGTTGTAGGGCTATATATGGCTATTGAGCTATAGGGCTGTAGGGGTATAGGGCACCCCCGGGCACCCCTGGGCACCCCCGGGCACGCCCGGGGGCCCCTGGGCCCCCGGGCACCTGGGCACCCGGGCACCCCCGGGCACCCCCCGGGCACCCGGGCGTGCAGCGACAATCGGCGGCCGACCGCATTCCCGGGCACCCCCTGGCACCCAGGCACCCGGGCGTGCGGCGAAAATCGGCGGCAAACCTAACCTAACCATATGAATCCGCTGGGACCCGCTCTGATTGGGGAACTATTCGCCGTGGCTGGGTTTTGCCAATGCCAGGGTTACACCCAGCTGTCGACCGATGCTTCGAGGAACTTTCCATTTGTTCCGCCGCCTCCTCCCCTCGTCCTCAGCCCCGTGTGTGTTAGAAGCACTCCGCTCAGCTCCACCGATGACACGCGGCCTGTGTCGCTCGTGTCGTGCCGTCCGTGGTTGCCTTGGCGGACAGGCGCACGTTTTGAGGATCGTCGGCCCTCCTGCCGTCCTCGCCCTCCTCCCTCCCCGCGCCCTCCTCCCCGCGCCCTCCTACCCGCGCCCTCCCCCGCTCTCGAGGAACGAGGCAGGATCGGCGTCCGTGCGGCTGACGTTCAGCACGAGGCTCCCTGGGGAGGGGCCTTTGCGCATGATTGCCGCGCAGTCTGGCCTTTTCCTTCTCTCCCTGCTGATGATGGACGCATGTCACCCGCGCGGTTGATGGGGCCTCTTCGCTCGGCTGATGATGAACCGTTTGTCATCGTGCTGGCGGATTCCTCCCTATAGTTTGAGGGGAGGGGGTGGCTGAGGAGGAGGAGGAAAAGGAGGAGGAGGAGGAAAAGGGCCCGTAGCCATTTTGGCTCAAGGGTTCTCCTCCCATCTTGACTCAAAATTGGCTGACCCCCGATGTGCGACGCGCTGTCTGGGACTGTGATTTTTGAGTTGAGGAGAGGACTCTTGGTGGCGGTGCGCACCGTCGTGGAGTGCGATGCTTGGACGACGGTCTTGGGCAGGACAGCTCAGCCATGGATGGAGAGACAACGTATACGTATTGGACCTCACACTCGAGGCCAGATCATTCCTTCGTCGAGACACCGACCCACATCGTAAGTGCAATCAAGGCGTTCATTCGCGGGAAGGTGGCACACGAGTCGTTCGACACATGGAACGGTGCTCATAAGCACAATCTCGGCGAGGCTTAAAAACGGCCCGAGATCAAGCAGTGGCGAAGGCACGCCAATCAAAGGTTGCGTCAGACAAGGCTCGGCATGAACTCATCAAGCAGACGACGAACGTCATCAGCTACAATGCTGCGGCGAGCATGTGCGAGAGTGGGCGGCAGTGGTAGCAGGGACTGGGAGTTGGCGCATCAACCAACACCAGCTGCTACAGTGCTGTGACAGGCGCATGCGAGAAAGGGCAACAATGGCAGCAGAAAGTTGCAGATATCCCGGCCAACGCCATTCATCCTCAAGTCCGGAAGCAGGACGTGAGAGAACGGGCAGCAGTGGCAGCAGGCTTCGTGCGAGAAGGCGTCAGCAGCTGCAGTGCGAGAAGCAGCCAGACGTCATCAGCTAGAACGCGAGAGGCAGTCCGTTGTGGAGGCCTCGGAGCAGCCAGACGTCATCAGCTACAGTACTGGGGGCCAGATCGTGCGAGAACGGACGGCAGTGGCAGCAAGTTTCGCGCCAGACTGCGTCACCAGCCACAGAGTCAGAAACAGCCAGACGCTACCAGCTGCAGTTCGAAAAGAAGTCAGAAGTGGAGGCCTCAATGCAGCCGGGCGCCATCAGCTACAACACTGGGACCAGCTCGTGCGAGATTGAACGGCAGTGGCAGCAGGCTTCGTGCAAGAAGGTGTCGCCAGCGACGAAGCGAGAAACAGCCCGACGTCATCAGCTAGAGCGCGAGAGGCAGCCATACGTTGAGGCCTCGATGCAGCCAGACGTCATCAGCTACAGTACTGGGGCCAGCTCATGCGAGAACGAAGGGCAGTGGCAGCAGGCTGCGTGCGTGGAAGCGCCATCAGCCACCGTGCAAGAGGCAGCCCGGCGTCATCAGCTACAGCGCGAGAAGCAGCCAGTAGTGGTCTCGACACAACCAGACGTCATCAGCTACAGCACTGGGACCAGCTTGCGCGGGAACGGAAGACAGTGGCAACAGGGTTCGCGCGAGAAGACGTCAATCAGAACAGGACAAAACACATAATCGCAAAGGGTTTTATGGGTTTTACGCCAGAATGTGGCGTCGTTGAGAGGGTGCCTGGCACGGATGCGGGGATCGGGGTGGCGTTGGTGTTTGGAGCTGGCGGCTTGCGTGGCAAATGCGTTCAGCTGGTCGCATGTGTTCGCAACGCGTGACGGGTAGAAAGGCCGCTCGCCAGCAACTGGCAATCCTCTGCCCGCGGGCCAGAACAACTCGTCGCGCGCTCGCAACGGGGCGTGGGAAAGGGGGTTGGGAAGAGAGCGCGAGTCCCATTCCCAAGAAGTCCCGTCGATAGGCAGCGAACAATTATGTTTCTGTTTATTTGCCGCACGGCCAACCGAACGAACGAACAACTGTCTCGGCGCGCAGTGTTAGTTTCGCTTGCGCGCATCCTGGCTTCCCTATGTTGCTTCCCTCGCTTCTTTCTCGCCCTCCTCTTCTTTTCCCTTTTCCCCCTGCTTTGCCTTGCCCCGCCCCCCCTTCCTTTCCAGCTCGGAGCTGTCGCCGCGCGCGAAGAGCGCAACCCAAGGAGCGTTGCTATAATTTCTTTGTGTGCCACGAGGTCTCGTGTAATTCCTTTGTGTGCGGTCTGGGTGCACTGCCAGCGCGGGGGGCGCACAAAGGGATTTCCTCTGCGTGCGATCGTTTTCGCCGCCCCCACAAGAGCACGCGCGATTCCTCTGTGTAGAGCTTGCTTTCCCGCCTCGAGGGGCGCGCGGGGCCCGGCGCTACAATCGCAAGGCCGCGGCGCCTGGCAGCGCGATGCAGCTGCGCCGGATACCACGCCCGAAACGATCCTACGTGGATTTTGGCTCTTCTGCCGGAGTCGCGCTGGCAGCTGGCCAGCCGCGTCGCCGGCCCGGCATGCCCGCGCGCGCTGCGGCGGTCTGCTGCCGCGACGCGTGCTGCTGTCAACGGATGAACAAACTGACGTTGCACGGCGGTTTGGATGTGCCAAACCACCATGGAATGTTTGTTGGTAGCGGATATTGGGATCTCGTCGCCGCCGACAGCCTTGCCACGCCATACATGTCAGCTGCATCCTAGAGCACGGCCGTGCGTCAACCCTAGTTCGGATCGCTGGGGATCCAGTGGCATGCGTGCACGTGCGTTGCACCGCTGGTGGTGCCAAAACCATGTGTGTGAAATTCCTTTGTGTGTGTGTGTGTGTGTGTGTGTGTGTGTGTGTGTGTGTGTGTGTGTGTGTTTTTTCTTGCTCCTAGTCAACGGCCACAGGGCAGGGCGCAGCCAGGCGCCATCATCTGCAGCGCGAGAAGCAGCCAGAAGTGGAGGCTTCAATGCAGCCAGACGTCATCAGCTACAGTACTTTGGCCTGCTCGTTCGAGGACGGGCGCGGGTGGCAGGAGACAGCGTGCGCAAATGCGTTGTCGGCCATGGGGCGAGAGCCAGCGAGGCGGCATCAGCCACAGCGCGGAGAGCAGTCAGACGTGGAGGTCTTGACCCAGCCAGTTTTCTTCAGGTATAGTTATGGGGCCTGCGGGTGCGAGAACGAACGGCAGTGGCAGCTGGCTTCGTGCGAGGAGGCGCCGTTAGCTACTGCGCGAGAAGCAGCCGACCGTCGTCAGCCACAGGGCGAGGAGCAGCCAGCAAAGGAGGCCTTCGATGAGTATGCTATTCTCGCCGGTTCTATGGACGTTTTCCGTGAGCGTTGTGTCAGCCAGGCTCAACGTTTGAAATGTGAGGCCGCTGTATCGTTCGAGCTGCTACTTCGCCATTGCTCTGCTCGTCGCCAGATTCATGGCGACAGCCTTGACTCTCGCACCATTTTACACAGCAGGTTCCGGACCTTCGTTGACCAATTCTCCACGCTCGGATCCGTGTAGCTCGTGCATTTGGACGGCACCTGGACGATCGCGGTCGAGTGGCGCGACCCAGAGGCTTCGCGCGAGAAGACGCCAACAGCCACAGAGCAGGGCGCAGCCGGACGTCATCAGCTTCGGCGGGGGAAGCAGCCAGAAGTGGAGGCCTCATTGCAGCCAGACGTCATCAGCTACAGTACTGGGGCTTGCTCGTGCGAGAACGGACTGGAGCGGCGGCAGGCAGCCTGCGCAAATGCGTTGTCGGCCATGGGGCGAGAGCCAGCCAGACAGCATCAGCCACAGCGCAGACAGAGGGCAGACGTGGAGGCCTTGGCCCAGCCAGTTTTCTTCAGCTATAGTTCTGGGGCCAGCGGGTGCGAGAACGCGCGGCAGTGACAGCCGGCTTCGTGCGAGGAGGCGCCGTTAGCTACAGCGCGAGAAGCAGCCGACCGTCATCAGCCACAGGGCGAGGAGCAGCCAGCAAAGGGGGCCTTCGATGAGTATGCTATGCTCGCCGGTTCTATGGACGTTTTCCGTGAGCGTTGTGTCAGCCAGGCTCAACGTTTGAAATGTGAGGCCGCTGTGTCGTTCGAGCTGCTACTTCGCCATTGCTCTGCCCGTCGCCAGTTTCATAGCGACCGCCTTGACTCGCACCAATTTACACAGCATTTTCCGGACCTTCGTTGACCAAGTCTCCACGCTCGGATCCGTGAAGCTCGTGCATCTGAACGGCACCTGGACGATCGCGGTCGAGTGGCGCGACCCAGAGGCTTCGCGCGAGAAGACGTGAACAGCCACAAAGCAGGGCGCAGCCAGACGTCATCAGCGTCAGCCAGAAGTGGAGGCCTCATTGCAGCCAGACGTCATCAGCTACAGTACTGGGGCCTGCTCGTGCGAGAACGGACCGGAGCGGCAGCAGGCAGCGTGCGCAAATGCGTTGTCAGCCATGGGGCGAGAGCCAGCCAGACAGCATCAGCCACAGCGCAGACAGAGGGCAGACGTGGAGGCCTTGGCCCAGCCAGTTTTCTTCAGCTATAGTTCTGGGGCCAGCGGGCGCGAGAACGGACGGGAGTGGCAGCTGGCTTCGTGCGAGGGGGCGCCGTTAGCTACAGTGCGAAAAGCAGCCAACCGCCATCGGCCACAGGGCGAGGAACAGCCAGCAAAGGAGGCCTTCGATGAGTATGCTATGCTCACCGGTTCTATGGACGTTTTCCGTCAACGTTGTGTCAGCCAGGCTCAACGTTTGAAATGTGAGGCTGTTGTATCTTTCGAGCTGCTACTTCGCCATTGCTCTGCTCGTCGCCAGATTCATTGCGACAGCCTTGCCTCTCGCACCATTCTACACGGCATGTTCCAGACCTTCGTTGACCAAGTCTCCACGTTCGGATCCGTGAAGCTCGTGCATCTGGACGGCACCTGGTCGATCGCGGTCGAGTGGCGCGACCCAGAGGCCAGAAGTCTTCCAGGATAGGTGCGCAGGCGGCAGCGCCTGCGCGAGACCGACGAGGTGTGAGGGGAGGCCGCCCAGCTGGACAGTGCGAGTGCTGGATTCGCCTCGTTTCGCTCCCCCGGTGCCCTCGTCGCCCTGCCGGGCGGCTCGTTTCGCGTCTGGCCCCTGCGGGGCTTCGGCGGTGGGTTTCCTCGGTTCCTCGTCGCCTCGCACTGTTTTTCTTTTTGGGAGTGGCAGCAACATTCAATTGCCATCAGATGGAGAGAGAGGGGGGGAGAGAGAGAGAGGGAGAGAGAGATGAGGAAAGGGAGGACAAGGAGGAGGACGATGGTGGCGGTGACGGTGGCAGCGGAGACGACGACGACCGCGATCACGATCAAACCAGCGATGACGATCACGACGACGACGACGACGACGGCGACGACGACCACGACCTCCGCGACCACCATGGCCACAACTACGACGACCTCGACGACGACCACGACCACGATGACAGCGATGCCCAAGACGCCCCAGGGTGCTGGCGCCCCGGGCCCTGAAGTACCCGCAGGCCCGGGGGCGGTACCGCGCCGGCGAGGCCAGCGAGCCGCCCCGCCCGCGTGCCCGTTTGGCGGCCCTCCCGCTCGGAGAGGGCAGGCGGAACACGAGTTCAGCGCGAAGATGTACGGAAGTTTTCGTCGCTGTTTTTGCCCAGACGTGCCCGCGTCGTGGCCAACAATCACGACGAAAGTGTTTCCGCTCTCGTCCTCTGATGGCTCTCGCGCGGCCTCGGAACCATCCAAAACCAACTCGCCATGCAACACCGTCCCTGGGGACAGGGCTGGGCCTGCGGGGTCCGTATTGAACAAATCAGGATGTCGCGTGCTGTTCTGACGTTTTTGGCGGGCTCTTGGGAATCCACCCAGCACCGGGTTCCTGCAGTTTTCGTCGGTTCCTGACGGGCTTCCTGCCTCGGCCTGGGTCCGGGCCGCCGCGCCTCGCCGACAGCGCTCCCGGGGTGCCCGAGGCGCACGGTGGCCGGAGGCCCGAGCCAGGGCCGAGAAGCCGAGGCCAAGGCCCATGTCGATCCGATTCGGTCTCTCAGCGCGGCGAAGCTCGCAGGCCACGAGCCTGCTTCCATCGATGACTAACCGGGCTGCCAGCGGCGCGGGGGTGGGCGGCGCGACGCGCGACGAGCGGCCACGAGGAGCCCGGGCGAGAGCAGGAGGGCGGTGCGCCATGGACCAGGGGGGTCTCGAGGGAAAGGGGGCCCCGAGGTATGATGTTCCGACCTACTTTTGACGAGCGAGCACCACACACACCCATACCCATAGGGGGGACGGAAGGGGGTTGTGCGTGTTGTCGGATGGGTGCCCCCGCTCGAAGAGGAGCGTCCCCCAGGGTCCGACACCCCGCACCCACACCCATAGCCAGTCCCCCTCCCTCCGACCCATCTATGAGTATGGGCAATGTGCTGTTCGCTCGTGAACTTTCACTGTCATCACCAGAACGACTTTTGCCGAAACTGGAGGGTTTCCACGTGTCGAGCCTTGTGAGGCGATACTCATTCGATGCTTTTCCAGCGTGTCGGGCAGACACTGTTTCGGTACTTTGCTGGGTGCCCGATCTTATGTCTGGGATGCGGTCCTGAATCACGACAGGAGCGGAGCAACATAGAAGTCCTGAGGTGCGTCGCCGTCCCCAGGGCGAGGCGAACGAAAGCGGGAGGCGAGCGAAAGCGGGAGGCGAGCGACAGCGGGGGGCGACCGAAATCGCGAGCGGTCGCCTTTTTTTGTTCGCTTTTTCTCTTGTCGCGAATTTGTCTCTCGTCTTGTCGTTGACTCCTTCTGTCGCCAGACGCACGTACCCATGCCAGCAGAAACGCAGATGCCGCGCTCGTTTGGGGTTGCTGCCTGAGCCGCACGGGCATAGGTTGCTGCCTAAGCCGCTGAGAGTCAGGCAGAGCGCCGGATCTGACAGGATCCTGCAGAGCCAGGGCTGCATTGACCCGGGCTTGCGCGCTGGATCCTGAATGATCTTGCAGGATGTTGCAGGATCCTGCAAAGCCTGATTGACCTGGGTCTGGATTGACCCCCAGGTCAGTAGATCCCCGATCTCGATTGCTGCCTCAGCCGCACAGGCCTTGTGAGATGTCAATATTTCCGCGTTATGGTGCGCTATCGGGGGGCCATTCGCCGATTCCAGGTCGAGCCGATCCTTCCCACCCACGACAGGCATGTCTCCGATGTGATCTAGTTCTAGTCGTTGTTTGTGCGTTGGCCCTCCACATAGGTGCACAATTGTTTGCGGCCCGATCTAGTTCGGGCGCTCTATATCCATCAAGGCTGCGACGAAACGTGCTGGGCCTGTATCGTAATCCACCAGCCTTCATCCTCCACCTGCATCGACGCCGAGTGTGAGCAACGGCATGGGGAGGATATAGCTTGAGTACGAGCGATGAGCTACAATTTCGAAAATCAAAACTTTCAGCCCAGGACAGGCCTGGGGGTAGGGGCGGTCTGTTATAGTCGCCATTATTCGTGCTTCGAATAGCTAGAGGTTGGCATCCACCTGCGTCGTCCATCCTGCATCCACCTGCATCCATCCTGCATCCTGCATCCTGCATCGTAGAGTTCTGTAACATCCACCTGCATCAGCCATCCTCGAGCCCTCCGTCCTCCACCCTGCGACTTGTCCACCTCCCCTCCCTCCTCGTCCCTGGGGCCTGCTCGGACTCTTCGGTTGAGTGGCCACTCCGGGAGCTTGTTTCCTACGCAGGTGCCAGGATCTTCGAGACGCTTTTCGTAGCCCAGCCAGACCATCCAGCAACGCTACCCAGGCGAGTAGCCCCGATCAGGGATCTGTAGGAGCATGCAGCGGAATACAAGGCTCGGGAAGCCGTCACACCCTTCGGACGCGAAAAGGACGAGAAGGCTAGCATCATTGATTGTCCATCGGATGCTGGATGAATTTGGCTTCTTCGGCGCGTATTGGGTAGGCCTCGACCCCACATGCACCCGTCTTGGAGGAGTCTTAGGAGCTCTTGGAACGAAACCATCTTGAGCAATTTTGCGTTATCTTGAACTGTCTTGGAGGCCATCGTGGACTCTCCGAGGCCCTCTTTGAGCCATCTTGTGCCATCTCGGTCGCTCTAACGACCCGCGCCCCGCCCCCGGTCCAGGTCCAGGGTTAGGGGGTAGGGAGAGGGATAAACCCCTCCCCGAAGGGGAATAAAGGTGCTAGAAGAGGAAACCCGCTAAACCACTGACGCCCTAGAAGGCTGGTGGGATTTGTCGTCGCCGTCGTCGTCCAATCTTCACCTCCATTATCCATCCTCCACTCCCCCAGAGAATGATGCAGCTTCAGCTGGTCGTCTCCTGCCGCTTATTATTTTCTGGCGCGGTCGGGGTTTCGTTGACGGTTTGATCTGGATTTTGGTGTTGTCTCCCAATTGTCTTCGTCACAACGCTACTCCTCGTTCCCCATCCGTTCCCCCATTTCCCATCGCCTTCGGCCCTCCTGCAATTGTCCCACTCTTACTCTCCCTCCGCCACCTCCTCGCCTTCCTGTGCCTCCTGCTTGCCTTTCTCATTCATGTCGTCCTCATCATGCTCCTCCGCCTCCCTGTCCGCGTCATGCTCGTCGCCGTCCTCCTCCATGTCATACCTGCCGCTGGGCCAACCCTCTCCGTTGCATCAGAAGTGCTTGTATGGCGTGCCGTGCGTTTCGTACGTATCCCCAGGCAGCTCATTCCGATCTTCTGGCGCGTATCCCGAACGTGCACAGCGTATGTGGCGATGTACTTTCAACATCGTTGCTTTGCTGCGGCGTCACGGGCTTCCGTGCGACATGCTGTTTCGAGGCTCGCATGTACGAAGACAGAGGCCGAATATATGTGAAACGCTTTGTGTGTTGGCAAGCCGCGGGCTTGAAGGGTGGTCAAACCGCTCAGCGAAAATGCTCTCTCGCCTCCTCGCCGCCGATATTCTTCTCATACGCACTGCATGCCCAAACGTATCCCTATATCCCTTGCTGTGCTGTGCAGTGTTGTGTCCGCCGAGAGGCATTGCATAGCGTAGCATAGCTTTAGCTGTGGGGAACTGTTGAGTGGCATGCCTTCTGCCCAAGGGGGTTGGACTGGGACTTGAGGAGCCTGGGATGTTGGCTCCAGACTCCTTGTTTGTGGAAGAGCCATCCTCATTCACCCCAAAAAACATACAGAGCAGTCATACTGGATACGTTGATGTCGGCGCATTCTGGAGACGTGTTTATGTGGCCGTTGTTCAAAGAATTAGCATTGGACAGCGATACTCCATCGACATCTAAGTCCCCCCGCGTCCACTCACTTCGACAGAACCCTAGGATTGTGCCCCTCCCCCCTCTCCATACTCCCTCCTCCCTGCTGCTCCTGCTGCTCCTCTTGCTGCTGCCCCCCTCTCCTCTGTCCTTTTCCTGCTTCCCGCTCCTGCTATTGCTGCTCCTCCTTCCTTCCCCTTTCTCGTCGCACCCCCCCCCCCCGCAGCACCACTGCCAGCAGTCCAGCTCTCCCTGTACCGCCCGTCGGACGTCGTCGTCCTCTGGGGTTTCGTGTCGGAGGAGGGAGACACGGCGGCGAGACAGGACCTATTCCCAGACATGCGACGTCCTGATCTTTTCAGGGCGGCGTCCCGGAAAGTCCAGACCCTTTCCCCGAGACTGTTTGGTTCGTCTTGAGTCGTTTTTTGACGGTCCCGAGTCCCGGCGAGGCTTCCCCAAGGCCGAAAATAGCAAAAAATCTCCCGCCTGGATGATTTTACGACGCGATCATGTTTGAGTTTCGACCCGACCGATCCGATGCGACATCGATTATGGCCGGCCCGACCCGATCCGCTTGCGGTATTCCGACGACCTGGTTCCAGCGTGGCGTTTGATGCGTGTGTTCTGTCGCGGCCGGCCCGACCCGATCCCGACGTTGTGCCGACGCGGCCCGATCCGACGTACATGCCAATTCGACGCGATTGGTGGGTCTGTGTTCCACCAACACCACCATAAATTGGAGGTGGGAAGGAGGAGGAGGACGATGAGAGGAAGAAGAGGAAGAGGAGGATGACCCCTCCCCCTCCTAATTACGGTGGTGGCGGTGGAAGACAAGCCCACCAGATGTCTCGATTCAATGCTGACTGATCTTGCCGACACCGACAGCAGGGCCACTCCTGGCGAGGAGGAGGCCGCAGCGGCACCGCGCCTCCGCGGGGACCCCTGCCGCCTGACCATGGTGGCGCTGGTGCCGTGTTCTCCCGCTGGGGGTCTCCGCAGGATGTCCAGGGGCCCCCCTGGAGGCTTCGGGATTCCCCTGAAGGTCCGAGGACAGCCGGAGACGTCCAAACAGCTAAATCCGCGCTTGGCGAGCTGGGAATTGGAGCGTCGCTCCTCCCCCTGGGGCTCTCAACCCTCAGACGGATTGATTTGTCATCGCTGACTCGGCCCCGTTCCCCTCTCGCTGCGGCGCCTCCTCGTTTCCATATTCATACCAGCGGTAGAGGGATGATTGCAATGAACTCGCTTGCCCCCACGAGGGTTCCGCCACGACCGCGTACTCCTCGTCGGTCTCTGGAGGTTTCCGCTTCCAGGCATAATGAAACGTTACAGACCTCTCCGGCATCTTTGCTGCTCGATCCTCGATCCTCGATCCTCCTCATCCTCATGGTTTCGTCGGTGCCGTCTCTCGGGTCGGACGAAGGGGGTGGCGGTAATTCGGGAAGGGCGGGGCACGAAGACTGTCGCATGCACAGCTTGTTTGTTTCGGACCCTCCGCTGTGCTCTTTCGTTGATGTGTGGCCGCTCCCGGCTCCGGGGGAGGCGCACGCGAGGAACATCAGCTGCGCGAGCCGATCCCATAGCCCCAGCTTTCCACTCGGCGGAGGCAAGAGGGGTGGATACAGCCAAGGGGCGGGCAGAACGCGCATTCGCCAGGGAGCCTCGCCGCAGACTTGCGCGGCCGTGGCCCCCGGCCCCCGGGCACGCGCGTGGTGACCCCCCCTTTGGCTCTCCGCCCCTGCTGCAGCCGCCGATCTGCTACCCCCCCTCATCTTCGCCCGATCCGAGCCTCTCCCGGCTGCCAGCCTGGGCCACCCGATCTTCGACACCCCTGTCCTCCCCCTTCTGGCTGCGCTGGTGCTGTCTCTCTGGCTGGGTTGTCGGAGTCACCCCTCGCTGGAGTGACCTTGCGGCGTGGGCCCGCAGACTCCTGGGGTCCCGATCCTTGATCTTCCTCCTCACCCTCGGTCCTCACTCCCCCTCCCTCCTCGATCCCCCCTCGATCCTCGATCGGCCTCGACCCTCCCCGGTCCCCCATCGATCCTCCATCCTCCTCCTCGTGGCTGCGCCGGTGCCGCTCCCTCCTCGCTCCCGCCACCGGGCACCACCGCCGCGCACGGCGGCCCCGCCCCGCCGCAGGCGGTGCGCCTGGCCCCCCGCCTCGAGGGCGGCGGCGCGGAGTCGTGGGACGCGCGGCCCCCTCTGCCGCCGGGGGCGCGCCCGCCCGCGGGGAGGTGGCCGTCGTCGCCGCCGCCGCCGTTGGGGTCGTCGTCGTCGTCGTCGTCGTCGTCGTCGTCGTCGTCGTCGTCGTCGTCTTCGTCTTCGTCGACGGCGGCGAGGGCGACGACGGCGGGGGCGACGAGGACGACGACGACGACGACGGACCTGTCCAAGTGGTGAGCATTCTCGCGGGGACCTCGAGGCGGACCCAGCCGCGGCGACGGGAGGCCTCCCACAAGGCCCCGATTGACGACGACGACGACAAAGAGGGCGAAAACGGCGGCGACGACGACGTCAACGACGTCCTTTTCGGCTCTGAGCCTTTCCTTCTGTTTGATACGCGGCTCCGTAGGTAAGACTTGCTCGTCCTGTTCACCGGTCTGTGTGCCCATCGTCGTTGATGAGTGGGTACCTGCATCAATCGCCAGAGTCGGGAGGGGAGAAGGACAGTCATCTATGATGACGCGTCTCGGTTTCTGTGGTGATTGAGTAGGCTTGTTTCCGAGCATGACCGGTTCCTCGGGCTGCCAGTACATCCGTGTACTGATGTTGGCAAGCTGCGGATGATGCCGACGACTACGACGACGGGCAACGGACGACGGTGGTGGTGGTCACTGCATGAGGGAGGCAAGAGTCCCGAGCAGAGCGCTGCGCACCGCGCAAGGCGCGCTTCCGAAAGCAATCGTGCGGGCCCACGCCCCACGAACGTGAGCGGGCGGATGCTCTCACGGCGGGTCCTGCGCACGCCCCGCCAGGCGACGGAACGGCGGGCACAGGGCGCCGAAGGACTCGCCGTGTAGTCTGTTGGCGCCCCAAATCCCAGGGGTCACGGTTGAGAACAGCAAAGACATTCGTTCTAAGCGGAAGGGGGGAGGAGGGGGGGAGGGGAGGCGAGCGCTGCTCGTTCACTAGGCTACCTCAGAAATCCTCCATGCTGTCTTTGCCAGGCGCGTCCAGGAAGATTCTTGCGCAGCTCGTCCAAAAGGACCTGTAGTTTGCGCTCGCCTCCCGCGCGGGGGGCCTGGCCGTACTTCTGCACGCCGCCACTCGCAGAGATGGCTTTCACCATGATGCGCGTCAGCTCCTTGGCCTCCGGGGTCGTGGCCAGGATGAGCATCTTGTTGGTGTCCCGGAAGGCTTTGCGAACCTTGCACACGTGTAACACATGGACCAAGGCGTCCGGATCCGACGCTGTAGAGCGGTGGTTGATGATTACGGTCCTCTCTTCCGGGCTCAGATGGTCGCCGGTGGCCGCCAGGGCGGTGAGGTTGGCCCAGACGTGCATTTGTGGCTCACCCACGGGCTTTTGTCCTCGGCCCTCTGCCGCAGCCTTGCACGTGTCGGCGAACTGCTTGTTCGTGCGCTGGGCCTCGGAGATGTACTTGTTGTCAGTCTTGCAGAATATCATGATTGTAGCCGCCTGGAGCTCTCTGATCTCCAAGCTGTTCTTCAGAGTGAGGGCGGCGACCAATTTGAGAATCTGTGCGAGCAGCTCCTCTACGCCGCTGCGACCTTCTTGGCTGCTGGAGCTCCCTCTGAGCACCGCGCTTCAGCGTCCATGCCTCCGTGGTCCATGGCTGGGAAGTGTGAGGATAGAAGAAGAAGATGAGAGGCTGTTCTACACATTGTGTGCAATCAAAGGGTAATAACAAATGGCCCTCGAACGTGCTGCGTGACGTGATCAAGAAGATGTGGTAAATCATCGCTTTCCTCACCACACTGCTTGCACACCAGGTCGTCCGGCACATTGGGAACCGTTGTGAGTATGCTCCCCGTCACTATGCAGGCTTCGCGTTTGAGAGAAAGTATGATGTGTCGACGTGCAGTAACGCGAGTATGGAAGACACACCTGCACCAAGGGCACTGATTCGTCACTGGCAACGTCTGCGTACTGAAGTTTGCCATGCTCTCCTCCCGTTGTCATCCGCTGGTGGATGATGAGTTGTTTTCTGTACCTGTGTACCTGCCTTGCAGTGTTTTCAACAAGTCCCGCACGCAAGCATGTCCTCCCGAACTCTCTGTGCCCATGGATTGATGTTGGTAGCCCTTCCCGGAGTCCCATCCGGCAGGACCGTCGGAGCCGCTTCGCACTGCAATTGCCCGAACATGCCCGCGAACACAATCACGTGCAGAGGGAAACGCCGTACCTGCAGGTCTAACTTCGATGGTACCATGTGTAGAAATACCCAGACTGCACTATTCGGTGCTGATGTGCACTTCGTCACATCATTTGCGTCCACAGTACGCGTGAATACTCCTTCCTTCACCAATTTCCGCCCAAGTTTCAGCACAAAACGGTCCAGCATCTTGTACTCCCCTGGCACAAGGACATACGCTTCCAGGCCCGAGTACAACGCACCTCTAACAGTATCTTGACACACTATCCGTATAGCATGTGCAGGCAAATGCGTTCGATACCACAACCATGCATATGGGCACCACCCCACGTATGCGTTGTGTATGGCTCGTCGTATTTGTGGCTTGTTGCACCCGCGGGAATGAACATCCCACCCATATACTTCGAAGCAAAGCCCGTGGCGCCAGGAAGTACGGCATCATGTACGGTGTGCTTGAAATGTTCGTGGGCCCTGTTCCCCTCGAACCACACCGTATGTTCCTGTTTCGATTGGTTATGTGCCATGTCGTCCCAAAACGCATCATCCAGATGGATGTTAGAATTGAGGACTTCAATTAACAAATCCTCTGGCGTGGTAGCAATGGTTGTCTTACGGATGCCATCAGCATAAGATGAAGCGTCCAAGCGCGTGGGCTGTCGGACGACGGAGACGACGAGTAACGGAACACGACAACAGACGACGACAACAGATGACAGCAGCGACGACGTCTGGCAATGGACGACGACGACAACAGACGACGAAGACGGCGACGGCGACGACGACGACGACGGGCAACGGACGACAAGACGACGAGACGACGATGACGATGATGACGACGACGACGACAACGACGGGCAACGGACGACGACAACAGGCGACGACGACCACGACGACCACGACGATGGCGGCGGCGGTGGTGGCGGCGGCGACGACGACGACGACAAGAAACGGACGACGACAATAGACGACGACGAACAACGGACGGCGACGACAGACGACGATGCCGACGACGGCGATGACGGCGAGGGCGCCGGCGGCAACGACGGCGAGGACGAGGACGAGGACCCGCCGACCTCCCCCGAGGTGCGTCTTGAGCAGGGTTTCGAGGCGTGGCCGCCCGTGGCCGCGAGTGTGCCGCCCCGAGGGCCAGGAAGGTTCCCGGGGCGTTCGCGATCCCCAATGGCCCAGATCGGCGGTTACAGTTCAGTTGGGCCTGTCCCTCTACAGGAGGAATGTTCAAGTCAGGGGACGATTTTCTTGATACAGTTTGGTTGAATTTGGGCGCTGTTTGATTTTTCCATTTTTCGTCCCAAATCCGTCTGTAGGGGGACATGCCCGACCTAAGATTAAGTCGGGCCTGTCTCCCTACAGAGGGATTTTCGATGAAAAATTCAGAATTCCCGAACAATAATCAAAAGATAGTCCAGAAATAGTCTGGGACTGTTTTGAATGTTTTTGATATTGTTGGTGCATTTTTCATGTTTTAAAACAATTTTCGTCGACAGTCCCCCCGTAGGCGGACAGGCCCGACTTCAACCGAAGACTACAAGGGGTGTGGTTGCGTTGCGCCGGGGTGTGGTCCTGGGGAGCACCGCGTGGCCCTCGTCGGGCCACCTCGGGGCGCGGCGGAGGGCTCCGCCGAGGTCCTCGGCCCTCGCCCGCCCCCCCGGGGTGCGGGTCGCAGGCCCCGCCCTCTGCAAACCACACCCGTCGGACCCTGGGGGGGGCCCTAAGTCAAGCCTTTCGGCTGGCCTGCCTCCGCCCGCCCTGGCCCTTTCGGGCCGCCCCGTGTTTTGTTGTATTGGAGGGCTTCTCCTTAGTGCCTCTAGAGCCCCGACTTTCACTTTCGCTTTCGCCCTTCGGAGTCGCCGCCCAGAGCCTCGAGCCCGGAGCCTCGGCGCCTGGTGGCGGCGGCAGCGGCAGCGGCAGCGGCGGCGGCGGCGGCGGCAGCGGCGGCGACGACGCGGCCGCGCGCTCGCGCCCACAGCTGGAGCTCGACGCCCGCAGCGGGGAGGTCCGCGGTGCCGCCCTGGCGGCCGCGCAGGCGCTCCCCCCCCCCGAGCCAGGGGTCTGGGCCTCCCAGATGAGATAGGGTCTGAGGATCGCGCCGCATCGTCGATGCATCGCGCTGCGGCACCCGAGTTTCTCCACGCCGACGTCGCTGATACATCGCCGACGTCGCTGACGCATCGCCGATGAATTGCCGATACATCGCCGATGCGGCGCGGTCCTCCGATCCCATCTGGAAGGCCTCCATGGGGGCCCCGGGCATCCGCGGGAGGCGCTTGGGCCAGCTTGGCTCCAGGATGGCTCCAGACAGCGCAAGGTGGCCTCCAGGAGGGCTCGAGGTGTCTCTCGATCCAGGATGGCTCAGGACAGCGCCAGGTGGCCTCGGGTGGCGCCGGATGGCCCATGAGGGCCCGAGGTGTGTCTCGACAGGGTCCAGTATGGCTCAGCACAGCGCCAGGTGGCCTCCAGGGTGGCGCTGGATGGCCGAGGCTGGCTCAAGGTGTCCTCCAAGGATAGCCAAGATTCGACGATCCTCCGGACACGTGTCAGCGGAATGTGTGTGTGTGTGTACCCCGTTCAGCTCTCAATGTGTTCGCGGAATGTGTGTTTACCCCGTGCGGCTCTCATTATGGCGGTTGCGCCGCTTCGCAGGGTTTCGTTGGGCCAGCTTCTGTCGGCGCTCACGCGCGCTCTGAGGTGTCAAGACGCTGACGTGAGGACCGCTTTGGGCTCGGGAGGGGCTCGGGTTGTCGGGCCGTTCCTTACCCAGGTGATCGAGGCCAGAGAGCCTGGTCGTGGCCAGGGCTCGCCGTCGCCAGCGTCCCTTGAGCTGCCGTCCTGATGGTAGCGCGATGATCGTAGCCCAAGGCGGCCCCAAATCGATGTCCCCGCAAGGGCTGTTGCTCCGTCCTCTCCATGAACGTGGGATGAGGTGAGATGAACGATGGGGGGGGAGGAGGGGGGGGAAAGGGGGGAAGGGGGGAGAGGAGGGGGGAGGAAAGGGCAGGGTGACTCGAGATTGCCCCAAGAGGCCCCCGAGCCTTGCCCCCCCCCCCTCCCAAGGCGTTGCGGCCGCCCGCCCGCAGGCCCTCGGGGGCGCACGCGGCGGAAGTGTCAGGGGCTCCCGCAGGTTCTGGAGCGCTGCTTGTGTCGCTGTATGGTGTGTCTATTCGTTGCACGGAGCGCTGCTTGTGTCGTTGTGTGGTGTTGTACTCCTTGTTCCCCCTCGTGCACGCCGGCCAATTCGCGTATCGGTCGCCCAGGATCGCCGCTCGCTGGTACAGCATTTCTGCCTCGCCGCCGATGTAAAGAGTGTTCGTGCAGGTTGTCGCATGTCTTCGTAGGCTGGATGGGGCCTGGTCAGTCTTCGTGGATGCTCTCAGGCCTGCGCACGCTCTCCACACTCGTTATGGGTGTTCGCACGCTGCTGCTCCAGGTCCTTGGCATCGCTCGGACGTGTGCATCTTTCCTTCGGCGGGGACCATCGAGGAGCATCCTTCATCATTTGGCGAGAAAGCCACGCACGACACCGAAAAAATATAGGGAATGGACGTCCGAGCGATGGCCAGGGTCTCGCTATACGTGCTTACGGGGTGTCTTCCGTCAGCTGCGCCTCGTCGAGAGTGTCCAGTGAGGCCAGGATCGCCCGGGGCACACTGCGGGCGCCAACACCGAATGTGTTGTGTTGTAGGTGTAGCAGATGACCGTCCCAAAGCACCATCAGTGGTCGATTGCATTACTCTGCCGGCCATTCTTGTGATCGAGGGAATCAACGCGCATGTAAATATCGAACTCGCTTAATTAGGCCGTCACGTTCGAAAGTCAGTGTGCAGTTCCTTCCAGAAGCTGGCGCCGAAGCGGCAGCACGATCCAGTGTCGAGTTGTAAGGATGTCTTAGGCGGAAGAGACGCGCAGTAGCGATTTGTCCGGAAATCAGCGGAGAGAGAAAGGGGGAGCGGTATCAAGAGGGAGGATGGGAATTCGACGAAGTTATCTTTGGTTGTCCTTCCTCGACTAAAGGGGGAGCGGTATCAAGAGGGAGGATGGGAATTCGACGAAGTTATCTTTGGTTGTCCTACCTCGACTTATGGTGTTGGTGGTAATATTTAAGGTTGCCAGGGTGACATATCTAATACCCTCAACATTGGTTTCCACCAACAAGAGTTTTGAGGTTCCTAACACCTCACGGGGTCGGAGAGGGCGTTCCTGCTATCGTCGCCATGCTCCCTCCACGGGGGTCAGAGGAGAGGTTGGGGGCAGAGGCGTTCATGATGCGAGCAGGATGGCTGATAGCCAAAGTGCGCTTGTAACAGTTGCTTCCCATAGGCACGCGCGGCCAAGGAAACCACTATCAAACCGCATTTTCGCGTGTTTGGTTGACGTTGAGTCGCAGAGTGGCCGCGATGTGGGACAAACGATCGTTCCATTTGTTCTGCCCAGGCGCTGGTGGTAGTGAGTAGGCCTCCCAACGATCGCTCCGACCTCGGCGTCGAGTAATGGGTGAGCGATGACCGGGGGGGGAAGAAAGGTGGGCCTTCCGTGCAAGGGTGCACGCTTCTGCCCCCCCGCCTGTCTGGCGCCATCTCATTGATATCGCCCAATGCCATCAGCTGTGCCCCGTCGAGAGGTCCGAAGAGGCCGGAATCGCTCCGACTGGCCGCTCGAGGCCCGAGTTCTGGGCCGAGCAGCCCCGGCGACCTTCGGAGGCCCTCGGAGAGGCCCACCTTCGGAGGCCTTTTGATGCGGTCTCCTCGGGGGCCCTCGGAGGCCTTCGGAGGCCCCGAGAGGTCCTCGGAGGCCCTCGGAGGCCTTCGGTTTCGGTGCGATCGGTGCGGAAAGAATGGTTCTAAGACCGACGGCTTCCCCTGTTCATTTTAAACGTGACTCGCTGTCGGCGTCGCCGCGGACGTTGGTCGTTTGAGGCAGGCCGCCTGCCCAACAGCGGCCGCTGTCGGTTTTGGCCCGCACTTGTTGGGCATCGTACTCCTTTCTTCCGTACCCATTTCGGGCGTCCAAGCAGATGCCCTCGTCATCGTCGCCGTCGTCTGCGAACAGACCAGCGCCTGTCGAGTGTAGAGGGCGGCGGGGGGAGAATAAGGAGGAAAGCACGAGTCGCCGTCGCCGCCTCCTCCCTCGCCGCCTTCGCCGCCGTAGCCGCCGCCGTCGGCGTCGTTGCCGCTGCCACCGTCGTCGTCGTCGTCGTCGTTGCCGTCCTCTCAAGACCTCCAGCACTCGTCTGCCCTCGATAATCAACGTGCTGGCTTTTGGGGGGAGCCTCCAGCCGGGCCCGCCGCGAAGGTCTGGCTGGAGCGCACCCTTGGAGAGGTCAGGGGGGCGTTTCTCGACAAGGAGTAGGAGGGCCCCTACTTTAACGGTTTGAAGTTGTACCGCGCGGCGTTTGTTGTTATTGCCGACGTTGTGCGTAAGCCCACCAGCCCACTCAGAAACGATGCCCAGACGAGCTGCCTTGATCAGGAATGTGGAGGAGCAACCCCACAATGGAGAGGATAAAGGAGGAACTGGAGGAGGAGCACGAGGAGGAGGAGGAGGAGGAGGAGTAGGGACAGGGGGAGGGGGTGGAGGGAGGAGGAAGGAGGAGGAGTAACCCCAGGAAGCATTTAAGAACCCCCCCCCCCCTTCCGGCAAATCGATAACCCTTCCGCACCCTGGAAGCGTTACCTGGCACCAGGAGCCCTCCTCCTCCTCCTCCTCCTCATCCTCCTCCTCCTCCTCCTCTCCTCCACCCACGAACTTCCTCCTGCCCCCTCCTCCTCCTCCTCCTCCTCCTCCTCCTCCTCCTCCTCCTCCTCCTCCTCCTCCCGCGCCCCCCTCCTTCCCTCGGGGCCCAAGGCCTGTCAGGGCCCAAGTCACCTGGGGTTTCCCCTCTGGGCCTTCTCCTGAGGAGGAGGAGGAGACGAGGAGGAGGAGAGGAGGAGGAGGAGAGGAGGAGGAGGAGAGGAAGAAGAGGAGAGGAAGAGGAGGAGAAGGAGGAGGAGCAGGAGGAGGAAACAGGCCTCCGCGAATTTGTTGTGTGTCCGGGTGCTAAACCTATCGTGCGGTTATTTCGGCCCCTCGGAATATCGAATAAAAATGCGGTGCTAAGATATCGCCGGGGGGGTTCTTAAATGCTTCCTGGGGTTAGGCGGATGAGGAAGAGGACGAGGAGGAGGAGGCGGAGGAGGGAAGAGGGGGAAGGCAAGCAGAAAGGCCGGAGGCCTCTTGCATGCCTCTCGAAGTCTCTTCGGATTTTTCGAGAGTTTCTTGGAGTCTTCTTGGGGCGTCTTAGGGGGTCTCTTGGCAGACCCGGGGGCCTCTTGGGCCGTCTTGGGTGCCCCTTGTGGCCTTCTTGGGACCTCTTGGGGGTCTCTTGCGCGCCTCTTGGGACCTCTTGTGGGCCTCCGAGGCACCTCTCGGGGCCGTCTTGGGCAACCCTTGAGAGCCTCGCGGGCCTTCTTGGGGCCAGCTAGGAGACGATCGATCAAAGGAGGGGCCGTGGTACAATACGGTCCTCCCTCAGGAGGCCAGCATGTGGCCAGCACCTTAGTGCAATCAATAATTTTGGCCTTCTTGTCGAGGCCACCTTGGAGGCTCTAAGCGTCGCCGCTCCCCCATCCAGGTCCAGGTGGAGGGGGTAGGGGGAGGGGTAGACGCCTCCCCGAAGGGGAATCCCCCCGAACCATTCACGTCTCAAGGGCTGGTGGGTCGAATGTCCCACCACCTTTCTTTCGCAGTGTCTGGGTATGTGCGAGTCTGAGGTTGAGTTGCATCGAGACTGGGTGACTACGTACCAGTGGGTCTGAATGTGAATGACTATGTTGATGGTCGACTGGGCACGATTGGATCTGAGCTTGAGCCCTGGAACGAGTGGGTCCGAACACGGTGGTGTCTGGGTATGCGTGGGCTTGGGCGCGAGTGGACCCCGTGCGAGAGCGGTTCTGACTATGCAGGAATCCGGATATGAGGCTGTCGAATGGTTGTTCCTTCGTCCACTTGGCACCTTGGAGAATGATCATCCTCCGATTCGCCACGAAGGATCCGAGGGACACGGATCCCAGACCCCGACCGCCCCCCATGACTAGATGCCTCGTCCCGGGTGCGCAGTTTGCTGACAGTCTCGGGAGCCCGTTGGGGCCCCTCGAGGGCCAGCGAGGACCAGCCGACCGTTTCCGCTCCAGGGCAAGTTCTTTTCATGCAAACTTGCAGTCAGGAGCGTTGGTTAATTGGCGTGTTGCGCCGCCTTTCTGGACCACAACGCTTCGGCGCGATACGCTAACTATCCACGTCCCAGTCCCCAAGCGTCAACGTCCCTATCTTGGCCGAGCCCCCTGCCCAGTGGAGCGGAGCGACATGCTATCAGCTCGCAGTGCATAGCGTATCCCAACATTGCGACACGCTAAGCAACGGTCCCCCCCCCCTCTGGAGGTGTCGTGCATCGTCACCGCCTCCAATGGCGCGGGCTCCACGGCAGCGCTGCTGTCGTTTGCCGTGGAGCGGGGGTCCAAGAGGAAGAGGAGGCGGAGGAGGAGGAGATAATAATAATAATGATAATAATAATAATAATAATGAAGAATACCAGTCATAATACTAAACTTCATCATAAGAGTACTTCAGAATAATACTAGGAAGAGGAGGCGGAGGAGGAGGATAAGGCGGAAGAGGAGGATGAGGACGAGGACGAGGAGGAGGAGGAGGAAGAGGAGGATGAGAGGAGGAGGAGGAGGAGGACGAGGAGGAGAATGAGGAGGGGGATGAGGAGGGAGGGAGGGGAGGGAGGGTGGCAGGCAGGGAGGGAGGGAGGGAGGGAGGGAGGAAGGAGAGGAGGCAAGAGGAGGAGGAGCAGGGGGCGGAGTAGGAGGAGGAGGAGGAGGAGGAGGAGGAGGAGGGGGAGGAAAACGAGGATGATGATGATTATGAGGAGGAGGAGGAGGAGGAGGAAGGAGGAGGAGAAATGCAGCAAGAGGAAGAAGAGGACGGAGAGGAGGAGGTGGAGGGATGAGGAGGAGGAGGAAGACGTGGAGGAGGCGGAGGAGGAGGAGGAGGAGGAGAAGGAGGAGGAGGAGGAGGAGGAGAGGAGGAGAAGAGGGTGAGAAGGAGGAGGAGAAGGAGAAGGAGGAGGAAGAGGAGGAGGAGAAGGAGGAAGAGGCGGAGGAGGAGGAGGAACAGGATGAGGAGGTGGAGGAGGAGGAGGATCAGTGTAGACCTAAGAGTCATCAACGATGTTGGAATCAACCCTCTTCCAAGCTCCCTCTTCATAGGGTTCTACACCGGTTACTTTCCATTTAGAGAACCGCCTCGTTGGAACACGAACGCTTGAAGACCCAGAAGCATGCCAAAATGTTGTTCTCGGGATTTCAGCACCACGGATCAACCTGACTGCTGCGTCGTGGCGTTCCTCATTCGTGCCAGAAAGCCTTTTGGGGGATTTCAACGCCGCGAGTCAACATAACTGTTGCAACTGCATAATCCTGAATCCGTCCTAAACGCCATTTCTGGTACGCTCATCATTGGAATCCGCGAAACCCTTGCGATGTTTTACACCGAGTGTGCGCGGCGCTAAAGCGAGAGCCACGTTTTGAAAAGGAACCGCCCTCAGTCCGTGAAGCTCTTGCAAATGTTTAAAAACGAATGCGCGCGGCGCTAAGGCGAGAGCCACATGTTGAAAAGGAACTGCTCTCAATCCGTGAAACTCTTGCATTGTTTACAACGAATGTGCGCGGCGCTATGGCGAGAGCCACATTTTGAAAACCACCCGCCCTCAGTCCGTGAGACGCTTGCAAGTGTTTAGCACGAATGTGCGCGGCGCTTAGGCGAGAGTCAAATTCTGGAGAACGACCCGCCCGCAATCCGCGAAACTCCTGCACATTGTTTACAACGAATGTGCGCGGTGCTAAGGCGAGAGCCACATTTCGAAAACGTCCCGCCCTCAATCCGCGAAGCTCCTGCACATTGGTTACAACGAATGTGCGCGGCGCCAAGGCGACAGCCACAGTTTGAAAACCACCCGCCCCACATATGTGAAACTGTTTGCCACTTCTTACGCTTCAGAGTCGTAACTTGAGAGGGAGTCTCAGGCGAAACGCCCGGCCCGCCCTAACAATAGGACTCGGGGTGCGACAGGGATAAGTTTTGAATACGGAAAATGGAGGAGGAGGAGGAGGAGGAGGAGGAGGAGGAGAGGAGGAGGAACATGAGGGAGGGAAGCAGGAAGAGGTGGAGGAGGAGGAGGCGGCGGAGGAGGAAGAGGATGTCGGATCCTGTTTTAAGTAGGTGGGCGTAGGCGGAGGAGGAGGAGCAGGAGGAAGAGGAGGAGGAGGACGAGACGGAGAAGGAGAGGAGGCGGGAGGAGGCGGAGGAGGACGGGAAGGAGGAGGGGAACAGGAGGAGGAGGAGGAGGAGGACGGGGAGGGAGGAGGCGGAGTATGGAAAAAGAAACAGGGAAGGTGGAGGAAGGAGGAGCAACGAGCAGGAAGGAGGGGGAGAGGGAGGAGGGGTCGGAAGGGGTGGGAGCGGAGGTGGAGGGAGGATGACGGAAGGCGACGGAGCTTTGAGGAGGTGTATAGAGGGAGAGAGGGAGGGTGCAGGGAGGCGGGAGGAGGAAGGGAGGAGGAGGCGAAGGATGGCAGGAGGAGGAGGAGGCTGTTTGAGGAGGAGGAGGCGCAAGCGCACTCGTTTCCACGCAGTGTGCCGCGCTAGCGGCCTGCGTTCGCAGGCTGTCGCCGACCGTGTGAGGTCGCTGCGTCGTGAGGCCTCGCGCCGATTGCCGAGCGCGATGCGGCAGTGGCGTTCTGCGCGCTTGTGCCTGACCCCCCAGTCCCCTTGCGGCCACCCAGAAGCCGCGCACCAAAAGTCACTCTTACCCATGGTCACTCTTGCGTGTAGCCGATGCTTGATTGCCCTGGAGCGCGAACACTGCCCCGACAGTTTGAAAATTGATGGAACCGTACCTTTCGTTCCCAACCATCCTGTGGTGTTGGGTTCTCATTTTGAAGAGAGCGCCCCGCGTCACTCGTTCGTTCCTCCCTTCCTTCCTCCCTCCTCCCATCTCTGCATCGTCCCTGTTTCGGCACACACCTCACAAGTTTCGTGTCCCCGTAGGGAGCTCCATCAAAGGTCCCAACGGCGCAGTTCGCATGTTGGCGACGCGCCCGTTTCGGTACACCGCTCACGTCTCGTGGCCCCATAGCGAGCTCCACCGAAGGTCCCCGTGGCGCAGTTCGCATGTGGGCGTCACGCCCGTTTCGGCACACCCCTCACAGGCTTCGTGGCCCCATCGGGAGCTCCACCGACGGTCCCAGTGGCGCATTTCTCGCATGTGGGCGTCACGCCCGTTTCGGCACACCCCTCGCAGGTCTCGTGGCCCCATAGGGAGCTCCACCGAAGGTCCCCGTGGCGCAGTTCGCATGAGGGCGTCACGCCCGTGTCGGCACACCCCTCACAGGTTTCGTAGCCCCGTTGGGAGTTCCACCGAAGGTCCCAGTGGCGCATTTCTCGCATGTGGGCGTCACTTCCGTGTCGGCACACCCCTCACAGGTTTCGTGGCCCCATAGGGAGCTCCACCGAAGGTCCCCGTGGCGCAGTTCGCATGAGGGCGTCACGCCCGTGTCGGCACACCCCTCACAGGTTTCGTGGCCCCATAGGGAGCTCCACCGAAGGTCCCCGTGGCGCAGTTCGCATGTGGGCGTCACGCCCGTGTCGGCACACCCCTCACAGGTTCCGTGGCCCCATAGGGAGCTCCACCGAAGGTCCCAGTGGCGCAGTTCGCGGCAAGACCCGTGCCGCCACTGCGTCGGCGTGCCCGCGTCTATTGCGACAGCCTTCCCGGAATCGACTGCCGGCGCAATGCAGCAGCAGCGAGCTGCGTCCTCGACCACCTCGCCCTTTACGCTGCGCCTACAGCTTGTCAGGGGTACGTGAGCCCTGCCGGCATGCGTCTCGTGTCCGCGCACAACGGCGAGAAGGGCGTCGATGTCTCCACTATCAGCAGCACGTTCCGTGGCCCCATAGGGAGCTCCACCGAAGGTCCCAGTGCCGCAGTTCACAAGTGGGCGTCACGCTCCTTTCGGCACACCCCTCCAACGTTTCGAAGCCCCGTACGAAGCTTCATCAAAGATCCCAGCGGCGCAGTTCGCATGTGGGCATCGCGCCCACTTTGCACTGCCCTCACACGTTTCGTGGCCCTATAGGGAGCTCCACCGAAGGTCCCAGTCGGAGGGTCCACACGCGCCCCCCTCCCCAAATCTGCACGCAGCTTATACGTTTCGTGGCCCCATGAAGAGTTCCACCGAAGACGATTTTAACAACTGCGGCACTCACAACTGCACCTGGTTGGGTCCTTCGCCAGGTTTGTGTACCAGACGCTGGAGCTTCCTCTTCATCGCTCAAGCGTTCGCGCTCTCTGTCGGACCCGTGCCCCCTTCGCTCCCTCAAATAATCGAAGGGAGGACCAGCGACACCACCACCGCCAGCGGGCCAGCTCCAACGAGGGGCTTTACCAGGCCTCCCCGAGCTGGAGGCTGGAGATGCCTCGAGCGGTACGCCGCGAAGCAGGGGGGCTACGCCACCATCGAGGGACGATCAAGCCTTCCGACCCTCCGAACATTGGTTTATTCATGGTGGTCTTGCTCGTTTACTAGGCAGCCCTGTCCTGTTTGAGTATTTCCCTGGGTGCGTTTATTAACGGACCTCCGTTGTCGATGTGGCCACTCTGCGGATGATCCTGCCGTCCTCCCCAGATATCCAACATAACGTTCCACAACGTGGACCCCCAGAGGGCTAGTCCTAGTTCCCCGGGGTCAGTTTTGCATCCCGAGCCAGTAGGCGACGGCTCTGGGGCCCGGCGAGGGCCCCCAGAGGCCAAAAGGTAGCAGCATTTGCCGCCTTGATATTTTTGCTACGAGAGCCTCAGCATGTCCTAATCACTTCCTCGGTTTGGTTCGGCACATGTATTCGTTAATCGCTTGTTCGGCTAATCTCTGTGATTCTTGTGTTCGCCGAGGCAATCACTTGTTCGGACCGTTGTTCGGCGAATCGCGGCTGTAAGCACTGGGTTCAGCATGCGTTCGTAAGCGTTCGGTTGTAATCTCAGTGTTCGTCTTGTGTTTGCATGTGTTCGGGCATGCGTTGATCTGCGCCCCTGCTTCTCCTCTTGGCGAGGATGCTGCGTCCGCCCCAGAGTCTTTCGCAGCCGCAGGAGCCGGGGCCCAGCCCTGGAGGACGTCTTTGGGCTTGGGGACCTCTAGAAAGAACTTCCCGAGTCCCGAAAAGTGTATTTCGGGTCTTTTCGCAGGCCCGGGGTCTGGGCCCTGGACCTCGCAACAGTGTTTGTTTCCGACACTGGAACATTTATTGTGGTGCTTTCCGCAACCCCAGGGGTCTTGGCCCGGCCTTGGAGGACGGTTTCGGGCCTGGGGACCTCCCCAAGTCAGCTGTTCGGGCCCCGGAACGTTTCTTTTCTGGTGCTTTCAGCAGCGGGGGGGGTTCGGGGCCAAGCCTTGGAGGCCTGGTGCAGACCCAGGCCTGCCCTCGTCGAGGGCAGGTCTGGGTCTGCAGCAGGTTCGGATGCAGTTCTACCGGAGGAGACGCACACTACGCCGACAAACGGCAGCGCGGCTGGGACGAACGCAAGTGATCCCGCCTGGTACATCCAAGGCACGATGCCCAATTCTCCAGGCACAATTAGGCTGCCCCTACAACGAGGGCCAGGCGGCGGGGGTTCCCCCTCGCCCTCTCCCTCCGCTTGCCCTCCCATGCGCCCCTTGGGCTCCAGTCGAGGTTCCCCCCAACGGCCCTCACAGCCGCCGCGCTGCCCGCCTTCCCCCCGTCCATGACTATACACAGTGTGGCCACTCTGCCCGTCTCGGGGCAACGCTTGCCTCCTGGAAGGCGTCGACCTTGGGCAGCTGTGCTCAGCCTCCACCACCCTACACAAAGTGGTCTCCATCGCGCTGACCCTGTGGGCCATTTGGGCACCTGACGTCCCACGTGGGGCCCAATGGGTCTGCAGCCCCGCGGTCCCCGAACGTCCCTTTGCCGCCCCCAGGCACGCATGGGGTGAGGACAAGACGCCGCGGACGGACATCCCCCCCCGAGCCACACCGACCGTGGCCAGTCCCCTCACGAAGGGAACTGATTTCACCGCAGTGGCAGGCCCCAGCCTCAATGTGCGTGTTTCCTCCTGGGAGCGAGGTACACCCACACTGCGTTTAGACCCCCGCGGGGCTTCGTGGGATCCTAGCCCGTGTGGTCTGGCTGCAATAATCCTGCCCACGGCGTGCTTTGGCCTTGTTCACGCGAGCATGAGCCCTTTTCGCCCAAGTGGGCGCCCACTGGGTGGCTGGGGCGTCAGGCCGAAGGCCCTCCCAGGCACTCCACCCCCCCAACGTCTGACGGCCTCGCTCTGGTGGCGCTCTCCCCCCATCAGACGGCGACACACGCCACGACATACCGACTCCGAGTGTTGGGTACTCGACAGACGTCGCCACTGCCTGGCTCCTCCTCCTTGTGTATTCAAATGTCATGCGGCTCTCGGCTGCACCCCCCCCCTCCCTCCTGACGCCCTCGACGACCGCGGTGGTGGGCCGACTACGCGTGACGCTCACAGGCACGCCCCTAGCAGGGGTCACTGGTCTACGCCATCTTGGTGGCCGTCAGTCGGTCAGGCGTGTTTCACCGCAGTGTGGCTCCGGCCTAATACCCTAGTGGCACCTCCTGGGGGCGAGGTGTACCTCACACAGCATTGCGCATAGGTCCCACTGTGGCGTGTGGGCATGCCCGAGCGGCGCTGGCGGTTCCGGCGATTGGAGCACTGGCCCGTTCCCGACCTGGGCTTTTCCTCGCTGGCGTCCGTCTGGGAGGCTGGAGGGCGCAGGCCCAAGGCCCACCCTGCTGTCCACTCGACGTGCCCGGCACTTGGTTCGCTTGTTCAGTGGCTGCTACCTGACGTCGACGGTTCCCTGTCCGATGGGTGTCAGCTGCCACGCGGGGCTCACGCCATGTCTATCGCCGCCAGTGTCAGGGAAGTTCTGCCTTTGAGCACGCGGTGCCCAGTGAGTGAGCCCCCCCTTTCTCCTCTGTCCTCCTTTTCGCCCCGTTCAGCGCCGCCCGGCCCGACGTGCTGGTGCCTTGAACGGTGCATGCCGGTCGGCCGTCTAAAGCGATGGCTGGTCTCAATTCTCTGGGTTCGTGGTTCAGTCTGCCCGGTGGTCTGCGTCTCGCTGTCCACTGCGACGGCCGCTACCCTCCAGGCCCGCCTCTGCCCGGTTCGCCTGCTGTGTTGCGCGGTCGGCCGTCGACAGCGACGGCTGAGTTCAAATTTTCTACGTGCCCGCACCGAATTTTCTGGCGCTGTGCCCGTGTCAGCCCGTTTGACACTGCGCGGTTGGCTGGCTTCAGTGGCGGCCGAGTTTGCTTCTATTCGGCGCTGTTTATAGTCACCTCTTTGCTGTCGACAGTGACGGCTGGGTTCGATAATTACCTGCATGCTCGCACGTGCTACTGGCTGTCGACAGTGACAGCGGCGTTCGCTAATTATCTGGCTCTGTGCCCCAGTCAGCCCGATAGACGCCCTCTGGACTCTTCCTTGCGGGCCGCTGATCAAAAAAGTAACCCCACTAGTCTCACCTCCCGCTGTTTTCTTGTCGTGTCTTTTTTCCTCTCTCTCTCTCTCTGTCGTGTGCAATTTAGGCTCCTGCTTGCTAGCTGTAGCTTCGGACGGCGCCCAGCCCTTCCGTGTGCGCTCGCGAACCAAAAAAACACAAACGCGCTGAGTCTCGCTCCGCACCGGGCGTCGCTCATTGCTTTGTTTTCCCTTCGCAGGAGGAACTGGCTGCCCCTGCTTGCCCGGCGTCCGACCCGCCTCGCGCGCCTGCGTACCAAAAAGTAGCCCCATTGGCCCACCCAGAAAAGATGCCCAGCCGAGGAGCATGCAGTGGAATAGACGGTTCGGTAAGGCGTCGTACGCCAAGAGGGGGAGGATGGAGGGGGAATCGGAGGAGCAGGAGGACGGAGGACGAGGGGGAGGAGGGCAAGGGACAGAGGAAGGAGGAATCGGCGGATGAGGACGAGGATGAGGAGAGACGCGAGCAGAAAGGCCAGTCGCCTCCTCGGATGCACGTCGGAGTCTCTTCTGATATTTCCGAGAGTTCCTTGGAGTCCCTTTTGGGCGTTGTGGGGTTCTTTTGGCAGTCTCGGGGGCCTCTTGGGGCGTCTTGGGCGCTCATGGGAAGCTTCTTGGGGCCTCTTGGGGGTCTCTTGGGCGCCTATTGGGGGCATCTTGGGGGGGGCCTCTTGGGGTCTCCTGGGCGCATCTCGGGGCCGTCTTGGGGCACCATTGGGAGCCTCGGGGGCCATCTTGGGGCCAACTTGGAAGAGATCGATCAAATGAGGGGGCATAGTAAATTACGGCCCCCCGCATAGGCCACAATGTCGCCCAAACCGTTGTAAAATCACTGATGTTGGCCGTCTCGCCGAGGCCTTTTGGGGCGTCTTGGGGTGCCCCTGGGAAGCCTCGTGGGAGTCTTTTGGGCGCCTCTTGGGGGCATCCTGGGAGTCTCGTGGGGATCAATTGGGGCCTCCTGGGCGCATCTTGGGGCCGTTTTGGGGCACTCTTGAAAGCCTCGGGTGCAATTTGGGGGCCATTTTGGAGGTGACAGATAAAGGCGCGGTTCCAATATCCAGCCCCTCCCAGAAGATTAAGATGTGGCCAAAGCAGTCGTCTAATCAGTGCTTCTTGGCCTTTTTGCCAGGGCCACCTTGGACGCTCCAGCCCCTCGCGACCCCCCGTCCAAACCGGCGTCAAGACACCTTCCTTGCCCGCAAGCCGTGTCGCTATTTCCCAGCCGTCATCCTAACACAGAAATAGCACCCGAGCCGCAGCGTGTTCAATGGTAGTCTTTGGATGGACAGCTAATTGGAACCAAAACAGACCCCATGTGCGAAAAGCTGGGGCAAGGTGCGCCAGGCGTGCCAGGCGCGCCACGCGCGCCAGGTGCGCCAGGCACCCCTGTGGCCCAAGCGTGCTTGGCACGCCGGGTGCGCCATATGCGCCGCGTGATCCACGTACGCCACGTGTGCCGCATGTTCCAGCCGCGCCAGGTGCGCCACGTTCGGGGCACGCGCAGATTATGCCAGATGCGCCTGCGCACGTGGCACTACACATCTGGAAACGTATGGTTCCCCACTACCCTTGTCGAAAACCAGTGCGCAATCGCGGTGGGAGGGCCATCATACCGTCTGGTGGGCCTGCACATAGCAGGCAATATGCCAGCACCCCCGCCGTCCCATGCAAAGATCAACGCACAGTGATCGCGGCGCTCCCGCGCATGATCCAGATTTTTCCTAGAAGTGCATGTTGTATTCTTGTTTTGTTGGACAAGGATACAGGCCCTGCGCACAGCAGGCAATATGCGGGCAACCCCGCCGCACCTGTCAAAAAACGATACGAAGTGTTCGCGCCCCCCGGCCATGGCCGATTTTGCAATAAAATTGACTTCTCATTGTTTTTCACAAGGATGGTGGGGGGGCCCTCATTGGTCCTGGTTGGTTGCCGGTCGCTTGGGGGAGGAGGTGTTTATTCCATCGGGAACAGTGATAAACTCTTCCCCGAAAGGGAAGAGGGAGAGTTGGAAGATGACATGCTCTAAACCACTCACGGCCTGAAGGGCTGGTGAGAATCCATGGAGATTAATTTCAGCATTGGCCCTGACATATCCTTATTCTACCAGAAAAAAACTCAATCAGGGCCATAGGGCTAGGGGGCTATAGGGCTATATGGCTATTGAGCTACCTATACGACCACCCTGCGGGTGATAAGGAGGTCAGGGGGGAGGGGGAACCAACGTCTCACTCAATCGATCTCGCTATCGATCTCACAATCGGTCTCACATTCGATCTCACTATCGATATCACTATCGATCTCGCTATCGATCTCACTATCGATCTCACAATCGATCTCACAATCGATCTCACTGTCGATCTCACTATCGATCTCACAATCGATCTCACTATCGATCTCACAATCGATCTCACAGTCGATCTCACAATCGATCTCACGACGACGACGACGAGCAACATCGTCATCATCAACATCATCATCATCATTATCATCATCGGGACACCATCATCATTACCATCATCAATCATCATCATCATCACCATCATAGTCATCATCATCGGGACACCATAATCATCATCAACATCATCATCATCAACACCATCATCATCAGGACACAATCATCATCATCATCATCATCATCTCATCATCATTCTCAACATCGTCATCATAATAATAATCATCATCATCGGGACACCATCATCGTCATCATCATCAACAAAATAATCATCATCATCATCATCATCACCATCGGGACACCATCATCATCATCATCGACATCATGATCATCAACGTCATCATCATCATCACCATCATCATCATCATCATCATCATCATCGGGACACCATCATCATCAACATCATCATCATCACCATCATCAACATCATCATCAACATCATCGTCATCGGGACACCATCATCATCATCAACATCATCAACGTCATCATCATCATCATCACCACCATCATCATCACCATCATCACCATCATCACCATCATCACCATCATCATCTCACAATCGATCTGACTATCGATCTCACAATCGATCTCACTATCGATCTCACAATCGATATCACATTCGGTCTCACCATCGATCTCACAATCGATCTCACAATCGACGTCATCATCATCATCATCATCAACAACAACATCAACATCGTCATCATCATCAACAACAACATCAACATCACCATCGCCATCATCATCATCATCATCATCACCATCATCATCATCAACAACATCATCATCACCATCATCATCAACAACAACATCATCAACATCACCATCATCATCACCATCATCATCATCATCATCACCATCATCATCGCCATCACCATCTTCATCATCATCAACAACATCATCATCATCATCATCATCATCATCATCACCACCATCATCATCATCATCATCACCACCACCACCATCATCATCATCATCATCATCATCATCAACAACATCATCACCATCATCATCGCCATCATCAACATCATCACGCCGTTGCAGGATGTCTTCCGGCTCGTCGGCGACATATCGACGACTCTCCTCCGGCCGCCGCCCCCGCGGCGCCCCAGCCGCGGCGCCTGCCTCGAGGCCGCGGCGGGCGACGACGCTGCTCGGGCCGAGGCCGGAGCCGGGGGGGGGCAGCCTTGGGATATCGACGTGCTGGATCCCACCCTTGCCGGCGGTCTAGATTGGCTCTGGATTCGCACTCTACCTGCAAGGAGGAAAGACTGGTCTACTCTGTAAGAACGGTTTTTTGAAGGCAGATCTGCCTTCAATGTAAGAACGGTTTTTTGAAGGCAGATCTGCCTTCAAAAGACCGTTCTTACAGAGTAGACCAGTCTTTCCTCCTTGCAGGTAGAGCAGGGGGGCAGCCTTGGGAATCGACGTGCTGGATCCCGCCCTTGCCGGCGGCCCAGGAGGCCCGGGCGGCGGCCCTCCCAGACCCCCTCGTGTCATGAAAAAATCACGACGGGAGGTTTTGGGTTATTTTCGGCCTCTGGGGGCCCTTACCGGCCCTCGGGAGCGTGAAAAAACGACTCAGGAGGCAAAACCGGTCCAGGGGAATGGGTCGAGACCTCCAGAGGTCGACTTAATGAAAAAATCATGACGTCGGGGGTTTGGGGAGGCGGCCCCGGAAGCCCCTGTGACGGCCACGGAGGCTCTGCCAGCGGCACCCGCTGTCGAGTGACATCTGATGTCGCACAGGCGGGCGTCGGGGGCATCAGATGTCACACCATCCCGGTTGCTGTCAGCGGCGGCCCCGGCAGCGGCCCGGCGGGCTCCGGCGGCGGCCCCGGAGGCCTCGGAGCCCCCTTTGGCGGCCACGGAGCATTCTGCCACGCAACGGGGCTCCGTGGCAGAATGGTCTCGGGGGGGCCCGGCGGCCCCGGCGGCGCCCGCGGCGGGTGCGGCGGCCCGGCGGCCCCTGCGGGCGCGGCGGCGGCCCCGCGGCGGCTGGTGCCAGTGCCGCCGCTGGTGCAGCAGGACATGGAAGGCGCGCGCAGGCGGCTGCTGGGGCGTCTGTTCCGAGGCACTGATGCGCTCCGCGCTGGGCGATTGTGGCTGAGCCTCGAGGCCGACGAGGAGCGGAGGGCCAACCTGCTGTCCCACGCGGGGAGGAGCAACGGTACCTTCTGGCTGGCGATCCCGCACCAGCGCTGGATGCAGGCCAGCGCGGCGCTATGGCAGATGGCCTTCTGCCGCCGCCTGGGCGCGGTGCTCGCCCCGCCCGGGGCCACGTGCCGCCTGCAGCGAGCGCGTGCGGTGGACGACGCCGGCGAGACCACGCGGGACTGCGGAGAGCCGCTCGGCCGCCGCGCCACCCACGCTCTCGCGTGCCCCCGCAGCGCCATCCGCCTGCGAGCACACACCGGAGTTGTGCGCGGCCTCGAGGACGAGCTGCGCGCCGCGGGGGCCGTCGTGGACATCGAGCGCCGGATCCCCGAGCTGTGCCAGCCCCGGCCCGACGGGATCCGCGAGGCGGTCATGGAACTCGTCGTGGGTTTCCCGGCGACCGCTCAGCGGTGGTGGCTGGACGTCAACGTCCGGACGCCCTTCTGCAGCTCCCTGCCCACCGCTAGCTGGATCGCTGGCGCAGCGGCGGCGGCTGGGGACCGCGCCAAGACGAGGCGCTACGGCGACACTGTCTGCAGCGTGGCGGTCGAGGCTGGCGGGCGCCTCAGCGAGGGCGCGGCGACGGTCATCGCCGAGCTCGCTGCCGCGTCGCAGCTGCACGGGCGCCGCTTGCAGGGTGGCCGCCGGGGGACGACGGCGCGCGCGCTCGCGGAGCGCATCAGCACGATGGTCGTGCTGTGGTGCGCTGACGCGACGCTGGCGGCGCTGGGGCACTGAACGCCCCGCGCTCCTTCGGCGAGGCTGGTCAGGAGTCCGCGATCAGGAGGCGTCCGGACCATCATCATCGTAATCATCATCATAATCATCATCAACATCATCATCGGGACACCGACGGGACACCGACGGGACACCGGCGGGACACCGGCGGGACACCGCGGGCCACCGGCCGCCCGGAAGGGAGTCATTTGGTCCGGCCGCGCCTCAGCCACACGGGACACCAGCGGGACACCGGCGGGACACCGCGGGCCACCGGCCGCCTGGAAGGGAGTCATTTGGTCCGGCCGCGCCTCAGCCACAGGAGACTTTCTCTCGCCCGCCCACGCAGCTTCGCCTCGCCCGCACGGCACGCACGAACACGAAACCGAAATCGATTTCCCAGTAGGAGGGCTCTCCGTTCCATTTCGATCTCACCCCCTCACCTCCGATAGCGCTGTAGAGCTATGGGGCTATTGGGCTATTGGGCTATAGGGCTTTAGGGCTATAGGGCTTAGGGCTAGAAGGCCCCCCCGGGCACACCCGGGCACGCCCGGGCAGGCACCCCCGGGCACCCCCGGGCACCCCCCGGGCACCCGGGGCCTGGACACCCCCAGGCACTTGGGCACCTGGGCGTGCAGCGAAAATCGGCGACAAACCTAACCTAACCATATGAATCCGATAGGACCCCTACAGAGGCAAGCTCTGATTGCGGCGCAGTCTCGCTGAATTCCGCGGAATCCTGCCGGTTTCTCGGGCTTCCTCCTGAGCTGAAGCTGGCTCGATCTGGCATACTGGCCCCCTGATCGGGCCTAGTAGCCTCGAATCGTTCTCACCAAGGTGTCCCAGGGGCCACCTCTGGCCTCTTGCGATTGTGGTGGCGGGTTGGGTGGGGAAAGAGTCGGCTCCATCTCTCGTTTCCCAGGCTGTGACGGCCATCTGGGATAAGCCTGCGATGCCATCGACTCCGATGAATCGGACATCGTCCGCGAGATGCGGTGGTGTGAGGATTAGCTTTCGTCGCCGGCCAGGAGGTCTTGACCCCGTGGCCTCCATGCGCGCGGTAAGTCCCTTGCCATGTCACACAAGCGGCTCCTCGCGATCGTGGTGGCGGTGCCGACCACACCCAGACGACGACGAGGACGACGACGACGACGACCACGACCACAACCACGACCACGACCACTACCAAGACCACGACCACGACCACGACGACGACGACGATCGCGACCACGACCACGACCATGACCACAACCATGACCACGACCACGACCACCAGGACGGCGGCGGCGGCGGCGGCGGCGACGACGACGACGACGACGAGGATGCCCCCTAGCCCCCAGGATCCCGCTCTGCCGGCTGAGGAGGCTGCGCGCGCGCCCGGACAGGCCCAGGCGACCCGCCCGTCGGCGGTCATGTGCTCGCCGCCGCCGCCCAGCCTCTTCTCCAGCAGCTTTATTGTCGCGCCCGTCCGTGCCGTTGTCGTCTCCGCCGTCCTCGTGTCCGCTTGTCGGCTTCGTCGTCTTCTCTCTCCTCTTCTCGTCGTCGTCGTCGCTTTCGTCGTCTCCCAGTCGTCGTCGATGTCGCCGTTTTCGTCGTGGTCGGCGTCGTCGTGGGCGTCTTCGTCGTCGCGGTCGTCGTGATCGCCTTGGTTGTCGCGGTCGTCGTGGTCGTCATGGTCGTGGTCGTCGTCGTCGTCGTCGTTGTCGTCTTTGGCGTCGTTTTCGTCGGCGTCGCCGTCGGCGTCGCCGTCGCCGTCGCCGTCGTCGTCGGCGATCGAGGGTTGAGCGCGGATCTCTCGGGTCGGTGCTGGACTCCGCTCCGCACGCTCCTGGCAACGCCCCTGGGCGCCGCCCCCCGCGCGCTCCGCGCGATGTGGAAGAGGTGCGGGGAGGGGGGTCCGTGCCGACCCAAGAGACCCGCGCGGAGCTCCGAAAAGAGATGTGATGTGTCTTGATCTCCGTCAAGCTGGGTCGAGCTCTGGTCCCCATCCCCCTGGGGGACCCATCGGCTCCGAGACTTCTCCACGTGAGATTTCCGACGCGACGAGTTCCTCCGGGCTTGGCATCGCTCGGACGTGTGCGTTTTTTTTCTCGGCGAGGACCATCGAGGAGCATTCTTGATCACTTGGCGAAAAAACCACGCACGAAACCGACAAAAACACAGGGAATGGACGTCCGAGCGATGGCCAGCAGGGGGGTGTCAGGAACACGTCTCCCTCATCTGTGGCTGGTCGTGGTCGTCGCCCACTGGTGCAGGTTGTTTGCCGTTGTCGCCATCGTCCGATGGTCGAGATTCGGGGATCGCCTTGGCATCGGTCGGACGTGTGCATTTTTCTTGGCGAGGGCTATCGAGGAGACTTTTTGGGTCATCTTGCGAAAAGGTACCTGCACGAAGCCGAAACATGCACGGGGAAAGGATGTTGGAGCGATGGCGAGGATCGCTCAGGCGTCCCCGCCCTGGCCCGGCCACCGCGGGCATGTGCCTCCGAGGCTCCTCGGGACCGCGTCCCCGAGGAACCCCCTCCACTGGCCCTCCAGGGGCCGTCTTCGTCGTCGTCGTCGTCATCGTCGTCGTCGTCGTCGTCGTCGTCGTCGACGTCCGAGCGATGGCGATAGTTCTTGGACGTTTAGGCCCATGGGCGTCTTTCGCGTCTTATTTCGGGCCTCTGGAAGAGGCCCGTCGTCGCCCGCCGCGTCTGCATTTTCCCGCGGAAGCTCCGGCCAGGAGCGTGCCCCTGGACAGGCCTCGGGAAAGATCTCTCCGAGGGAAAACTCGGCGGCGAATCCAGGGGGAAAGTGAGAGGGAGAAGGATTGCTCATTCAGTGGACGCGCGGATGTAAGATCGAGGGGATGTCCAGGTTGTCCAAGGGGTTGTCCCGGTATTTTTTTGGATCCGATTGTTTCCATGGAACATCGGATCTCGGTGCTGGTGTACACACGCACCTGAGCACACGCTGTCAACAAGACCCAGCGTCCAACGCAATCATGAGAGCTGAGCACACGCGGTCAAGAATACCCAGCGCCCAAGGCAATCTCGAGAACGTTGGCCCATGTGCGACCTTTGCGCACTTGATCAGCTTCACCAGCTCCAGCTGTATGAATAGTTAACATTGGGCGACTAGGCCAAGCATTGAGGACCGCCGGGCAATACTGCTTTAGTACGCAACGCCGGTTCGCCCAACCGTAGCATGGCAGGACTGAGGTAGCGTGATCACATGCCCACACGACTCTGACCGACCGTCGCCAGTCTACCAATGGTGAGCAAGGAAGGACACGCCATTCGCCCGTAGACTCCGACCCGCTCCCATTTCTTTGGGTGATATCACGAACTGCGACTGGCCGCTCCCATTTCTCATGGATCTACTACGAGGAATACTCGCTATTATCTTTTGGGGAATATTCAAAGTGATAGCTGATCGATCCCATCTCTTGAGATATCTCGAATTGTGTACACTTGTTCTTACAGGTTGAACTGTACAACGAGACTCACGGCATAGATGCCACCAATTGTTGGTGCCGGATATCGGTCAGAAACGCACGCGATATTCACCGCCATGTATATGGCCATCATGCAGATGACTTTGATGCACATGACTTTGACCAGCAACCTCGACCTCAACCACTACAGGTATCTGGTCAAATGTCTGGTACAGGCTGTCCTGTTGAAAAGTTGTATGCCTCAAGTGATCCAACACAGGGTTTTGACAGCTTGTAGCAGATTCCGATCATGTAAATCAGTGCAACCGCGTCGATACCTTTGATTCGTTCTTTTGATTCGTTCTCTTCGTCATTTGCCCGCGGATCAACCACGCCCGTCTGTTCAGCAGTGATCGCCGCGAGAGCACCCGCACGCACCAACGTTACCGATCACATTCCGACAGGAAGTACTTCCAAGTGTACCAGTGTTCTCAGGTACTCTGATTGGCGTCTACGTCCACGACGCAAAGAACAAGGAGGGCCCGACCCCTCCCTGCCTGCCGCCGACCACCAACCGCGCGACGACCACAACCACGACGTGGTCGACCAGTACACGAACAGGAGCCCGCGCACCCGTCGGCCGCCATTCTGGCCTACGCGCGCGCGGCACTGCCACTGAGCCGGTCGGCCGCAACGTGTGCCAGCCGAGGAACTTGACAGTCCAGTGCATCCATGGGCACAGCGCTGTGTCTCGCCGCCCCCCCTCCGAGCAGCATGGCCCGGAAGGGCGCGCATGGCTGTGCCGCGCGTGTGTGGGGCGTTTTTGCGCGCGCCGCGATGCTATGTGGTTTCTACATGGCTGTGCAACGAGTTTGCGGCGCGCTCCCTTGCGATTCGCGACGCCACGACGCCGCTACACGGCCGCGTCGCGCAAGCTTCCCGCGTCAAGCAACGAGCACCAAGGCCGCGAAACGCGCGCTGCGTGGCCGCGCCGTCGCGACATAGCCCCGCGCGCGCCGAAGCGCGGCGTGCGCGCGCCCGCGCGACGCTGCGCCGCACCGCAGGGCGCAACGCAGCGCGCAGGCGCGCGACGCCGCGACGACAGGGCTCGCGGGAGCCTGCGCTGGGCGCGCGGCCGTCGAAATTTCAGCGCGCCGCGCCGCGCTCGCCCGCAACTGCGCCGCGCGCGAGAACGTGCGCGCCAGGCGCCACTTACGCGCCGATCTCCGTACTCATACTCAGCCCAGTGCGCGGCAGCCGACGCCGCCGCGGTCACGCGCCGCCTCGGCTGGGAAGGTGGGGCACTCTGCGACGCGACGGCATTGTGGATGCGGATTGGCATGCCGGAAATATCCACACACATAGCAGCGAATTCCGTGGCAGTTCTTCAGCATTTTACATTGGGATGCGAAGTATTATTTTTGCCCTGCGCGCAGTGCGTGCCGTCGTCGTCGTCGTCGTCATGTCACATCCCGACGTATGCCAGTCTGTAGATGATACATCTTTTTGGCAGCGGGTCAGCCTGGTTCGCGCGCTGGCACAAAGCATGCGAGCGTCGGCTCGACATTTGGGCGAGTCGCGCGAGCCAGCGTTTACGCTGGTACGATCGCGAATCGCGAGACCAAGCTAGTGCGTTTCCCGTGCGCGGCACGACTCATTGCGCAACCGCTTTGGCTCACAGTGGTGACCCATGCCAAGAAGCCCCCGGTTGGCCTCCAGGGTGCGTTTGGTTTCTTGGGTTTCGATGGATTTGCCGTGGGCGGCGCGGGGTTCCCACGCCAACAATCAACGGGCGCCCTGGGGTCTCAGGGTTGGGCTGCTTGTAGAAGGTTCCCTGTGGACTGGCCTCCTCCATTGTAGCGTTGCCGCGCTGAGCGGCCCCGAGTGCCTGGGCGACCAGGCGGGCGCGCGCGCAGCGCAACGTCCAAGACAGGTCGCCAAAGCGTCAGGTGATCTCCAGCGAGCAATAACGCAGTCGCGTCCATGGGCGCCCCCTGCGCACGTCAAGGAGCTGCCTGACCTCCAGGCGGGTTCCTACGTGCGCCCCGTCACCGCGTCGCCGAGACAGGCCTTGGGCGCTAGAATTGCCTTGGGCGGCGGCCTGGGCCCGAGTCGCGAACGTTCGTGCGCCCTGCTGCGTCGCCTCGCCGAGGAATCCGTCGCGTCGACACCGCGACCGTCGCCGCCGCTGTGGCCCTCGTGCTGCGCTTTGTCCCGGGCATTGCCGCGCCGGGGGGGGCGCGGGGCAGCGCGGCTGTCCGCGACGCAGGGCAGTCTGATCCGACCGCGCGGTGTCCGCCCAGGGTTGCGAGTCCAGCCTCTTCGGCGCCCTCGAAGAGGTGCGCGGCGACGGCGCCGCCGCTGCCGGCCACCGCGGGCGCGCCGGGGCCAGCCCGAGGCAAACATATCATGCAGGAGTTTGGGCCGCGGGCAGGGCGCCGCGGCATGCGCTGCCATCTGCCGGCGGCTGGCTCATCGACGGCCCCGCGCGCCGCGACGTGCAGCAACGCGCGTCGCGCGCGCGCGAGGTGGGCATCCTGCAGGGCCAGGCCCCGCGCTCGAAGAGGAGCTCGCAGGGGCGCGCCGCGCGGGGCGCGAGCTGTCGCATGACGACGTCGCGACGATTGCCGCGACTCTGGAGATGCTGATCGCGGACGGGTCGCTGGATCTCCGCCAGACTGCGCGCGCGCTGAACGAGCGCGCCGCGGAGGACAGGATCGACGCCCGCGCTCTGCACCACGTCTTGTTCTCGCACCTCCTCGCACTTCTCCGTCGTCGAGCCGGGCGCCCGCGGCGACGGCGCGGGGGCGCAGCGGCGCCCGGCCATGAACCATGCGGCGGCCAGCGCCACAGGCAAGTGACCAGTGCTCGCCGCGCGCGGGGCCGACGCGATTCGGAACCGCGACTGCGAGGGCCGCGCGCGGATGGGAATCCCCACGCGGCGAGGGCGCGCGCCCTCGGGTGGCAGTCGGGCGATCGTCGCGGGCCTCGCGCAGGGCGGCGACGCGGGGCGGCGCGTGGGGCGCCGCCGGGTGAAGGAGAAGCTCGCGAACCTGGGCCCCGACGGGTCGGGCCGGGTGCCGATCGAGGCCTTCCGCGCCCAGCCGCTGACGGCCGGCCGCAGGTCGCCGAGTCCGTCGGGCGCCCGCGCGCGGTCGGCGCACGCAACGAGCCCATCGACGGCGCCCGCGCAGCGAATTTCATGGCCGGGCCTCTCCAATTGCAGCTCCAGATTGACGCGCTATACTCAGCGTGCTGCCCCGGCGAAAGCGAGGGCATGGAGAACGAGCTGGAGGGCGCGGTCCGGGCGCGCGCCGCCGCTTGCCATGCGCGGACGACCGCCGCCGACGCCTGCGCCCGGGTGTCAAATCTCATGGCGAGCATCAGCGACCGCGCCATTACATTGAACAACAAGCACGACGCAATGCATTCCACAAGATCCAGGCGAAAGTAGGCAACGGCCACCCCATGAAGCCCATCGCGATCGACGCTGTCATGGACTTCGCGCCGATGGCGACCTTCCAGGCTGCTACATGGCCACCAGGGGGCCGCGGACGCGATCGCGGTCAACGAAGGCTGGCGACCCTCGTCGCGAAGGCGGGGCCGGCAGAGTCTGGCACGCCAGCGGAGCTCCCATGCGCGGCAGTGCCGGGCCCTGAAGGTTGGCGGGTCATCCCGCTCGTACCCCGCGCTGGTCGCTCCCGCGTCAGCCCCTGTATTGGGCGCATGCTCGCCGACTGCTGTCTGGCGCTGTAGTCGCCCATAGGGGGCGGTAACTGGGGCGCGGCGCCGCGCATCCCAACGCGCGCCCGCGCGCTGTCTGCGCTGCGTTGCGACAGCGCACTCGCGCGGACAGATGCGCGCCAGTGCGTCGACGCGCGCGGCGGTGCCTGTCCCTAATTAGGCGTTGCCGACGGTCACGCCCGGAGTCGCTATCACGTGACAACTGCCACCGGGCTCGCCGCCATGGGCCTGGGAGCGAGTAGCGACGCGCAGAACCGCGTGGTCGCCGCGGCTGCGCGAATGCCTTGGGCAAGGACAGCTGGCCGAAACAGCTCGCCTCGCGTGGCTGCCAGAAGCGCGAACGCCGTCGCGCCCGCGTCGGATCGACGGGGGGCGCTCGGGCCCCCACTTGGCGCAACGCCATCCGTGTCCTCCTGAGCGAACTTCGCAGTATAATCGCATTTTCGCCTTGGTCGTCACCGCCGCGCGACAATGGGCTCGAGCACGTTTGCGTCGACTGTGCCTGCGCGGCACTGGGCGACTGAGCTGCGACGAGCGCCGCGAGGATGACCCGACCGCGCGTTCATCGCAGATCGGGTTCGACACGAGTACCATCGAAGAGCCGTTCCACGCCGTCAGTGGCCGGCCAGCCCCCCCGCCAATTGCGAGAGTTTTCTTGTCTCGCAGGAGATTGGCGACGCACGGACAACATTACGAACGTCTTCGTCGCGAAGCCCAGTCAGGGCCAGCGCCCCAGCCCCTCGACTGGCGCGATGCGCGCGCGCCCGGCACTGGCACCTCGGCGCCGCCTGCGGTGCGAGGCGCCGGCGCGACGGCGCGCCGCCGCAGAGGTCAGCGCTGCGTCGCTGGCCCCGCATTCTCACAGACCGGCCGGCATGCGTCGCGATGGCCTGGCACGTTGTCCACGCTGTGCTGCCGACATCGGGGCGGTTGACGCTTTCGACTCTGGGCTGCTGTTGGCCGCTCCAGACAGCACGCGCCGCGTCGGTGACGCTCGGCAGTCGCCTGGCCATCGCGCGGACCAGTCAACAGCTGCGATTGATAAACGTTATCAACGAGGAACACTGCCGCAAACAGCGGGGCGAGCTGCGCCGGCGCGCGCGCGAGACAGGGCGCGGGGCGCTCCCCGGCCACGCAGCCGCGCAAGCGACGCAACGGCCAACTACGCACACTGGCACTCACTCACAAAAGAATACCAAAGGCGAGCGGCCATAACAGCAGCGTGCTGAAGTAGAGCCAGTAGAGCCAGGGATCAGTGCTGCGGTTCGGCTGCGCGCCAGGCACGATCCGCCTCTTGCTCCCGGCTGTCAAGCAGCACCGGCTGGCCGCATTGGGTATAGAACTTGTCCCAGATCTGTCCCGACGGTGGGGAGTCGATGCGATCCACGACGCCAGGGTCAGCTCCGCTCATTTCGCGCACGGGCTGACCGCAAGCGAGCCGGTAGGGCTTCAGGGTTTTCAGTGTTCCGTTCGGGCCGAGGCTCTGGAGCCATGGTTGAGCTGCGCCGAGCGTCCATTACGGCGGCCGCGCGGGGAATTCTCTGGCGCCTCTGTGGCCTAAGTGCTGCGGAAGGGGCGCTCTCCACAGCCTGGCACCCCCGACTCGAAACGGAGGGGTCCGCTACCGTTGAGCTCGCAGCGGGCCCGCGCACCTGATGCTCTATCGGGGGAGCGTAAGACCCGGGTTTGCCAGGACTCGGGTTCGCCATTTTTTTTTGACGACCGCGCCTCGGATTTTGACGAGGAGGAGTTTCGTGGGATGTCTGCAGCGGGAGGCCTCGTCAAAATGCAGGCTCGGCCTCGTCATTTTTTTGACGACCTCGTCGGGGATTTCCGAGTCCCCCGTACCCGGGTCTTACGTCTCCCCGACTCTAGTGAGAGGAGAAAGGACCGCCGCTCTGCTATCTCTCATGCTACCACTGCCGCAATGTCTTTTACCTTCCACCACTGCCACCCGCAATCCTTAGTTGCTCCTCCTCCTCCTCCTCCTCCTTCTCCTTCTCCTCCTCCTTCTCCTGGACCAGCCGCGAGTATGATATTGCGTTCTGGCTGGAACTGCTGCCGCGGCGAAAATGGCGCCACTGGGAGGACCGAAGAGGCCCCCAAAACACTCCACATGACGCGGCCCTCGAACCTCTGGAGAGGTTCAGGTTTCGCCCTTGGCCCCGAAAGCCTCGAAGCCTTCGAACTTGTGCCGCTTGGCCCCGAACCCCGAACAGCGTCGAGTCCTTCGGAGCCGCGGAAGCCCTCGGTGCCGTCGAAGCCTTCGAAGCCATCGGGGCGTTCGAAGCCCTGAGAGCAGCACAGCCGCGGCGAGGCTTCGGCGCCCCGCGGCGCCGTGTCGGTCCCGCTGCCCCGCGGCCTGCAGCTTGTGCTGGAGCCCGCCGCGGGCCGCGCCCCGCCCGTGCCGGGCGCCGCTGCCGCGCCGGGCGCCGCCGCCGCGCCCGCGCCCGGCGCCGCCGCCGCCTCGCCGGGCGCCGCAACCGCATCGCCAGGCGCCGCCGCTGCCGCGCCCGCCGCCGCCTCCGCGCCGAGCGGCGGCAGCGCCCAGGCGGCGCGGCGCGTCGTCTTCGTCGTCGTCATGGTCGTCGTCGCCGTCGGTCGTCGCCGTCGTCGTCGTCGCCGTCGTCGTCGTCGTCGCCGTCGTCGTCGTCGTCGTCGTCGTCGTCGTCGTCGTCGTCGTCGTCGTCGTCGTCGTCGTCGTCGTCGTCGTCGTCGTCGTCGTCGCCGGTCCTCTGTCGTCCGTCGTTCGCTGTTTGTCGTGTGTCCTCCGCGCCCGCCTCCGCACGATCCCGGGGGCCCCCCCGGGGAGCACGAAGATCGTCCGGCCTCGCGCGTCGCGGCCTCGGCAGGAGAGCCGCCCCCCTCCAGGGCGGCCCTTGTGGGGGGTCGCGGGCAGGACCGCGCACCTTCCGGGCGATGCGCGAACTCGGGTGGCCCAGTTAGTTTCAGGAGGGGGCAAAACACACAGACACAATTAATCGTCGATTCCCCGGAAAAAAAGGGAAAGTATGGGACGTGGGGGAGGAGACAGAGATCCAAAACAGATGGGAAAATATGGGGAATACTTTAATTTGTGTCTATTTATGTGTGTGTCCCAGGGCCCCTTCATAATTCCCAACCCCTAAGAATCCGGATCGTGAAGAAGTTCACGATAATCCAGAAGAGTTGAAGATATCTTGAAAAGTTCAAGATTGCAGGTACATGATGTATCATACATCATCTTCAATTGCTAATATTTAGAAGTTCAAGATCGGATCTTGAACTTTTTGAGATCTGGATCTACACAGAGTGTACCATTATAGTTATATTATAGTTGAAGTATAATTCAACTATAATAATATAACGGTTTGAGCAGAGTTAAGCTGTTAGAGCCAAAATGGCTGAGGAGGAGGAGGAGGAGGAGGAGGGGGAGGAGGAGGAGGAGGAAGAGGAGGAGGAGGAGGAGGAGGGGGACGACGACGACGACGACGACGGCGGCGACGACGACGACGACGACGACGACGACGACGACGACGACGACGACGACGACGACGACGACGAAACGACGAGGACGAGGGCGAGGCGGCGACGGGCGCCGAGCTCCTGTCACGTTCGAGGAGCCGTCGTTGCGGCCGCGCCGTGGGCCGAGGGGGGTCGTCGCCCTCCTCGTCCTTGTTCTTTTCATAATCGCCTCCCTCCTCGTCCTCGTCGTTACCCCCCTCCACAACATCCCCCTCTTCCCGCCCCCATCCCTCCGCGTTGTTTTGCACAGAAGCGCTGGAACAAACATCCAGACCAGGTTACACAGAATCGAAATAAATTTGCAACCTTAAATGTAAATTCATCAAGAAACACTCCATGACCTTTATTGGGACTTGATGGGCTGGAGTACCAGCAGTCGAGGCACGAGCGCTATTCACGAGTTTCCCAATGAAGTCCTCCCATTCGTAGCACCACATCCAAACGGGATTGAACCACCGAGATAATTCTGCAATATGAATCATCATATGGAATTTTGTTGTGTTGTGGAAACACGCGATGTGCTTGGCAGCCCAATGCTTGAACAACCAATTGTTGTGTTGCAAAAACGTTTCTATTAACTGTGTCAATTTCGTTGAAGTATCCATGCCCAGAACCATCGGCCCATCCTTGCAAATAGTATAAAAGCTACACAAACATTCAAATGCTCGCTTTACATGCTCGTCGTGGTCACTTCCGTCTCGGTTTGAATCCCAATACTCTTTCAGCACAAAAAGCATATGTTCTGTTTCGGCTGCTTTACCAGAGAACGCTGGGAAATTGTCACCGTTCATGAACATGCCAGTCGTTAGTTTGCCAATTCGAACTTCCGTGTTGAATCTAACATACAATGGGGTTACACCGAAGTCGTAGAATTCGCTGCATCGTTTTTCCATGCTGCCTTTGAAACGGTTCGAATGCATGATCACGTACAGCACAGCGCCGAGAAAATATTTGAGCACACCCATTGTACCAGTATGCATCAAATCGCCAGGGTTCATATACCTGGACATCCCCACAATAGAATGGATAGGATGGTTACTGATCTTCTCGCAGCACGCTGCGTGTTGTGACATGCGCGTTGTTTTCCACGCAGCGCAAAACCTAACGTCTGTTATGGGATAAGGGGTGTCTGCCGCCCTAGAGCATTTATCAAACCAACACGGTTCGTTCGCATTGAAGTTCGGGAACCCGAGCTCATTTGCACCGTATTCCAAATCGTGCGTTAGAAGCCAAACAACAAATTTATACCTCCCTCCTAAGAATTGTTCCCCTTTGTTCACATCAGCGAACGAACCCCGCGGCCATGGTAATTTGAGTTCGTCCGTGAGTGGGTGAACACCTTCGAACGCAGCATTGAGCAAGTGAACGAGCCTGCGCCAGCACGCAATGTCACTTTGGTTGTCTCCGTAAGTGCGAGCTCGCGAATGCAATGTGAACGCTGGAATTATGTTTCTATGGAACGAACGAGACAACAATGAACGCCACTGCACGCACAATAATTTTCCTTCGTTCTTTGTTATTACAGCCCCATCGCCGTGCAACATGATCGGTATATGGGTGTCCATCCAATTGGGGTCGCTCCGCATCCCGACCTTATCAAAATTTACAAATTTAGGGTCGCGAGGGTCGATCTGCTCCCAGAATGCGCGCGGTGGGGTTGTGAGAAACATGTCTTTGAATGCGATGTATTCACGCTCATACATAAACTGGCAAAAGTCCATCGGCGACAGCAAACTAGTCGGCATATCTGTCATTGTCAATGCCGATATTTTAGTTGGAACATCGAGGGACATTGGTTTGGGCACGGATATCTTGTTGAAGAACTGTCGTATCAAATCTCGTCGAACATTTCCAATGTATTCGCCGTGCTTGCCGCACTTAGCCAGTTTCTGAACGTCGGGGCTATCAAGCCCATCCATCAAAGCACCATCTGGAGTAGCTCGCAATTTCGGTGGTTCGTTTTCGCTGCGGCGCCCCCCTCCCCCCTCCCCCCCTCCACCCCGCCACCGCCCCCACCCACAATGCCCATTTCTCTGGCGATGCCTCTGAGGGAGAGGCAGGAGGGGGGGAGGGGCATCGCAGCGTCAACGAACCAACTCATTGCAAGCCGACAGACCACCTGCGAGCCACTGAACTGTATTCGCAGATAACATCCCCCACGACCACGCACTCAATAGGCGCACAGCTAAACGCGAAGTAAACGAGGTTGCATTTGCAGCGCCGCAGGCAGCTGCAACTTCAAGCATTTCCTGACGAGTGCCTTTGCGGGATAGCTGTCTGGATATCGCATCGTCGATATCCATTGTTTTTCGAACACAGATATGTAAGATACAATGTCGGTAACAACTGCCTTGTGCCTGAAATGATTACGGAACGTAGTCAGACACGTCCAGATCAACACCAAACTCTACAGGGCTGTAATGTCTTGGGCGCGCATTTTTCTCGTGCGCCGTGTGTGTTTTGAATTTGATGTTATATTGGAAATTCACAGGTGTGCGCGCGGGGTCTCCGCGGGAACCCACTGGGGCGTCACCAGGGATCGGGGTCGGGAGGGCAGTGACGACGACGACGACGACGACGACGACGACGACGACGAGTACGAGTACGAGTACGAGTACGAGTACGAGTACGAGTACGACGACGACGACGACGACGACGACGACGACGACGACGACGACGACTGCGACGACGACGACGACGACGACGACGACGACGACGACGACGTTTTTTTTCAAACGCATTTGGAAAAAAAACGACGACGACGACGAGGATATGGGAGGAAATCAGGGCAGCATCATGTCACGAAGTTGACACGAAGGGACCCAGTCCCCACGAGGGACCCGTCGTCGTCGTCGTCGTCGTCGTCGTCGTCGTCGTCGTCGTCGTCGTCGTCGGCGCCTTCCAGGGTCGGCGGTACCCACCGTAGGTGTCTCCAATATTAGGAGGTTGAGGAGGAGCTTGAGGATGAATGTATGATTTATCCTGCAATGTCAGATGCCTGCAGTCATGTGTTGAACTCAACGCAGGTCACAACTCCCTACACATCCACAAACGAGTGATACGTACGACCAATCCGTACATGAACGCTTGTTAGAACATTAGAATAGTTTCCACCTGTTTTCTTTTGCTCGCATTCCCACATCACCAACTCCACAATTGAGAATTGCACGAACCTTTTGAACCATCACAAATATTTACTTCTTGCTGAACGGTTTCGCCTTCGCGAGCAACTCCGACGCGCTCTGAGTGTGCTTGTTGAACGCAACAACAATCTTGTTCACCTCCGACGCGCTTGTGCTGTTGCCTTTGCTGGCCTTCATGTTGTTCCTGTTGACCTTAGACAACTCTTCGACCTTCGCCTTGATGCTGGACACCAGCGCCTTCGCCATCGGATCTTTTCCCACCTGGATCTGCGCCGCCGTGAGCTTCGTGATCAGGTTGCCAGTCTTGTTGATGACCGACGTGAGCTTCGCATCAGGCGACGCCTTCTTCTCCTCTGGGAAGGTGTCGATGTCCCTGCTGCCGCTCGCCTTGCCAGCCGATGCCCTTGCCTTTGCCTTTGACGCAGCCGTGCCTTTCTTGCCCTTCGGCGCTGCCCCGTCCTTGATGGCGAGGATCGTCTTCTTCTGGCCCCACATGCAAGATGCCTCGGTCGAGAAAAATGCTTCCGCGTCGCCGATGCTCGCCTGGAAACCCTCGTCGCTGCCGAGCTGCCGCTTCCTGGAGGAAAAAACAAGAAAAAAGGCATTACAGTTGCATTATAATTGAATTATAATGCATCTGTAATGCTTTTTTGGGTGTTTTCAATGTTTGTTTAGCCTCATCCTCCTCCTCCTCCTCATCCTCCTCCTCTTCCCCATCCTCCTCCTCCTCCTCCTCCTCCTCCTCCTCATCCTCATCCTCCTCATCCTCCTCCTCCTACCCCTCCAACCCTCCTCCTCCACCTCCTCATCATCCTTCTCCTGCACTACCGTTTACGTTTCAAAGTGCGTACCTCCTCCACCTCGTCCTCCTCCTCCTCCTCCTCCTCCTCCTCCTCCTCATCCTCCTTCTCCTCATCGGCTTCCTCCTCCTCCTCCTCCTCATGAAACGTCCTGGTATTCACGTGCTCCTGCTTGTTGCCGATGGCGATGGTGTGGGTCTTCGTCGCCTTGACGTACACTTTGTCGCCCCATTCGTCCTCCATCTCGATGAACTTGCCCTTGTCGATGAAGTCCTGCGCCTCCGAGACGCCGTGGATCTGCTCCAGCTCGCCTCGCGAGTACTGCTGGCGCTTGACCTGCGTCGTGTCTGCCCTGCTGATGGTCTGCACCTGGCTCTCCAGCCGCTCGGCCCACTTAGGGTCGCCCTTCAAGAAGAGGAATAACGTGTTATTCTTCATCTCGGTTTTGCCTTTGCCAGCCTTGAGGCCGCTGATCTGGTCCCATGCCTCCTGCACGCTCATGTTCTGCTTGCCTCGCGCCGCCTTCAATTTCTGCCACGCACCAGCCTTGAGCGTCGGAGTGTAGAGGAAGCGGTTCATCACCTGCATGTCTGGCTTGTGCACTTTGTGCTTGATGCAATACTCCTTCATCAACTTGATCTGGTTGTCTAAGAGAGCGTCGCCGTCGGTATCTTCTGCTGCTGCTGGCCTTCTCATTGCTGCTGCTGGCCTTCTCATGCGATCGTCTCCATCTTCATTGTCGGTGACCTCCTCGTCGGGGTCGGCCATCTCTTCTTCCTCCCCCTCGATGGGGTCCTCCTCATTAATGTCGTCGTCGGTCTTGGGCACGTACGCTGCTGGCTTCTTGGGCACGTATGGCATTTTTGATCGCAAGAATCAACTGAACTCTTGAGTATGAAGAAATCGACCTCAACGTTTTGTTTGCAAAACGAAAGTACAATACCAAACCCTGTTTGAGTCGCCTTGTTTGAGCCAAAATGGTTACGCAGTGTGTTGTTTAGTGCGTTGACGCGGATCCCTGTGCAAGCATTGGCTGGGGAATTACGACGCGCTGCGTGCCCCAAACTTGTTCAAGATTTCGCGGTGCATCGCATTTTTATCGCGAAGCCAACCATTGCGTGCAAGCACTGGTTGGGGACCCATACCGTGCTGAGGGCACCTGAATCACATATCATCGCGTGCCTATTGTATTTTCTATCACGGCGAACATCAGATTCGGCAAGCACTGTTTGGGGAAGTGTCCGAGCAAGTCCCCCCCTCCCCCCGAGCTTCGCCCAGGGGGTCTCCGAGCCTCACCCTCCTCCGCGCACATGGAGGGACGGCGGTCGTAGGCGCCGAGGGCTAACTCAAACTGAGGAGGCAGCAATGGTTTTCACGAGCCGCGCCTTTGGGGAGGGGTCTGGTCGTCAGCCAGGGCGGGGGAGGGCGACGAGGGAGGGCGGTCGTAGGCGCCACGACACAACGCGGGGAAATGCCCCCAGGGACGGGTCACCGCCAGTTTTCCACGAGCCGCGCCGCAGGAGGAGGAGGAGGAGGAGGAGGAGGAGGATGAGGATAAAGAGGAGGAGGAGGAGCAGGAGGATGAGGATGAAATAGACTGAACCCACCATTTTTCGTCGGCACGCGCCTCGGCGCACTCCTGGCCAAGCCACAAGCAACGATGTGGATGCATGATGGCTAGATGGTGTGAATATGTATATTGATGGCAATGCCCATCTGCAAGCGCCGCTCACCAATCTCAAATGTAACGTTCACTCTTCGTCGAACTCGATTGGCGATTCCTGGCTTTCGGCATCGCTAATATTTTCAGAACCGTCCGATTGACACCAAAACTTATCAAACTCCTCAGATTCTTTTTCATGTGATTCTCCATCATCCTTGAAATGTTTGCCACTCTCACAATCTGTAACCATCCCATCGCGAATGCGGACAACCTCTTCCTTCGTCAAACTTTTCTGAGCTTTGCAAATATCAAACAACCGCTGTGCTATGGCCGCGTGCTGGCTAGTCCGAGCCCCCGAAACTTCAACGAGCAATGGCCACTTGTCTTCCCTTTTCATTAGAATGTATGATTTTTCTGTATACTGACACAATTTGATGGTGCCGAACGCTGGGCTGGATGAAACTGGGTTGGAGCCTCGTGGCCTCTTGTTGCCATTTTGACACATGCGTTTCAGAGCTCCACGTGCCGCTGGGGCTGGGTCCGCTGCTGCTGCCTCTGCCTAACGATGTCGAATCGGATGCTACCACGTGATTGTGTTCTATACTACTTACACTCCTCCTCCTCCTCATCTTTCCCATCCTCATCCTCCTCCTCCTCATCCTCCTCCTCCTCCTCCTCCTCCCCCTCCTGATCCTCCTCATCCTCCTCCTCCTACTCATACCCCCCGACGGTAGCGGCGACGACGACGACGACGGCGACGACGGCGACGACGGCGACGACGACGACGACGACGACGACGTTTTTTTTCAAACGCATTTGGAAAAAAACGACGACGACGACGACGACGACGACGACCACGACCACGATCACGACCACGATCACGAGTACGACGACGACGACCACGACCACGACGACCACGACGACCACGACGACGACGACGACGACGACGACGACGACGACGACGACGACGACGACGACGACGACGGCGACGACGACGACGACGACGACGACCACGACCACGACGACGACGACGACGACGACGACGACGACGACGACGACGACGACGACGACAACGACGACGACGACGACGACGACGACGACGACGACGACGCGATAGAATCCGATTCGGGAAACCAACCACCTGCGCGGATATACGCTCATCGACGTCGAGGGTCGACTCCATGGAAACGTCGGTCATTTCTGACACTGCGGACACAGCCGATACATCTGAAATCTGAGGCTCCAATCTGCGTTTTGGTCTGCTAGACGGGGGCGGGCACGCATCAGCAAGCGGAATTGGCGCGGAGCTAGACGATGAGGCTGGAGCTGGCTTTACTTCAATGTTACCAACCTCCCTTATTTTTTTGATCATGTCGACAAACTTTTTTTTGGTTTCATCGCCACCAGTAATATTATTTACACTATTGAAGAATTCCTTTTCGCTTTCTGCGATTTGTCTGGCATGACGAATCATTACGCCCAACTGTTTAGCAACGAACCTACCCCATGCTTTATTGCAAAATGAGCTTTTGTTGAGAGGGCGCAATGAGAACTCGTGAACAGTGTCAAACAACACGTCCTGCATTACGAGCGGCCTGAACTTGCCTCTTTTTTCCAAACGAAAGAGCCCCGTCAACAGCACGTCGAACTTCAAGATATCGTTTGGCCGTGGCGCTTTCCGATCGTCCAAGGACTTGTAATCTCCGAGTTCAAACAGCATCGCATTTTCTGTGGCCTCCACATACTCTCTGAACACTGCCTTTATATCTTCGGTGGGGGTGAAAGGAATCGCTTTGCTTGTATCGTCGGCTTTGGAACCAAACGACATCGCCAGTATCAGCAGCACGAGGTACATCAATAAAGTATGAATGCACGTAGCGACAACACAAAGTCAAGTTATTGATTCCGAGAAATTGTATCGTGTAAGTTCAAGAAAGTAGAGTACGGATATTGACCGAAATAAGGAACGGCTTGAGGTGAAATGGCTTGGCTACGAGATGCGAGCGAACCTGTTCCGAAGTCTTGACGCCTCGCTTGTCCCCACTACCCCATCGAGGTCCAGGCGTATACGTGTAATACATCATATGTGATCTATTAACAATGAAACGCGTATATCAACTATAATACATCATATCGTAATATATTATTAAGTTCAACATTGAATCATGAACTCTTTCATATTTGATGTATAATGAGACAGGCGCGCGCGTATGTTGAAGACTTCACGATCGTGAACTTCTTCACGATCCGGAGTCTTAGGGACCAGTGCTTGCATTGAAGGGGTCTTCGCGGAAGTTTAGAGATTTGGCGAAAGTTTCCCGCCGATTTTGGTAGCAGGCTGGGTTCCCGGGTTTCCGGTTCCCGGTTCCCGGGTTCCCGGGTTCCCGGTTATTGGTTCCGGGCCGATTTTGGTGGCTTCTGGGTTCCCGGGCTCCCGGGTTCCCGGTCGATCTCTTCAGCGAAAGCCATCCACTGATTGGGGTTTCTTTCTGGTGTGCTAATAATTAATCTCTTTCTCCTTGGGGCGGGCTGGGGGGCTGAGGTGGCCCAGCACTTGATCAGGCGACAGGAGAGGGGGGCAAGCTTTGAGCTTCTGGGGCCGAGATGGTTTCTCACCCGTTTCTGTCTCCAGGGCTGTTTTAGGGGCCCCAGGGCAATCAGATTTAGACCTGGAGTGAAAAACTGCACCAGATGGACCCCATGCATGGTCCAGGTATCAATTGTGAGCTGACTTGCCCGAGTCCCCCTCCTTGGCAGATAATCTGGGGACGCATCCAGTGCAGACCCCCCCCTGGCCGTCTCCAGTCTTCCGCCCCATATCCGGAGACATCTGGAGCGACCTCTGGTGCTCCCTGACCTCTGGAGCCCTCTGGAAGGGTGGCGTCCTGCGCCGTGCGAAGAGAGCACGGCGGGAGATTTTTGAGCAGTGCCGCGGCCTGCGGGGAGGCACTCACCGGGCCCAGGACACCGTCCACAGCACGGTTCGGGACGCGGGGCCGGCCCGAGTGGAAGGGGTCAGGGGAGCGGGAGGCCGTGAGAGTGATGCGTTTCAAGATCTGCGGGTGTTCCAATAGGCCCAGATGCGCCACACGGGCTGCAGAAGCGAGGAGTCAGGGGAAGTGGGAGGCCGTGAGAGTGATGCGTTTCAAGATTTGCAGGTGTTCCAAGAGGCCCAGCTGCGCCACACGGGCCGCAGAAGCGAGGGCCGCCAGATGGTCCGGAAGCCCCGAGACGTACTCCAGATCTCGTAATAAAAGGGAGGGGGTCTGGACCCTCCAAGACAAGCCATTTCAGACCCCCCCCGTGGGAGAACCCTCCAAAACATCGTCCCCAGACCCCCCCAGCCCCCCAGGCCCTCCAAGATAGCCTGGAAGAGACCCCCTCCCCGAAATGATGAGACCCCCCTCCCTTTATTTAATCGCTTCGCTCATGCCGCCGGCCCTGGAGCCCTCTTTAGGGCCTCTTGGGGGCCTCTTGGGGACCTCTTGGGAGTCTCTTGGGGCTCCTTGGCGGCGTTTTTGAGGCCCCCAGGGCCTCTTGGGGGGCTCTTGGGGGTAGTCGATTGCGGCTCCCCCCTCGGAGGCCACGATCCTCGTGAGGGGTGTCGAAAAATACCCTCCCCTGGAGTGGTCTGGTGGCTTCTCCCGGGCTTCTCTCGGGAAATTGCCGGGGTACTTTTCGTCCGGGGGCCCCCAGGGGCCGCTCCGCGCGCGCGAACTAGAAATATTGTTAACAAGTTACCGGAGATCTTAGCACGCCTCTGGCCCGTTGGGCCGGCGAATTACGAAATCTGGAGTATCCTGAGTCGATCCTGGCTCATGGCACTGTTCTCGTCCTGGAGGGGTCGAGGCTGCTGGGGGCCCGCGCCGTGGAGGAGTCACGGCGTTGGAGTTGTTTGGGGGGCTTTCTCTGGAGACCCTCGGGCGGGCAGTAGTTTGGGGGGGGGATCCTAGATGAGGGGTGAAGACAGAGGCCCAAAGTCGGAGGTTGATAGACCTCCTACCCTGACACGTCGATTAGCGAGTTGGCCGTTTTCGCTTCGCGAGAGGGCGTCGCGGTCGTCTTTTCTGTGGGCCCAGGCCCGTCGGTTGCGGTCCTGGGCCGCTTTCGCGAAAGGGCGGTTTACTAGAGAGAGGTTTGTCCACCGCCCGTGGAGGGGTCTTTACCATCCGCCCGAGACCCCAGGCGCCGCTGCCTCCGGTGAGCTCGGGGGCCGCCGCCGCCGCCACGAGCTGCGCGCCGCGCGGCGGCCACTTCGGCCTGCCCGACGGCGCGGCCCTGGCGCCCGGGCCCGCGAGCTGCGCGTGGGTGTTCTCGAGCTGCGCGTGCCTGAGCTCGAGGGATGCCGCCGACAAGGAGGCTCTCTCGGCAGCAAGTCGTGGGAGCTTCGCATGCCCTCTTCATTCCATCTTTAGCGTCGACTGGCGTCGACTAGGGTCTGGGAGTCGGTGAGATAGCGCCGATTTGGCGTCGGTTTGCGTCGAGTAGGCGTCGATCTGGCGTCGAGCAGCGCCGATGTAGCGTCGGCTGGCGTCGATTCGCAAGAGCCGACGAGACGGCACGGGAGGCCCCCACGAGTTGCCGCCGAAGGCGTTCCTGACGGCTCTGCAGGGGGCCAGGGATCGGCGGCGCGCACGGAGGGGGCGCAGCGAGGGGGTTGGCCTGGTGAGAGGGCAGGGTGCTTCTGCTTGGCATCGCGCGGACGTGTGCGTTTTTTCCTCGGCGAGGACCATCGAGGAGCATTCTTGATCACTTGGCGAAACAACCACGCACGAAACCAAAATTATCCTGGCGAAGGACCCAACCATATGCAATCGTGAATACTGCAATTGTGAATATCTTCTCGGTGGAGCCCCCTACAGGGCCACGAAACGTACGAGGGGTGTGCCGAAATGGGTGTGCGGGACGCATGCGGGCACACCCACTACGGCCTTCGGTGGAACTCCCTATGCGGCCACGAAACGTGTGAGGGAGTTGACGAAATGGGTGTGGCTGACGCATGCGGGCGCGGGCACTGGGGCCTTCGGTGGAGCTCCCCATGGGACCACGAAACGTTTGAGGGGTGTGCCGAAATGGGTGTGGTTGACGCATGCGGGCGCGGGCACTGGGGCCGAGGGCTGCGCCGAAATGGGGGTGGGTGACGCATGCGGGCACACCCACCGGGACCTTCGGCGGAGCTCCCTATGGGGCCACGGAACGCGTGAGGGGCGTGCCGAAATGGGTGTGGCTGACGCATGCGGGCGCGGGCACGTGGCTGACGCATGCGGGCGCGGGCACTGGGGCCTTCGGTGGAGCTCCCTATGGAGCCACGAAACGTGTGAGGGGTGTGCCGAAATGGGTGTGGGTGACGCATGCGGGCGCGGGCACTGGGGCCTTCGGTGGAGCTCCCTATGGAGCCACGAAACGTGTGAGGGGTGTGCCGAAATGGGTGTGGGTGACGCATGCGGGCGCGGGCACTGGGGCCTTCGGTGGAGCTCCCTATGGAGCCACGAAACGTGTGAGGGGTGTGCCGAAATGGGTGTGGGTGACGCATGCGGGCGCGGGCACTGGGGCCTTCGGTGGAGCTCCCTATGGAGCCACGAAACGTGTGAGGGGTGTGCCGAAATGGGTGTGGGTGACGCATGCGGGCGCGGGCACTGGGGCCTTCGGTGGAGCTCCCTATGGAGCCACGAAACGTGTGAGGGGTGTGCCGAAATGGGTGTGGCTGACGCATGCGGGCGCGGGCACTGGGGCCTTCGGTGGAGCTCCCTATGGAGCCACGAAACGTGTGAGGGGTGTGCCGAAATGGGTGTGGGTGACGCATGCGGGCGCGGGCACTGGGGCCTTCGGTGGAGCTCCCTATGGAGCCACGAAACGTGTGAGGGGTGTGCCGAAATGGGTGTGGGTGACGCATGCGGGCGCGGGCACTGGGGCCTTCGGTGGAGCTCCCTATGGAGCCACCTATGACGAGCCACGAATGTGTGAGGGGTGTGCCGAAATGGGTGTGGGTGACGCATGCGGGCGCGGGCACTGGGGCCTTCGGTGGAGCTCCCTATGGAGCCACGAAACGTGTGAGGGGTGTGCCGAAATGGGTGTGGGTGACGCATGCGGGCGCGGGCACTGGGGCCTTCGGTGGAGCTCCCTATGGAGCCACGAAACGTGTGAGGGGTGTGCCGAAATGGGTGTGGGTGACGCATGCGGGCGCGGGCACTGGGGCCTTCGGTGGAGCTCCCTATGGAGCCACGAAACGTGTGAGGGGTGTGCCGAATGGGTGTGGGTGACGCATGCGGGCGCGGGTACTGGGGCCTTCGGTGGAGCTCCTATGGGGCTACGAAACGCTGTACTGGGTGGGTGAAACGCAGGGAAGAGGGGGAGGAGGGAGGAGGAGGAGGAGGAGAGGAGGAGAGGAGAGGAGAGGAGAGGAGACGCGGGGACTGTTTCTTCAAAACGAGGACCCAACACCACAGGATGGTTGGGAAAAACACAGGGAATGGACGTCCGAGCGATGGCCAGAGTCGACTTCAGGGATGCCCTGTGTTCCCACGGGGCGCGCCCCGCCTAGCTCTTAAGCGGAAGAGGCCCGCTCTCGACCCGCCGACCCAAAAAGTGCTCCCACGGGGCACGGAGGGGGCGCAGCGAGGGGGTTGGCCTGGTGAGAGGGCCGGGTGCTTCTGGGGTGGGAGGGGGGCGGGGGCTTCTAAGGCGACTTCCGGGGTGCCTTGCGCGCCCTCCGGAGCGCCTTTGCATCCCAGCCTTTGCGCCCCATCCTCCGTAAGCCGTGACCCCCTTTCGCTGTTGGGCCCAACGATGTTGACGCCCCACGGCGACATTCCCCTCCGTGCATCCTGGTGAGCGCACCTTCTTGCAGGGGGTTGCCCTCGCACAAGGCCCCCCCCCCCGCGTGCCCACCCCCTTGGTGCGCGCTGCCAGCAAGGAGGCCGCGGAGCGGAGAGAGGCCGAGGCGGGGGCTCGCCGCCTGGCGGAGGAGACCGCGAGCCTGGAGCCCGCGCCAGCCGCGTACCCGGGTCCCCTCGGGGCGCCCGACTCCAGGCTGCAGGTCGGTACGGTCGAAGCGGGCACGGAAGTCGGTGGCCACATGTGAACCCGACCCCCCCACCCCCCATGATTTCTAGGGGGGGGTGGGGGGTCACTTCGCTCGGGAGCTCGGGAGCTCCCGAGCGGAGTGATGATCCCCCAGCCCCCCTCGGAAATCGTGGGGGTTGGGGGGTTGGGGGTAGGGTTCACATGTGGCCACCTGGGACAGGCAGGGTACGAAGACCGACAGCAGTTCTTGTCCGTTCTGGAAAGGGTCCGTTGTCGGTGTCGCCGCGGGCGACGGCCGTTTGAGACAGAAGGGCCACTTGCCCAACAGCGGCCGCTGCCGGTGTTGGACAACATTTCTCGTTGGTATTTGCCAATGCTCGCGCACCCATGTCGAGCGTCCAAAGCAGGTCATCCACTACGAGGAGGAGCTGCGCCGCTGGGCGGAGGAGATCCGCCGAGGGGTCCCCCTGGCCCTCGCCGCGTGGGGGAAGAGACCGCAACGCATCGTTTCCGGCAATGTTTTGCCTCGGGGGGCATTCAATCACGAGCGGCGAACGTAGCCGCATCCGCGCCCTCGCGGTCTGGATTCCGGGGCGCGATCCCGCGGGCACGCGGTCGCACGGATACGTTCCGCACGGGACATCCGCGGAAGAACGCTCCGTTTTCGCTGGGTCGGCCGCGGATGCGGGCATGTGTTCCGCCTAGATTGAGGGAGGAAAAGCCACCCAGACCCCAACAACTGGCGTTTAGTCAACGGCCCTGGGCAATCAGTAGACAGCCCTGCCATGTTCGATCTCTTCGTTGGGTGTGATGGTTAAACGGCTTCGCTTGTCGGGGTGCTGGGGGCAGCCCTTCTGCTCTCTACACGGCTCACCTGGGCCCCGCGGGCTGCCAGCAGTCGCGGCTCAGGAAAAGCAGCCAGTCCTTGGGGGACGGGGGGTCCGCGTCGTGGAGAAGGCGCGGCGTGCGTGTCGGAGGGCCAGGGCTATCTGTGCCTTGCAGAAGGCCGGCCTGGGGCGCACCGTACAGGGCTCACGTCGATGCCTCCGACTCGATGGAATTTGATGTCGTCGACAGGTCGAGTCGAATCGACTCGGAACAGATCAAATCGGAATCCGAAGTTGAATCGAATCGAGTCGGATTCCGATTTGGATCCCGATCTCTTAAAGAAGGAGGCCTTGCTAGCCTGCCAATCCCCGCCGAGGCGACATCTCCCTACTTGGCTTCTGATGTCTGCCGATCCGATGTGTTTCGATCGCACGTCCGACCTAGATTCGATCCTGGGATCTCCTGGCAGTCCCCTGCTGCCCTCGGCCAGGAGGGCGCGCATGCTACGCACCACGCCAGTGGCCCAGGGCGGCCCCCAGTTCTGGAGCAGCTCGTGAAGATCGTTCTGAAGCCAGGTTCTGGCCGGATGCAGTGGGGGCCCGCGCCAAGGAACGCCCTGCTTGCCTCCAGGGTGCCCTGGGTTTCTTGTGTTCTGATAGTTTGGCTTTGGAAAGAATGACGTTCCCACACCAAAAATCAAGGGACGTCCTGGGATCGCAGGGTTGGGTTTCTTGTGGAAGGTTTCTTGTGGACTGGCCCCCACTGTAGTTGCGTACACAGGCTGGCGTGGGCGGGATGGGCGGGACTGCAGCAGCGCTCCCCCGCCTCCGCAGCCATGCGTTTCAGAGTTTCCCAACGGAGGGCCGCGCCAGCAGCACGTTTGCGGACCGAGCAGCAACGTGGAGTCTGGGACAGAACGTCATAAAGTGGGGATGCCAGACGGGGTCGAAGTAGATTCGAAGAAGAAAACACGCCATAAACAGAAAGTGTTAGCGCTCCGCGCGGATTTCTTGGATCCGTGCTGGGCCCCCCCGGCGGCGGCTCCGGCGCCGCCTCTGGCGCGCGGAGCCGGAGGATCGCGCCGCATCTCCGGTGCATCCGCAATGGTGCTCGATGTGGAAGCTCGCCGACGTCGCCAATGCATCGCCGATGCATCGGCGATGCACCGGCGATGCACAGGCGATGCACAGGCGACGCACAGGCGACGTCGGCGCGATTCTCCGACCCCGTCTGCTACGACCCCATTTGGGAGGCCGCCAGTGTGGAGGCGCCCCTCTGCTCGGGTGTTCGGCGAGGAAGGGTTGTCACGAGGTGGGCCCCGGTAACGAGCCCAGCTGGATGCTCTCACGTCCTTCTTCCAGGGGCCGTTTGGAATGATTTTTCCTCGAACCCCACGTCTGCCCCTACCCCACCTTTACGTCCCCCCCCCGATCTGCGCAAGAGGAGCGGGAGCCGCCGCGCGCGGCGAAGGGGGTGTTCGACTTCGGCGGCGCCGTGGGCGCCGCGGAGGCAGAGTGCAGCGCGAGCGCCAGCGCGGCGCAGCGGGAGGCGGAGCGCGAGGCGCGGCGGAAAGCGCGGAGGCTGAAGGCCCCGCAGCGCCCCGCTGGTGCCCTCGGCCAGCTGGGCGGGGGCGATGATCAGGATGGTGGTGGTGCTGGTGGGTGGCGAGGATGCTGGTGGTGGTGGTGGTGGTGGTGATGATGATGATGATGATGATGATGATGATGATGATGATGATGACGATGACGATGACGATGATGGTGGTGATGATGATGATGATGATGGTGGTGATGATGGTGATGATGATGATGACGATAATGATGATGATGATGATGATGATGATGATGATGATGATGATGATGATGATGATGATGATGATGATGATGATGATGATGATGACGATGATGATGACGAGGATGAGGATGATGATGATGATGATGATGATGATGATGATGATGATGATGATGATGATGATGATGATGATGATGATGATGATGATGATGATGGAGGAAGGGGAAAGGAGGGAGGGGTCCGCGAGAAAGATGGGGGGCCAACGACATACGTAGGACAGTTTTGAACAAGAGGAGACAACGCGCCTCGATCACCCCCCGCTTGGAGCCCGAAACATCGCTTCTGCTTGCCCTTATTGCTCTCGTGCCGCATCCTCGGGGACCCGTATGGAGCCCTTTTGGGATGTCTCAGCTTCGGGAAACTCCGTGGCCACCTCGGGCAATCTTGTGTCCGTTTTTGGGGGATCTGAGGTTTGCAGGAGGCCATCTTGAACCCAGGTTGGCCATACCGCTCGAGCTTACAACGGCATCATTGGTCATCTCGGTCCATCATGTAGCCATGCCTGTTTATCTTGGGCGCTCTGGTCGCTCGCGATTCCCCAATCCAGACCTTTTGGGAGGGAATATTGGAGGGCTGACCCTTCCCCGAAGGGGACACTGCTCATGATATCCCCCGCGTGCAAGCAGAATACGCCTTGAGCAAAGCCTGCGGCGCGAACGAAACTGATCCTCCGCCTCTCGGTTCTCTCTCCACCCGTCGTACAGAGTGCCGGTCTTCCCCGCGTACGGCGTCATCACCTCTCCCCCCTGGGTGTAATATCGGAAGTTATGCTGGTTCGGTATGTCGCGGCATTGCTATCCATTTTGCGGTTGATGGATCACAGCCTTGCGGGGGGGGCCACATCTCATAACATATGTGTCATCCCTCGATGGTTGGATCGGAGATGCTAAGACCGTCTTTCGCTGCCGATCGAACTCGAGCAGATATCCTGTTCTCCTGGAAGCATGCCCTTCAATCCTGTTCGCGGGTCCCCGTCCCGTTTCCCAAGCGCAGGGCTTTATTGGTGGATATAGTGGTCGAAGCATATGTTTCAAGGAATGACGAGGGGGGCAGGCGTCACACCGAAAATGTGGACGAAGACGAGCACCCCTTTGGGTCAACCACAGAAGGTGTTTTGGTCCCAGCCTGCGCGGGATGGTAAAACATCAAAAGGCCGAGCGGCCCCCAGCAATGGCCACTCTTGCTCAGCGAGCTTCGCGGATGCTGTTTGGGAGCATTTGGCGTTCTCGTGGGGCTCGCGTGGGGCGCTCTTGGGCATTCTGGGAGCCTTCTTGGTCCCTCTGGGGTTGCCTTGAAGCTTCGGAGGCTCATCGGACGGCGAAAAGGCGAAAAAGGCCAGACGAATGGAGCACAGTATGTGCTTTGACTATTCCGAACTTCTGGGGGCATCATTGGAAGGTTTCGTGGCCACCTCGATCCGTTTTGGTGCTCTCTTGGAGCCTCTTGGAAGCATGCTCGAGGAGGAGGGAAGTGACATGGCCCTCCACTTCCTCCTTCCTCGACGGTGTAGCCCCCGCCCGCATCCTCATCCGCCTCGCCCGTTCTTCCTCCTCGTCGACGTTGACTCTACATCCCCAGGTGGCTGTCAGTTCCTGCGTTCGCCTCCTTCTCGCAGTGCCAGACCCTGTTGTCGCTGCTTCCCTTCTCGCACCGCCAGTCCACGCTGCCGTTGCGGGCCTGCTCACGCGAACCGCTCCCAGCACTGTACTTGTGGTGCTCGCGTTGCCATTGGCTGCCTTCTCGCACCAACAGGACGGATACTGCCGCTTCTGCCCGCCTTCTCGTACAGACAACCCAAGCTGTTCGCACGGACAGTTCAAGTTGCCACTGCATACCGACTCGCACGAGGCTCGCTCGCGCTGTCCCTAACGTTGTAGTTGGTACCTGGCGCTTTCCGCCCTTTTCGCATGCGCTGATCCCCGCATTGTAGTTGATGGTTGGTTCAGGCCTTGCATTTCGCAGTTCCCTGCTTTCTCGCACTGGCAACATCATTGGCCGCCGCTGTCCGTTTTCTCGCACATGTTGGCCCGAGTCTTACTCGCACTGCCGAAAGCGTCTGCCGTTGCCTGCTTTTTCGAACGATGTGACCCCAGTCCGCCTACTTTTTGTTCTCATTTGCGGCATCCGCTACCACTGCCTGCGCAGGCAACGCTGTCACGGCCTTCTTTCTCGTATTTACACTGCCAGTTCTTTCTGCCACTGCCTGCCTTCCCACTGCTCACCGTGACTCAGACGTTGCATCCGAAGACGTCGGGCTCATTTGTGACCCCGCAAGCGGGCCCGAATTGGTCCAGAATGTTCACACCAAATCCGTCAGTATTTTCTTCATTGCGGCTGCATGACACGCCGTGGCTTCCATTGCTCGCTTTCCGCGCCAACGGACCCTGCTACCCCTGCCTGCCTTCTCGCACGAGCTGATCCCCGCTGCATTGTAGCTGGAACTGTTGCTACAGCGTGGCCATCGGGCAACGACAGCTGCTGCTGCCACTCCCTTCCTGCCCACATTCATTATCCGTAAGGGCTTCGTCCCATGCCGCCGGCCCCGTGTCTCGGATAATGGGAGATGCAAAAGTTAAATCATGAGGTCTGGGCGCCGCCGTGAAGCAGTGTCGGATCCTGTTTGTTTTTTCGACCCTGACCCTACGGATTTGCGTCACGGGTGCCACCGAATTTCAGTCATGTGGCAAATCCCCTGTGTGTTTGGATCCTGACCTTAGGGATCTGCGTGAGGGGTGCCGCCGAATCTCAGAAATGTAGCAAATCCCTTGTGTTTTGGACCCTGACCCTGTCGATCCGTGTGAGGGGTGCCAGCAAATTTCATAAATGTGGCAAATCCCCTGTGTTTTTGAACCCTGACCCCCCCGCCGATCTGCGTGAGGGGTGCCACCGAATTTCAGAAATGTAGCAAATCCTATGTGTTTTTGCACCCTGACCCCGCCGATCTGCGTGAGGGGTGCCACCGAATGTCAGAAATGCGGCACATCCCATATGTTTTTGGTCCCTGACCCCGCCGATCTGCGTGAGGGGTGCCAGCAAATTTCAGAAGTGTGGCAAATCCATTGAGTTGTTGGACCCTGACCCCGCCGATCTGTGTGAGGGGTGCCACCGAATTCAAGACATGTGGCAAATCCCTAGTGTTTTTGGACCCTGACCCCGCCGATCTGCGTGAGGGGTGTAAATTGTTACCCCCCCAGCAATTCAGACAACACGCTCAGGGCGTGCTAAACCTGCCCGTTTGGGCCTCCCCCCCCCTCGCGCGGTCCATCAACAAGGAACAGCAAGCAGCAAGAAGCAGAACTGTAACAGTGGAAACTGGAAACTGCAACTGGTACAGGAAACTGCGAACCTTCGGCCTACAGCCTGGTGGCCCCACAAGCGGGCCGGCGGATTGACTGGCCCTGCTGCCACTGCCTGCTGTTTCCGCACGAGCCGCCCTAAGCACTGCCGCCCATGGTACAGCTGATCTTGGCTCGCTCCTGCTCGCCTGCTTCCGCGCACGAGCCGCGGTGACAGTGATGATCTTGGCTGGCCTCTGCTCGCTTGCTTTCTCGCACGCACCATCCCAGCATTGGCTGATGATGTCTTGCTCCTGCTTCGTCATCCTTGCCTGCACTCTGGCAGGGGCATTGCGACTGACGCCACCCCTCGCCAAGAGATGGAGGTGGGGTGGTAGGAGGGGTGAGAGGATGAGAAAACGGAGGGTGCCATGTCTCTTGGCAGGTGCGCACGCGCCTGATCTCAGCGTTATTGCGGATGAGGTGGGGCGCCACGCTACTTGATGTAGGCGGTGGGGAACAGCAAGGAGGAGAAGAAGGAGGAGAAGGACGAGGATGAGGGAAGCGACGACGGTGACGACGACGCCCTCCTCCCCCCCCGCGCAGAACCGCGTGCCCGCATCGCCAGAGCGGCGCTCTTCATGCGCCTCGGGCTCGCCGGAACGCAGGTCTTCGTGCGCCTCCGGATCCCCGCCAGCCTCTCCGCTGTGGTCGCCGAGAGGCTCCCCGAGGGGCTCGCTCGCAGGCCGCCCGCTCCGAGGGGGTCGTCGTTGTCGTCGTTAATTTCGTCGTCGTCGTCGTCGTCGTCGTTCTCGCCGTCGCGGCCGCCGCCGCCGCCGCCGCCGCCGTCGTCGTCGTCGTCGTCGTCGTCGTCGTCGTCGTCGTCGTTTATCGTCGTTGTCGTTTATCGTCGTTGTCGTCGTCGTCGTCGTCGTTTATCGTCGTTGTCGTCGTCGTCGTTGTCGTCGTCATTGTCGTCGGTGCCGCTGCCGCCGCCGCCGCCGTTGTCGTCGTCGTCGTCGTCGTGGTCGACGTCGTTCTCGTCCTCCACCTCTGCCTCCTCTCCCTCTTTCCTTCCCTCCACCGCCTCCTTCTTACGGTGCTCTGGCTTCGGCGAACCAAATGTGCCGTAGCGACTGTCTTCCTCCTCCCGCGCGCGTTCCCGCTCGCTGGAGGAGAACTGAGGAAGGAGGATGGTGGAGGTGGGAGAGCAGCATCAGGTTCGGAGAAGGGGGTGGGTGCCCTGAGAGAAACGAGGAGCAGGAGACGAACCAGCAGGATGCGAATGAGGAGTATATGAGGAAGGATAAGGATTGGAGAATGTGGGGGCAGCCTCATGGAACCCCTTCCGCCTCCATCATCGTCGTCGTGCTTCTCTCGTTTTCGTGCTCGTCCTTCGCCTCCTTTCCTTCCCATCCTATTCCAACATCCTCCTTTCCCTTCCTCCCTCATCCTCCCCACCATCGTCGCCGCCTCTTTGTCCTCCCTATATTCCTCATCCTCGTCATGCCCCCGTCTGGTGGCTTTCAATAATTCTCACGAGCTTGGACACGATGTTTGTCAAAACTGTCGCCTACTACCGGAAGCTACAGGAGCAGTTGCAGCAGCATGAGTGGGTTCAGAAGGTCCCCTCTCTGCAGAAGAGGCGCACGCTCGTCACTTTCGGGAGTAAGGTATTCAGGTCCACAAGGATAAGGAAAAACATCGACTGGGACAATACCCTCAGCCACCAACCATGACCATCGATGCCGTTGTCATAGGAAGCTGGCTGGCGTTCCTGATTACCTCTTTGGGTTCTTCCGGAAAGGTCGATTCGGGCCTCTGTGAGATTGCTGATTCGACAAGGCAGGAGGCAGACAAACGAACAAACGAAAGGACGACCGTCAGCGTAAGATCCGAGAGGCAGTCAGCACATTGCTTGGACAGGCTACTACAGTCGGCCCTGGTCAGCAGTTCGACCCTGCCAGATCAAGGGTGCCCTTGGTTCCTGTGCCTCGCGAGCCATGCCTTCTGCATTCCTGTGGCATCGTGTCCTCTCGCGTGTCCTCTCCAATCAAGTCCGGTTGTTCTTCTGTTCTTGGTCCGGCTGTACACGATCGACGCGCGCGCGCTGACGCCGCACGAGCCTACTGTACCCGTACCGCGCCGCCTGTGCCGCCGCTGCGACACGCTTAGGATGAAGTCTTGACCGTGACAAAAAGTCTGACTGCACCACATCTCGCGAAGCTCGTGGTGCTCATGCTGGTATGCTCGGGCGTTTGCGGAAGAGGCGGTGCACGGGCCGCGATTCGCCAGTCACCGTCCGCCGCCATTGGTGCACGGTGCGGGGAGGCTTGTCCCCTGCGAGTTGCACTCCATACGATGTATGTTTTGAGTGTTATGACAGGGTGTTGTTAAATGTTTTTTTTCTTTCTCGAGGCCGCCTGGAGGCCCAGTGGCAGCACATAGCAAGCAGCAGAGGGTGACGGCACGTTCGGCCATTGCCGTTTGAGTTCGAGAGGCCTCCCGATTGACCGAAAATGTTACCATCACCACCCCTCGCATGCAGAGCAGTGTGAGGCAAGGTGTCTGAGAAGAAGTTGGCAGATATTCGGATGAGACGTTTAGTGCTGCGACGAGTTCACATTGGTAGCGGAGCTACGGCTCCACGGACGACGACGTACCCATGGGGCCACCATCTGGCAATAGGGGGAAAGGGTCAGCAGCGACACCGGGATCAGGACGACCAGAAGACGGCCCATTCATCGGACGTGCCCCAGAATTCGACGGCTGCATCGACGGGTACAAGACGTTCAGGAGAAAGGTGGAGATCTACCCCGCGAGAGCCAGGAGCGAGCAGCATGAGAAGGCGGCACGACCCGAGACCATGGGAGGTCTGTGGGGCAGAGCGCGGGAATTCGTCGAGGACATCCAGGTTGCAGACATCGAGCAGGAGAAAAGTTGGCAGCTCATCCTCGACGCGCTCGACAATGCCTACAGGTATGACCAGACCACGGGACTCCCGACGGAATTCGAGAATTTCTTCAAGGCCGCCCGCAAACCCAAGGAGACGCCGACGGGATTATTTTACGAGGTTTCGGACGTCAGAGCGCACGTTGCGCTCGCACGATGTGTCTCGCTTAGACAAGGTGCTGGGTTGGTTTCTTCTACGCAGGGCCGGGCTGGACAAAGAAGGCAAGCAGCTCATCGTGAGCCAATTCGGCGACAACCTCTCACTAGACAATGTCGAAGGCAACATGAAGAAGACGTTCGGACGGGACTCGGTACCAAGTCATCGAGCAAGCTCGGGAGCAGCAGCCTACAACGTGGACGGATACGAGGATGTCGACGACTACCATGAGGACGTCTATTACGGAGACGAGGACGAGCATGCGCACTACGGATACGACGGCGAGGACCACCAAGAAGCTGGCCTCAGCTTCGATGCAGAGGCAGCCTACTACAGCGACAGAACGATGATCGCCACCCCCATGCCGGACCGAACGTGCGATGTGGAACAGTGCGACGAGATCATGGCAGCACGCACGGACGCAAGGCCAGAGATGAATGACGTGCGATTGGCCGGAGGTTTCTACCCTGTCGTAGCAATGGCGCCGCCGCCGACGAGAAGCACGGCCACCATCGCCCCTCGAACTGCGGCCGCCGCCAGAGGTCGCGGCCTGAGGTGCTTCAAGAGGGAGAGCGACAGGACGATCAACGAAGGGGCGTGGTAAGGCGGGCAACTACGGCAATGGTGGAGCTGTTCGAGGACCACCTATACACCATATCCCGAAAGCGACGGAATCGACGATATGCCTACGATGCGGCGGTCGAGGACATTGAACCAGGGACCGCCCGCACGCCAGCCGGAAGAGACATCATGTTGGCGACGACGCGGCAGAGGCGAGCATGGTCACCGCCTCAGCGGACGACTTCCACACCTCGACGGAGATCGACCCATCGGAGGCGACCCATGACAGCGGTGCGACTAGCGTGATTGCGGGACACGAGACGTTGAAGGGCTATTGCAAGCAGCTGGTCGCCACAGGATTTCCAGTCAGCAGGATGAAGTTGTTCCCGTGCCCGAAGCATTTCAGATGCGGCAGCGATGCGACCGGCGAGGCGACGGCGCGCGCAGTTATACACTCGTTCCCTGGAGGCAGATTCGCGGAAATCCTCGCGCGTGTTGTTCCAGGCCAAGCCATTGCCAATATGATGGAGAGTTTCGCGTGCGAGGAGTCGGTGGGCCTCGTCGGCACCGTGGACAAGACCAACGACGAGGTCGACGCGACGACGAACGACGACAACTACATCGCCAAGGACCTCAGCGCGAAGCAGCTGCGCGAGTGCCAAAAGTCCCTCGAGTCAGCCACCAAGGAGCTGCAGCAGCGCAGCAGGATTTGCTGAACGCGAAGGACGCTCCAAAGGGCGCGCGCAAGATATGGGAGGTCTACGACGGCAAGTTGGGGTGGGCGACGGAGCCGAGGAGACGCGGACACTGGGCTAGGACGTTCGGAGTGCACAACGGCTGGGTTTTCAGCAAGCCCATGACCCAGTCGAAGTTTTTCTCCCTGATCGACGAGGAGCAGCCGGACTATATATTGTTGAGTCCTGAGTGCAAGCTCCGGTCGATGATGCAGAAGCGAGGCTGCAAGACCGACGAGGACAAGGAGAAGTTGCAGCAGCGGCGCTCGGACAACCACCAGACGCACCTGATGTTCCGTCTGCAGGTCTACCTCAAACAGTGCCGTGGAGGTCGAGATGCGCACCTGGAGCAGCCAGCTACAGTGCGCAGCTGGAGGACGAAGGCGCTCTACGACCTGCCTGGGCACCATGTGGTTTTCCGACCAGTGCATGACGGGCTTGGGGATTCCAGGGGAAGGCCCAGGTCGGAAGAGGACTGGAGTTCGCACTGTACGACGAGGACTGGCAGATGGACTCTATCAGTACCAGCGCGACAAACAACATGAGCATGTCCACCTGGAGGGCAATATTCCTGGCGCCAACTTGCATCGCGCGAGCTTCGCCGAGAACGATGGGCCCCTGTTGGCGCAGATTCTCAGCGATTTCTTGGAACAGCCCCACGTTCAGGACACGGACATCCTGGTCCTGGGCATCGAGGATGGCGAGGACGCGGTGGAGTATATCTACCATGCGACGGTGGACGACAGCAGCTACAAGGCGAAGGAGACGTACCAGAACAGGCAGCTGAGGAGCGAGTTCGGCCAGAATGCGTTCAGGTATGCGGCGCGTCTCCACAAGAACCTGGGCCACCCCATCACGGAGGTTTTCGCGCGGATGCTGGCGACGGCGGATGCGAGAGAGGAAGTGGTAGTCTGTGCGAAACGGTATTTGTGCGCGATATGCGCAGAGCGAAAGAAGGCGTCGCGACCACCGAAGTCGGCACCGCCATCCTGGAAGACATTCAACCAGGCATTGTACACGGAGTTCTTCGAGTTCAAGCTGCGATCAGGCTCGGCGAAGATCGCCCACCTACTGGGTGGAGCTAGCCGTTTCCAGAAGTGCAGGATCGTGTCGCGCGAGGCGACAGCCGAGGCCATCAAGTCCACCGAGAAGGAATGGATCAGGCATTACGGCGCGCCTACGAGGCCCCTGATGGACGAGCGTGGCGCAGCGCGCAGTCCGGAGCTGCTCGACTGGACTAGCGACCAGAACATTAAGATGCAGATCGCCCTCGGGGGGGCTCACCACGTCATGGGACCAGTGGAGCGACCGCATCAGGTGATGCGCGAGACGCTGGAGCTCTGGTTCGAGGAGACCGGCCTGGGGCGCACCAACTTGAAGGCAGCGTTTGACTACGTGCCCAATCAGATCAACAGGATGATGCATCACACGGATTTCCGTCCGGCGCAGTGGGTTCTGGGCTACAACCTGGAGGTCAGCGACTCCCTCTCCGCAGACGCGCCGTCCGCGCCGGCGGCAGAGGCCTACCTGTTGGAGGAGGCGTTCCAGGAGGCGATGCAGCGGCGAGCGGCAGCGGCGATGGCATTCTTCATGCGGATTTGACGGAGGCTGCGCAGGGCATTCCTCCGCGAGAGACGCAACGTCCATGAGGCAGTGAGCGTGGGTGACGAGTGCTACTACTGGCGTGATCGCGGAGCTAGCAGGCTTCAAAAGTTGCGCTGGAGTCGGCTGGCCACCGCGGCTCTACGCGAGGACGCGGAGAGCGGCCGGCCCAGGGTCTACTGGGTCACGCACGGCGGGGGCCCAGTGCGATGCAGCCCAGACCAGATCAGACCCATCGCGAAGCAGATCGGCGAGCCTAGACGACCAGCGAACCTAAGGCAGCGCTGACCACTCTACAAGGACTACGACGCGGAGGTATCGCGCAGTTCTTCGATATCAGCCGGTTGCCCGGCCCCACCGAGGGGGGCGGAGCAGGCGATCCGATGGGGGAGGACGAGTCAGCTGCTACAGCTGGAGGGGCACCGACGGTGGAGCAGGCCGTGGATGGTCAACCCAGGCAGGCGTCTGCCCAGGGGTCCGAGCCGCAGGGCGAGCCGAGGCCAGCAGGCAACGAGGACCCACCACCGATGGCGGACGACACGGCGATCCCGGACGATGATGACACGGAGCTATTTATAGCAACAGCCAGCTCAAAAGCAAGTACCAGATGCAACAGAGGTTCCAGCAGCACAGACTGCGACACCGGCTCAGCCAGTGATCGTTGACCCAGCGGCGAGGTTCAAGGAGATGCGGAGGAACATCGATGCATCGGAAATTTCTCCAATGAGGACGTTCGTGGCGCATCGAGATCGGCGAGACCATTGGACAGGGCCCTGCGGCAAAGTGGAGATCCAAGAGGACAATGTTTCTGGACCTGGACGCGCTACCCAGGGGCTGGAGCTACAACGCGGAGGCCAGGCGTTCTTCCTAGACTACGAGGGGTACTACTTGGCTGGCGAGCTGAGCGAGGATAATTCCAACGCGGAGGACAAGGCCAAGTTCGCGGAGGCGAAGCGCGCGGAGCTGCAGAGCTTCTTCGACAACCAGGTTTGGGAGCAAGACAAGAATGAGGTCAGCGACCCCAACAAGGTGCTGCGCGCGAGGTTCCTACTGAAGTGGTCGAGGAACTCCGACGGAGGATGCAGGGCCAAGGCCAGGTTGATTATCAAGGGGTTCCGAGATCCAGACGCGATTGCAGGGGGGTTGGCCACATTCTCACCGATAATGACAAGATTGAGCAGAACCACCATCGTGATGCTCGGCCGCATTCACGGTTGGACCCTGTTCACCGCGGACGTCAGCACCGCGGTTCTGCATGGCAAGCGTTCGGATCGTGGGGTTTCTGTGCTCTTACCGGCGGAGGCGCGCAGGATGCTTGGCTGCCAGCCGGGCCAGAGGATGAAGTTGCTCAAGAGCGCGGGCTGAGCGACGCACCGAGGCTTTGGTGGGAGGAAGCTACCGACCGCGTGATTGCGCGTGGGTTCGTGGTTCACCCGCTGGACGCCTGCCTGATCCTGAGCTACCGCCTGGGCGCAACCAACACTGGGGTGCTCGATGGCGCCATCGGGCTACATGTTGACCATGTGCTCGGAGGCGGCAGCAGTCAGGAGGGTCAGGCATGTTTCTCGACGCGCGTTAGGGAGCTCAAGACAGTTCTCAAATACGGCAAGCGGGAAGAAACGAACACGGGCACCCCGAACATCGCAGGCGACGCCTCCATGGATTTCTGTGGCAACCAGATCACCAAGACGACGAGCGAAGATTATCATATGAGTTGCGCAGCCTACATCAAGTCGCTTAAGCCCGTCACCTTGGCCAAGAACCGAACGAGCGACCGCGATTAGCCAATTGCCGAGGGCGAGCGTCGACAGCTGCGAGGATTGATGGGTAGCTTGGCGTGGCCCAGCAACCAGGCGGCACCCCATCTACAGTGCAGCGTCAGCCTGGGACAAGGGACGATCAATGAGGGCTCCACCGTGAAGGATCTGGTGGAGGCCAACAAGACGGTGTCTTCTGCCACGGCGAATAGCGACGCGTGCCCGATGTTTCCCAAGATATGCGATGGCCTCGGCGAAGTGACGTTCATTTGCATGACGGACGCAGCGTGGGCAGTTATACGTGATGGAAGCTCGCAAGGAGGATGCCTCATCTTAGCGGCGCACAGGAGTGCGCTGGTCGGCGAGACCGTCAGGCACGCGGTGGTCGACTGGCGCTCATGGAAGTCACCGAGGGCGAGCAGGTCATGGTTGGCGAGTGAGGCCCAAGCTGCAGCCGGAGGCGTGGATACACTAGAGTATGTGAAGGTACACTTCAGCTTGATGCTCGACCCGACTCGCGACCTCAGGCCGAACGGCACGATGACTGCGCTGTGAAGGAGTGCGCTCGTGGTGGGCGCCAGCGCTCTCCATGGCGCTGCTCAGAAGCCACGCGCGCATAACTTCGATGACGAGCGGGCGGGCATCGAGGTGCAAGTGCTGAAGGTGCGCACGACGGCGAGTGCTACGGGCTGGCATTGGGTCAGCTCAGACCGACAGTTCAGAGACGGCTTCACAACTCAGGGCGACAGTTCGCGGAGGGCTTCACCAAGCTGGCAGCCAGACAGCTACTGGCCGATCGACCGATCGACTCAGGACGGGGACGATCAGCCTGAAGTCCGATGAGAAGCTCCAGGCGGCGAAGAAGAAGACGGCCAAGGACCGACAGGAGAGCAAGAGGCTTGCGAGTGCGACAGCAGCGATGGCGAGTGCGAGTGCGAGTGCGACAGCAGCAATGGCGACCGTGGTGTCTCTGTCGAGGTCAGCCGCAGCCAGCGCTGTGAAGGTCTATAACAATGAGATCGAGACGGCCCTGGTGGAGTTCGAGTGGACCAAGAGCCCGCGGAGATTGATCGAGGTGCCGCTGAGCACGGTGGTGCAAGGAGCCTTCAGCATTATGCTGTTGTTGGTGCTCGTGGCTTTCACATGCCGCTTGATCTGCAAGGGTTTGCAGGGGGAGACGAAGATCCAGGACCCACCAGAGCCAGAGCCAGAGAAGAAGTGGGAACATACCAAGGCCCAGAGGGAGAGGAATATCAAGCTGAGTGCAATTAAGTGTGACGTCGGCTGCCAGGGCCCAGTTCACAACGCGAGCGTCGATCTACCGGATGGACAGCACGGAGAGCACAAGCATGTGACGAACGGTTTTCGACGAGGCTGGGAAATTCCCCGCGAGCTGCATGCGGCGCAGCAGAAGCCGGACAGCGAGTGAAGGCGCCCGGGCAAATCATGATTGTAATGGCCTCCGGCCAGTGCCGCCGATCCGGGGGGCTCCGGATTCGGTGATTTCCGCGGCTCTGTGGCCTTCTCCCTCCTCGATTATTCCGGTCCTCTTTCTTCTCTTCTGGGGGGTAGTTTACACCGCGTAGCTCACGCCGCATATTCGGCGATTCGGGGCCCTCTTGCATTGTCTAGGGGGCCTCTTGGGCCTCTCTTGGCTTCCTCTTGGGCTGTCTTGGGCGGTCGGGGCTCCGGAAGTGGAGTTTTCTATATCCCCCTTGTCCCCGGCTGCCGAAAAACGTACGACATGACGTCGGACATATCCCCTGTGTACCGAAAATCGTCGGAAATGAATCTGGAAATAACGTGCTCCCCCCCCCCTAGAGCGAAGCTTGAGCGAGCTCAAGTCCACGCTCTCAGAAACCCACATGCCGGATCGGCGGATTTGTATCCTGTTCCAGTCTCGTTTATTGTGATTTCCCCGCCCCTCGCAATGATGCTATGTATTTCAGCAGAGGTCTTCTTGCGACACGGTGTGTGGCGCAGTTCTCTCGAGCGCAGTTGTGTTGCTTGATTTATGTGTGATGAAATGATATCTGGTGTGCAGATTTTCGTGTGATCAAGGTGATTTTTTCTCCTACGAGCTGTCATTGATGTGTTCAACAGTGTGAATTGCACTCCATACAGTGTATGTTTTGAGGGTTTCTCGAGGCCCCCTGGAGGCCCAGTGGCAGCATCGAGCAAGCAGCAGAGAGTGACGGCACGTTTTACCATTGCCGTTTGAGCTCGAGCGGCCTCTCAACTGACTGGAACAAAAGGTGACCATCACCACCCCTCGCATGCAGAGCAGTGTGAGGCAAGGTGTCCGAGGAGAAGTTGGCAAACATTCGAACTTCGATTCGGAGGGGTTCGGAGGCTTCGAGTGCCTCGACGAGTTTCCCCCCCCGACGGCCCTGCGTGCGCCCCCCCGCCCAAGCTCGGGAGGCCGACCGAGCGTTCCGGTTGTCCCCGTCGCATCGGCTGGGGTCCGCGGCAGGCCCGATCCCTGGCGGTGTCGGATGTGTTTCTTCTGTGCCACCCGCCATGAGAGGGGCAGAGGTCGAGCTTGCCACTCAGGTTCCACTGAGGAGGAGGAGGAGGAGGAGGAGGAGGAGGAGGAGGAGGAGGAAAGGAGGAGGAGGAGGAGGAGGAAGGAGGAGGAGGAAGGAGGAGGAAGAGGAGGGGGAGGAGGGGTGGAGGTGGAGGTGGAGGTGGAGGAGGAGGAGAGGAGGAGGAGGAGGAGGGGAGGAGGAGGAGGAGGAGGAGAGGAGAGGAAGGAGGCCCAGCGGGCGGGGGAAGTGGGACGGGGAAGGGGAGGGGGTGGGAGGGGGAGGAAGCGCGGGGAGGATGATGATGGGGAAGAAACGGGGGAGGGGTCAGGACGGGGGAGGAGGAGGGCGGGAGGGGGAAGGGGGAGGAGGAGGGGGAGGGGGAGGGAGGAAGGGAGGATGGAGGGAGGGAGGCAGGGAGGCAGGGGAGGAGGGGGAGGGGGAGTAGGAGGGAAAGTAGAGGGAAAAGTGGTGGAGGAGGAGGAGGACGAGGGAGAAGAAGGGAGAGGAGGAGGAGGAGGAGGAGGAGGAGGGAGGAGGAGGAGGAGGAGAGGAGGAGGGAGGAGGGAGGAGGAGGAGGAGGAGGAGGAGGGGGGGCCCAGCGGGCAGGCTCGCCGGTGGCAGGCTGGTCCCCGCGTGCCGGGCTGGACTCGCCGGCCGCGCCCGCTGCGGGGTCGCCTCCGCGAGAGGCGGCCGCCGCCGATGCCCGACCTCCGGCGTCGGTGGTCGTCGTCGGTCGTCGTCGGTCGTCGTCGGTCGTCGGTCGTCGTCGTCGTCGTCGTCGTCGTCGTCGTCGTCGTCGTCGTCGTCGTCGTCGTCGTCGTCGTCGTCGTCGTCGTCGTCGTCGTCGTCGTCGTCGTCGTCGTCGTCGTCGTCGTCGTCTCCGTCGTCTCCGTCGTCCGTCGTCCGTCGTCCGTCGTCTGTCGTCCATCACGCATCGTTCGTCAGTCGTCCTCGGTAGGACTACTTGTCGCGGTCGTGCAATCAAAGGGGCGAGGAAGTGTGGGTGCGTTGGAGAGGCTCGATGTGTCGAAGACGCCTCCGTCGAATCACTGCCGTCCTGTGTAGACTGTCTGGAGTCAGCACGGTGGTGTTGATGGGACAGCGAGTTGCCCGAGCTGTTGGGGAAACCACTGGGGAACACTGAAGAGGGACACTGAAGAGGGGCCCTCTGTGGCCTCCTTGGTGCTGTCTTGGGAATATGCCCACACCTTTTGGGTCTTCTCGGGGGCGCGAGGCTCTCTCTCAGGCCATCTCGGGGCTCTCTTGGGCCCCGTCTTGTGCCGTCATGGGGCGCTCTGGGGCTGCCTGGCACCTTTTGGGGCCGTCTTGGGGCGCTCATTTGGGCCGTCTTGGGGACCTCTTGGGGCCCTTTTTCCTTTAGGACTGGGTTTGGGCAGTCTTGGTATCTTCAATCATAGAATGGGCAGCACTTACGCTTCCCTCTTGATGCCTCCTGGGGCTGTTTTTGGAGCCCTCTTGGGCCGTCGCAAAGTCTCTACAATCGGTTATCGTGGCCCGCTTTCCAGCCTTCTTGGCCCAGCTTGGACAAGGATTCGAGCCATGCTGCCGCTTGGGGCCTCCTGGGCTGCACCTCGAGAGCCACCTCGAGGCCTCCTGGGCGCTTTTGTTGGGGCCTCCTGAGGGCCTCTTGGGAGCCTCACGCTCGCCTGCCAGCGGTTTCGAGGGCCAGTTCACAAACAGGGGAAGAGGGCTCCAGATGCCGGTTCGAGTTTCCCCCTCTTGAGTTCAGCCTGCGGCCTCCCAAGGGAGCCTCGGAGGCCCTCCTGGGCGTGTCTTGGGAGCCTCCTCGGTCGTCTGGGACGCCATGGCCGAAACAGGCGAACCGCCGACACTCCTCGGTGCACAACCATGTGTGTTGGAATCACACTGGTTTTGGCCTCCTGTGCTGGCGCCAATCGAGTATCAAAGACTGCCCGCGAGACCGCTGAGGAAGCCTCAGCACCGATCCCTGAAACCATCTTACAGCATTTTGGAGGTTAAGACCCCCAAATCTTCCCGCGGCCCCTAGAAGAGTCACGCGACAGGCCCCGGGATCTCGCGGGGGCGCCCAGTAATTCCTGACATCCAGGGTATGATAATTTCGAAAAACATTCGCAGTGCAGAAGACTCAGAGCTAGAGGACTGGAGGACAGTCCACTCAGTGCATACGGCACGGTGGTTGATGCACCACGTGGATTGGTCGGCCATGGAGCCAGGGAACTCGGTGAAGCAATCTGGTGCGCAGACGCACCAGCATTCCTCGGTGAGCTCGGGCCCCCCGACGTGTTTCGAGCCGAGCCCCTCCCACTGCGCTGGGAGGGCGGGAGGGGGAAGGGAGGGAGAGGGGGAGTGCGGGGGAGAGGAGGGATGCGGGGAGGAGATGGGAGGGGAGGGAGGGGAGAGGGAAGGGAGGAAGGAGAGTGGAGGGGAGGGGAGGGAGAGGTAAGGGAAGGAGGAGAGGTAATTAGGGGGAGGAGAAGGAGAAGAGGTGAGGGAAGGGGAGGGGGGAGGAGAGGGAAGGGGAGGGAGGGGAGGGAGGGGGGGGGAGAAGGGGGGGAGAGGGAAGGGAGGGAGGAGTGGGGGAGGGGAGGAGAAGGGGGGTGGTGGCAGGAGCTGTCGTGCCCCTGCCCCCGCAGAGGCGAGGCCCCACGGGCCACGAGGGGCCCGCGGGCGAGGGCTGGAGCCCGAGGTGTCCCGGCCTGCGCCGGGTGCCCTCCCGACTCGAGGATCGATGGGCCCTCTCTTCTCTCGGGGGCGGCCCAGATCGGGCCGGACGAAAGGGGGGGGATTGGGAAAGGGGGGGTTACGACATTTGCTGCATGCAGCTGGTTTCGGCCCCACCGAGGGGCCCATTCCTCGATACATAGCCGCCTCCGGCGCCGGGAGGCGCTGGGAAAATCAGCTACGTGAGCTGATTCTCAAGCCCCCCCTTTGCTATCCCCCCGTTTCGCCCGGCCCGACAAGAGGGGGGTGACGACAAGGGGTGGTGGAGATCATGGCGTGGGCCATGACATTTCCTCAGATTTCATGGCGCCTTATAGATTTCATTACGTCCCTGTCCCCCCCCCATGGGCCGCGCACATGCCGCCGGCCATGATTTGCACCCCCTCTCTTGGCCGCCCCTGGGGGAACGAGCAATGACATAAACATCACAACTCGGAGGTCCGCGCGGATTTCTCGGATCCGCGCTGGATCCTTCTGGCGGCGCCTCCGGCGTCGCCCTTGGCGCGCTCCGCGCGCCAAGGAGGGGGGTCCAGCGCGGATCCGAGAAATCCGCGCTGACCTCCGAGTCTTCCTGTTGATGTGATTCTTCGTTCCCCCACTCCTGCTCCAATCGTGTTCACGGGGGGCGCTCAGGCCTGTCCGCAGGGTCTTATCGATCCGAGCGATCTGGCGTCGATGTATTGATTCTGGCTGGGCCTAGCCGATTCGATTTCGATGTTCCGACGATCCGACGCGGCCCGTTGCCTGCACGGCGCTGTTTCGATCTCGATGTTCCGACGATCCGATGCGGCCCGTTGCCTGCATGGCGCTGTTGTGCGCTCCTCCTGGCGCCGCCGACCCGGTCCAAGTCCGACCCCGGTCCGATGAGGCCGGGTTCGATGCACGTGCCGATCCGATCCGACTGCTCGGCTCGGCGGCGACTGGCCCTGCGGAGCTCCCCGGTAAACGCCGGCCCCAAGCCCCCACCCGTGCGACAGCGGCGAAGCGACCCCCGTCGCGGACAGAGGCTGCGCGCCGAAGAGGCGCTGCGGCACGCGGGCTTCGGGGCGCCGGCGGCGCGGCAGGTGCACACGCACGGCAGGTGCACGAGGCGATGGCGCGCCGGCGACGCCGGCGAGCGCGTTCAAGATTGAGCTCTGCATGATTCGCCGAGCGCGTTCCACTAACCCCAGGAAGCATTTAAGAACCCCCCCCCTCCGGCAAATCGATAACCATTCCGCACCATCATCCATATCCGCATCATCATCATCATCATCAGCATCATCATCGTGTCCGGGTGCTACAGCTATCGTTCGGTTATTTCGGCCCCTCGGAATATCGAATGAAAAATGCGGTGCTACGATATCGCCGGGGGGTTTCTTAAATGCTTCCTGGGGTTACTCGCAAAGTGCCCACTCGCAAACGTCCGGAAAACCATACGTCAGACTTTGTGTAACAGATCGTAGATCCCCCGCGGCGGATCCGGGCCATCTGCGAGTAGCTACTTTTGCGAGTAGTGGAACGCGCTTCTCAAATGATAGAGCGACGCCGACACATGAATGTACGCGGTATCGGCATCGGGGACCTGACGGAGTCCAGCCTTGAACGATCGGAGCCACGATCGGTCCAAGGTTGAACGATCGACGCGGTGTCGAGAACCTTTGAGCGCGCCGACGCCGCGCGAACCTGCGGTGCGTCTTTCGGGGCTGGGACCCACGCTGCTCCCTCCCTTTCAGGAGGGAAAGACACACACACACACACAGACACAATTCATCGTCGACTCCCAGGAAAATATGCCAAAAGATGGGAAGTGGGGGGGAAGACAAAAAAACCCAAAATATAGGAAAATATGGGGAATCTTTTTATTGGTGTGGATTTATTTGTGTGTCCTGGGGCCCCATCTCCCCTGGCAGCGTGCACTGGTCGCCTGCCTTCCAGTGTCGCGGTGTTCGGTGCCCGAGGCCGCCCGCGCACTCCTCGCGGCGAGGATGCTCTGCGCCCGAGGCCTCTCCCCACGCGTTCCCCCCGCGGCCGCTCTCCTCCCCCTCCTCCTCCTCATCCTCATCCTCATCCTCATCCTCCTCCTCCTTCTCCTCCTCCTCCTCCTCCTCGTCCTCCTCTCCTCCTCCTTCTCCTCTTCCTCCTCCCTCCTTCTCTCCTCCTCCTCCTCCTCCTCCTCCTCCTCCTCCTCCTCCTCCTCCTCCCCCTCCCCCTCCTCCTCCTCCTCCTCCTCCTCCTTCTCCTCTTCCTCCTCCTCGTCCTCCTCCTCCTCCTCCTCCCCTCCTCCTCCTCCTCCTCCTCCTCCTCCTCCTCCTCCTTCTCTTTCCCACTTGCCTGGTTTGCCTCCGCCTGGCGCGGCGACCGCGTCGGCGTCTGCTGTCGCCGCTGACCTGACAAGTGTGCGCGGGGGGGGGGGGGGGGGGGGGGGGGCGGGAGGCGCACCTGTGTGACCACCAGCTGCTCGGAGCAGGGTCAGGTGACACAGCGGTAGTTGGCCTTCGGGGGGCTCCCTCGTCGCCTAGGCTGGGCGCAGCTCGGGAATCTGGTGCGTCTGGACTTCGGGAGGGGTCCGTCTGCTGCTGTCTCAACTCGCCCTGCTCCGAGTCTCGGGGGGCGGGGGCAGAAGCTGCACCTCTGCGACCAGTAGTGAATCCGACCACCTGCGGCTCCAATCGGCGCCGCGGGACCGGACGCCCTAGCCGTGCGCAGATATCTAGCACGGCAGACGAGCAAGAGGTCATGATAATTGTACGTTCCTCTGTTTCCAAGGCTTCCAGGATTGCCAATATTGGTATGAGGTTCTGGACGGGCTGCAGAAGCCAGGGCTGCCAGGTCTTCCGGAAATTCCGGAACGCATCGTGTGCCAATCTCATCATGAAATCATTCTGGCCCTAAAACAAGCCTGACCTGCATTGGGATTCAGGGCTCACGTGCGGTTGCCTGGCGCTGTCGTGCTCACTGCGGCTGCCGCCCCGCCGTCTCTGCGCTCCGGGCCGCCCAAGGCGGAGCGCGAGTGGCTGCCGCACATCCAGGTGGAGCCGACCAGGCCCCGAGGGGCGGGGGAGGGGGGCGGCAGCGCGTGCGCGATGGCGTGGTAGATGCAGCCCTGGCAGCGCAGTCCAAGCGATGGAGTGAGGGCCGCTCTGGTCTCGGCGACGGCGTGGGCCGGCGGCACAGGAAGGCGCCACAGTGCCAGGGCGCCCCTCCAGCGCAGAGCCATGGGAGGTGCCCTGCCAGGATACCCGAAGGGCTCTGCAGGGGTTCATTTCCCCCGTGGGCTCGCCTCCCCTTCCCCCTCCACCCCAAGAGAAACTTTGAGAGCGCAGCGCAGCTCAGAGCACCCTATGGCGAGAGGCATCAGAGCCGAGTGGAGGATGACGATCGCGGCAGCACGATCGAAACCGTCGGAACAGGGGCCGCGTCGGTTCCAGAGAGGCGGCCCGCGGGCTCCCGGGGTCCTTCTGTGGGCCTTGCCTTGGGAGCCCCTAGCAGACCTGGGCACGGCTGACGGCCAAAAGGGGCCTCGCTCTTGGTCTTGGGTCGGACGCAGGGGGGAATTGAGAATGGGGCTGCGACATCTGCTGCTTCTGGTTTCAGCCCCGTCGCAGGGCGCTTTCCATGATACACTGGCGCCTCCAGCGCCAGGAGGTGCTGGGAAAGCTGCCTGCGCGACCGGTTTCGACAGCCCCCCCTCTGCCTCGCCGGCCCACCCTTCGCCCAGCGCTGGCGAGCATTGCTCCTTCCGCGAGGCGAGCGAGCCCGGCGCCTTCCCAGGCACGGGCGCGGCCCCCCCTGCCCCCCCGCCCCCCCCGCAGCGCCTCCTGCATCCAGCATCCTGCATCCCCCTCCCGTGAGTTGGGCCTGAAGAAAAGGGGGATAGGGAAAGGGGGGGCTCCAGAATCTGCTGCATGCAGCTGGTTTCGGCCCCGCCGCTGGGCCCATCCCTGGATGCATGGGCGCATCCCGGCGCCAGGGAAGCCAGCGTCGTGAGTCTCTGCCCTGCCCTTTGCCATCCTACCCTCTCGCCCCCCCCCCCGAGTCAGGCCCGATCGTCCGAGGTTGCCCGTGGAGAGGCTTTGGCCGTGCTGGCTGGCGGTGCGCGCGGGGCGGGGCGCCGCTGGCTGGCGCGGTGGCGGGCCGTCCTCGGCGGGAGGGGGCAGCCGCCGTCGGAGGGCTGCGAGTTCGATCCGACGCTCGGACGTGCTGGCGCCAAGACAGACTGCAGTCCGAGGCGGGGCTGCATACAAAGCCAGCGGCCGAGGAATCCATCCTCGGGGACCTCGGTAGGCGGCGGATATGGATACATCTGGGCCCCCGTGGGTCAAACTGTATCCACAGCCGCCGCCCGCGGGGATCCCAGGACGCCGTTTTCACAGGCGGAGGATGTGGATACATCCGCGCCCCGCACGTAGTTGTCCGATTCGACCTCTCAGATTGCGGCAGGATCCGGTCCGTCGTGCGTGGACCCCACACAGTGGGGTATGGCGTTGTGGATGGGAAGGTTATGCGGTGCACAAGCGTCTTTGCGTGCATCCTCGGGACACCCAGACAGGGGGCAGCGGATTGCAACGGGCCGGCATTTGGCGAATCTGTTGAGCACTCCCATCGGTGGCAACGGACGGCAACTGGTTGGAACGTGTCGAACCCCCACAGGCGGCAGTGGCCGGCAACGTCCGGCAACAGGCCAGAACGTGGCGAATCCCCGGGACGCCCCCACCGGCGGCAACGGACATCAATGGGGCGGCAACAAGCTGGAATGTGAGGAATACTCGGGACACCCATCCAGTTCTTCAGAAGCACAAGTAAGAACCCCACAGTGCAATCACTGTTTTGAGAATGCACGCACAAGATTGCAATGGCGCTTCGCGCCATGCACCTTGGCCCTTCAGGTTTCGCATGCACGCGGCATGTGTGTGAGAGAGATAGGTAGAGAGAAAAACAAAGACACATACACACACACACACTCGCACACTCGCACACACACACACACACACACATTCGCACACTCGCACACACACACACACACGCACGCACGCACGCACGCACGCACGCACGCACGCGCACGCGCACGCGCACGCGCACGCGCACGCGCACGCGCACGCGCACGCACACGCACACGCACACGCACACGCACACAAACACAAACACACACAGCGACGCCTATATTAATCACAAGACGAGCAGTGTTCTTTTCGTGCTCGTTCCCGACATTATCCTTGTCGTCGTAATTAGCATATGTATCATACCACTTGTTTTCCTCGATCTGGCCCTTATCTGCGAAGCCTTCCTTCGTATTCCTTTTCAGGTTTACCCACCTATTCTGTGGTGTTGGGTCCTCGTTCTGAGTCTGCAGCGCCATGCGTCTCACTTCCACCTCCCGCCTCCACCCTTTCTCGCCCTCTCCTTCCTGCCTCTGCCCGCCTCGTTTCTCAGCGCCATGCCCCCCGCTTCGGGCCACCCCTCATACGTCACACTGCCCCGCGAGGGAGCTCCACCGAAGGCCTCACTGGCACGGTACAGTCAAGACGTTGCAACGAGGACCGCCTTGGGCCTGGGAGGGGCCGCGATGTTCGGGCCCCTCCTGACATCCGGGTCGGGGATCTCGTTCGTGCCCGAGGCCCGCCTCACTCGGCGCCCCTCGTGGTGGCACGATGACTGTACCGCATAGCGCCCCCCCCCCCGCCTGCAGTCAACCTGCATGGTAAGGATGGGCAACCTTTCAAAGGGTACCCTTGCATCCTTGCCTCCTCGGTCCATCCTTGGCCTCTTCCGTTGGCCGCGCCCCGCCCGAAAAGCTTCGAAACAGCCTTCCAAGGCCCTCGCATCCTTATCGTGCATCCGGGTCCTCTGCATTTCAGCACATCCCCTGACACGCTCCGTGGCCCCACAGGGAGCTCCACCGAAGGCGACCTGCGCCTGCTCTCTGAGCCCGATGGAGCCGGCCTGGGGACTTCTGGCGGGCGGCCCTCCGGGGGGCATGCGGAGCAGCATTGGAGCAGATGGTTCGCAAGGCCAGCGAGAGTTCCCCACCTTGGAGCCCTCAATCGGAGGCCTCTTGGGCTGTCGCGGGGCCCCCTGGGGCCGTCTTTGGGCCCTCTTTGAGGAGTCATTGGCCGTCTTGGGGCAAGCATGTGGGCCTCTGGGGGTGTCTCGGGCTTTCGGGAGCCCGACTCGCGGCGAGAATGTTGTCATCGAAAGCTGTAGGACAATCAGTGATTGTTTGCCACTTGCACGGTCAGGGAGCATTCCCAAACTGATTGGTGAGTGGGCTGCTTTCGGGCCCCGTGGTCATCAGACGAGGATCTGGGACGAAACATTGCTGGTGGGAAGGGGTGGAAAGCGGCCCGCGGAGGGAACAGCGACATTCCGTCGCAGGTCTGGGTACGTCTCTCCGGCATCCCGCTCAACTCTGTTGCGCCAGCCGCGTGCCGTGGCGGTTCAAGGAAGAAGGTGTTGTTTCCTGAACCTTCGGCGAGTTCCGCACTTCATACAATGTCTGGGTCCCCTTGCTGTCCGCCAGGGTCCTGGGGGAATCCACAGGCTGATGGTGGATACCAGCACAGAGGTGAGTTCGACGTCAAAGCTGGTGTGAACTGCTATGTTACAGGGGCTTCTGCAGCAAAAGTTGTGATTCTTAGTTTTTCAGACGTGTTTCCGTGTCTTATGGATCGTAAGCGGGAGGTATGCGACCAGCTTGCAGAGGCCATTCCAGACAGCCTAGTCGTGGCACCAGATTATTTTAATGGAAAGCCGATTATTGATCCTCCCAATCCCAAAGCAGGTAAATTCCAGACTATCGCAGGCATGGTGTTGAGCACTCCCCGCATCTTCTACCGCATGCGTTTTTTGCACAATTGGTCCTCGCTCGGGCCAATGCTCGAGGGACTCGTGAAGTCGCTACGTGTAGATCACCCAGATGCGCATTTTTTTTGTTATGGTTATTGTTTTGGAGGCTACGTCGTGTGCAAGGTCTGCAGTTATCTGGGCTTCTCCGCTGGGCTGTCCTACCATCCTTCTCCACAGATTTGCAAGATGCAGCCATCAGATCACCGGCAGACTTTGCAAGAGCTTGCCGCAGCTGTCCGCTGCCCCGTGCTCATGTTGCCCGCAGGGAACGATCCCGACACTGTAAAGAATGACGGCGATTTCATCAGGAAACTACCTGCTGGCAGCAGCAGCCATACGTACGAGAACATGAAGCATGGTTATTCAACTGCCTGCGGTAAGTCTGCACCCGCTCCAGCGCAGCATTGTGTGGCGAGCTCTCGGGAGTCGCCAAGATGGCCATGACATGTGATTCGCTCTACCGCATGATAAGTTCAATCCCCGACGGTTCTGAGAGGCGTCGCACGTGACACCCCTCTTCCCCAGACTCCAGAGTGGGCGTGCGACGTAAGAGATCTTTCCCCGGGGCAAGAAGGTAGCAGCATGAATGAGTGCTTAGTGGGCCCCAGAAAAGGCAGGGCAGTTTATTTGTGCCGTTTTCAAAAGCATGTCTTCACAAACGAGAGCGGGAAAAAAGGGTCTCCCGGAAACTGGAAACAGTTGCTCCAGGATTGAGACCGGAAATCGATTTGGAAAGAGCACGGCAGGGGAAACGGGAAAGGCATGGCACCAGAGCCGGCAACAAGACAATAGCGTGTGACCAGTAAAAGAAATTGCTTGGTCGCTTCTGGTGGCGACGAAGGGTTGGGGTGCCGCGAGCTCACTGGATGGCTCCTCGGGTGCTTCCTCGGGGCTTTGCTGAGCTTACCAGGGGTCTTCGGACCACCTCGGAGGGCCCTCTGGGGACTGTCCGTGGTTTGCTCCTTGGAGCCGGCTCGCGGGGGGCATGGGCGCATTTGGGGCACGGCTGGGGCCGTTCTGGATCTGCATCCGGGCTGTCTTTCTCCAGGGGCGGCCTGACCGACCCCTAGCAAACCATCCCCTTCAGTGGCGTCCCCCTCGCTTCACCCCAAGACGTCTGCACGTGGCCGGAGGTAGACTTTGAAGGCGAGGGCGACGTTTGGTTACGGTAGGGGGCGGTTGGGCCGCGCCCAGTTCCTGCTGTTGAAGCAATTTCTTTGCCGTGTTGGGGTCGTCGGTGGGGGGGGGAGGGTTGTTTTGGGGGCGTCTCGCGCTTTCGAGGGGCGAAGGGCGGTCTGAGGCGATCAACATGTTCGCAGTGTGGTTGGCGTAACGACGGGCCTCCTGAAGCACGTCTAGCGGTCCTGGGTGCCTGAGGGATCTTGGGGACTCTTGGGCGCCCATCGGAGTTTTATTGGAGATTTCTGGGGCCCTCTGTGGCTGCCCCTGAGCGTATGGAGGGTCTTGGATCTTTCGTGGCGGCATCCTGAGGTCCTAGGGCTGCCCTGGCCGTCTTGCGGGCGTCTTGGTCGGTCACGACCAAGACGCCCCGAAAACACTGCACAGGCGTTCCCTCGATCTTTCACTGCACAGGCGTTCCCCACAGGCATCGGGCGACGGTGACTCGCCGAAGGTGTCTTCAGTATATTGTATAGTCTGATTGGTTGTAGACTGCAGGTTAAGTGGGAGGGGGTGTGGGCTCAGGTAGCCATTTTGGGTCCGTAGCGTTCGGCTCTGGCCGACGCGCGGGTGTTCCAGGGGGCCGCGGGGCGGCCATAACCACAGCCGTGCTAGTCTGCGGACTAGGTAGCGCGCCTGTGGTGCCATGGCTGTGGGCTTCCTGGGGGCGCACCTGATGATCTTGGTTACGGGCGGCGCTCTTACGGTCCAAGGGGCACTTGGCTGGCTGCCGTTCGGGCGCGGGGGACAGGAGGTCCCAGCGCCGACGCCGCCAGCCCTGCCCGGGCCGACAGCGCCGCCGGCAGGCGGTGGGGGGCGAGGCAAGGGGCGAGGACCGCCCGCCAAGCCCGCGCCTGCAGGGGGAAAGGGGCGAGGGCCGCAGGCCAAGCCCCCGGGGACGCCGGGCGTCCCACCGCCGCCGCGGTCAGGGTCGACTACAACGACCACGACCGCGGGCATCGGGCGCGTAGGCGAGGGCGAGCCCACAGGCAGCCCAGCTACGCCGGCATACGGAGGTAACAACGAGCCCACGGGCGCGCCTGGGCAGCCGTCCGCCCCGGGAAACCGGACGGGCGATGGTGAGCCTGACCTGCCGCGTGGGCTGGACGGGTATTGGGGGTGGAGTGGTTGGGTCCCGCACCTGCCCCATTGGTGGGCTGGCCGGAACGAACCCCCACCGCCGCCGCCGCCACCTACCCCGCCCCCGGAGGCGGGGCCGGGTCCCGGTTGGGGCTTCGCAGCCTGGGTCTTCGAGTTCGTGGGCTATGGAGCGTGGGTAAGCTCCCCCGACCACCCGGGCACGATCCGCACGAGTGGCGGATGGGTTGGATCCGCCGTCGACCGCCTGGGCGTTAAGATGCTTGGGTACTGGTGGGAGACCGCGGTCCTATGCTTTGCCCTGGGCATCTTCACGTTCGTGTTGGGTGCCCTGGCCTTCATCGTCAACACCGCAGCCCAGCCTATGCTGTGGGCTGCCGGGGGACTCCGCTGGGCGTGGTACCAGATTACCCGGTGCTGCCAGCGACGCGGGGGGGATGGGCCCGGCGCCCATCTTCCCCCACCCCCTCCGACCCCATTGCTGGTGCGCTGGCGCGGGCCGGGCTTGGGCGGCGTGGTGGAGACAGAGTTCTACACAAAGGGGGTCCGCGGCCGAGGGACCAATCGGGCGTACAACCACGTGCTGCTGCGTAAGCACGGGCAGGTGGCCCGCATCAGCTGCAACTTCGCGGACCGGTACCGATTGGACCGCCACGGGCTCAACATCAAGATCGGGCAGGTCCTGGGGTGCACCAGTCGCAAGTGGCGGCTGAACCTCGAGGAGACAGGGAATGTGCATCTATGTCGTGCTGTCGAGTGCGCCTCCTGTCCAGTGGCGCATCCCATGCACGTCGACCAGTACGCGGCCATTGACCACACACAGATCGTGGACTTGGCTGAGCACGGAAGGGCCACGGCCTGCCGGGCAGTCGGCGTGGGACTCCGGAAGGTATTCGGGGTCGTCAAGTGGCTGCTTTGCTCACCCTGGACGGTTCTCGGATGGCTGTGCCGGGGCCGGCCGGAGCCCCGCTACATCTCCGACGCCACGGGCTACCGCCGTCTGGACATCGATTCGGAGAGCGAGGTGGAGGCGGAGGAGCGCCCCTGCCAAGCCGCACAAGTTGGGGTGCAGCTCGCGGGTGGCGCACGCCCCCTCCAGCCGGAGGGGTGCGGCGACCGAGGGATGCAGGAGGCTACTGTCTTGCTACAGGAGGACGCGGAGGTGTCGGACGTTCCCCGGCCGGGGCACTGTCTCAATGCCCAGGTGCACCTCTGCGCCCACCACGCGCAGAAGTATCGGTCTACCCTGATCGGCCGCAAGTGCAGCCTCCCCACTTGTCTCCGCATGGCGAAGGGCAGCTGCGGGGGGGCCCCGATGTGCGGGGAACATCTCCGACGGGACGAGGGTCACACCGTGCGCGTCGAGGCGACGGTCCAACCTGGGATCCTCGGGGGCCTGCGCCGCCGTATGCGGGCGCGGGCTCCAAGCCCCGCCAGGACGCGCGATTGGACCGCGCACGCTGCCGATGGGGTTGGCATTGCGCCCGGGCCGGTCTACCCCCCGCCTCTACCTCCCCCCGCTGCACCGCCACCGCCCGCCGTGGCCCCATCTGTCGACGCGGAGCCCACGGGGGCGCAGGCCCTAACCTCTGGGCCGCAGCCGCGTCGCACACGCTCCGCGGAAGCAAGGGCCAGCGGACGCTCACGGTCTGCCGACCGCGGGGCCCCGGGCGATCGGATCGCCCACCACGGGTGGCTTCAGGAGCCCCTACTCGTGAAGGTCTGCCCGATACTCCCGGGCGACCCTCGGGGAGCCGAGGAGGCGTACGGCGCGCCCCCGGCGAGTCCTTGGTTTATTCTATTGGGAGAATGCGAGGGGCTCGACGTACGGGGCACTGGCGGGGACGCCAGACTTATCATCGGGACTAGCCTCGAGGGCGTCAGGGTGGAGGTCCCAGCCAGCGAGGTCGTGCGGCACCCCCCTCCGCTGGAGGACGGGCGCTACCCGATAGATTGGATCAATCGGCTGCTGTACGAGGTCCCCCAAGGGGCTCGGGAAGTGGGGTTGCGCGTCATCGCCCACCACATCCCGCAGGATCTGCTGGCGATGTTACGCCAGGAGCAGTGGGGCGGTGTGGACGTGGAAAGCGCGAGCGGGTGGAGGCGGCGCTACCTGACGAACACGGAGCGCCAGCAGCTGCAGCACGACCCCGTGCGCACACTCGGCCGCCATCGGCGGGGCGGCGCGCAGGGGGCGCCGCCTGCGCCCGGGATGGAGGGCTTGCCCCGCCCCGCCCCCGTGGCGGCACCGTCGCGCTTAGCGGCGGCCGCCGCCGGCGTGAGCGAGGATGCTGAGGAGCCCGACCCACTCGAAATGTTCATGGATTCCTTGCGAGCCGAGGATCTCAAAGGACGGGGGGGCCAAGCGGCGGCTCTCAGTGCATTAGGTATGACCGCGGACCTGCTCGGGGTTCCGCTTGATCAGGCGGAGCGGCAGCTGCGGCGGAGGGTCGCACAGGTGGCAGCGGCGGGCCCACTGGGGTCCGACCTAGAGCGCGCCCTCGCGGATTTGGAGGATGCGCAGCTGGAAGCGCGCGCGCGGGAGCGTGCTGCGGCCGCCGACAAGGTTCCCCTGCAGGGGAGCCTCTCACGTGAGGGGTCGCGGAGTCGCTCGGCGCGGGGGCGGGATCCCAGCCCGAAGCAGGGACCCCGACGCGAGCTCTTCGGTGCCATGCCCCCCATCCAACCCACGGGCCCACGACGGGGCTTGCTGGGTGATCGGGACCTGCTGGCGCGCGATGGACGCGGGGGGGCCGCTCGTGGGGCCAATCCGCTCCTCGACGGGGCCTCGGTCCTTGGCCACCTCACTGGCCAGACGCCCCACGGGGGCGGCCTGGGTGGGGAGCGAGCTGGGGGTCCAGACGACGCCGGGGCGGCGGGCGCCCTGGGCGGGCTTACAGTCGAGGCCGAAGCCCAGATTATCGAGCGCCTGGATCGCCAGAACCGCCTCACTGAACGCCACGTCCTCGCCGCCGAGCGGCAGGCGCGGGCCACCGAGGGCGACAAGAAGGCCCGGGGCACCAGGGCAGGGATCGGTCGGGACGAGGAACTGATCTTTACATAGCCCGGGGATGCAACACCTTCGTGGTTGAGGCCTGCGAGGGGATCACGGGGAAGGACTTGTTCGACTCACTCAAGCGCATGTGTGCGCACTCCAAGAGCACGCTCAAGACGATCGGGTTTCCCTGCCTGGTTACCAACCGCGTGGCACACGGCTACGCGGCGCTCGCCTTCGGGACGGGCCCTCACGACCTGGCGGTGGACGACTGCGTCCCCGCGCGTGACGAGGACTTCGATGGCTATCGGCTCCCTGTGGACGACAAGCTGGAGCCCCGCCAACGGCCCGCCACTCACATGGCGACCTGGTTCAAGAGGGCCCGGTGCGAGATCCAGATGTTCGAGTCCATCATAGGGGTCGCACACGGGGCGGAGCGTCGGCGATCGTTAGGGTTCTTGGAGGCGGCCTTCGAGAGGGACCCATCGGAGTTCCCAGACCATTGGGTCAAGGATCTGTGGGAGGAGCTCCGAAGCACCTGGGTCGAGGAGTTACGGGAGCTGAGGCGTCGGCTCTGCCGAGAGCTCGACACCGAGAACCCGAGGAGGGAGGACATCAAGTACATCCTACTCATGCCGGAGAACGGCTACGATTTGCCCCGAACGTTCGACCTCGGGGACCCGAACGCCTATTACCAGCAGGTGGTCGTGCCCCGGCGCAAGGCCGCGCTCACGCGCCTCCTCAATGGGCAGCTGAACGCCCACCTCACGAAGCGACCGCCCAAAGCGGGAGGGAGCGAGGAAATGGGCGATCCCCGGCCCACGGCGCAAGGGGATGACAGGCCCAAGGCGGGGGCTGGGCCCCAGCCGAAGGCGGGGCCCAAGGCGGGCACCGGGGCCCCAGCGGGGACAGCCCCCAAGAGGGCATACCCAGCGGGCAAGGAGCTAACACGCCCGGAGCGGACGCGATCCGTGGCGCATGCGCCCCGCAATAAGGACAACGTCCCTATCTGCTGGGGGGCCACCACGCACATGGGCTGCTCGCGGAAGGCTTGCGATTGCCCTAACTCCCATGACCCCATCAAGTCAACGCGCGGCTTGGACTACTCGGTAGTCATGCAGCTCACGAGGCGCGGGGGGCTCCTTGGGACGCCCCGGATCGATCCCAAGCAGGTGGATGGGATGATTGCGCAGCTGCGCTCGCAAGCCAAGGCAGCCGAGGCCGAGAAGGTTGGCGAGGACACGTCCCCACCCGCTCCCCCTGACTCCCAGAAGGAAAAGGGGCGGGGCCGTGGCAGCGGCTCGCGAGCAGCGGGCGACCCGGGCCCGGGGAAGGCCCCGGACGACTACACCGCGCTCCAGCTTACCGCGATGGAATCTGATCTCCGGGAAGCGGTTAAGGGCCCCGACTTCGGATGGCTCGAAGACCACGACCGCCCGCGCGCGACGGCCACTTGGGACGCCCAGCCCGCGGGTGATGGGCCGGAGCTTCGCTTCAAACTCATGCAGGAGCTCGAAGCCGAGGGCATCTTCGCACCTCTGAAGGGGGCCAGCGAGTACTTGTAGAGCCACGTGCGCGGGCGCGTCTTGGGGGCGCGCCTGCGCGGGGAGCGGCTCACTCTGGAGCGAGCCCTCGAGGAAGCCGTGGACCGAGGCCATCGGGGTCTCAGCAGCGAGGCAGCCGACCTGCATGAGGCGCTTAGCTGCGCCGCAGGATACGTCACCGAGGGCGGGGCCGAGGTTGGCCCGGTTGCGTGGGACCCCGGCGGGCTGATAGGCCGCGGGTCCTATACCTTCTGGGACGGGGACACCCGCATCCAGTGGGACTTCATCGACTATCGGGACCGCCTCGGCCCTACAGAGGAGATGGGCCAGGCGATGGGCCTGGAGGTGGGCGACACCGAGGAGCGGCAGTGCCTGCTACTGCACGCAGCTGCGGGGGTGCTCCTGCTACGCGCGGGCGAGGGCACAGGTGAGCCCAGCCCGGACGCGGTGCAGCAGTTGGCCGCGACGTATCGCCATGCACTATGGGAGGAGGCCCATGAGGCCCTGCGTGCCCTGGGCGACTCCCCGCCGTGGATCACGGCCCTGGAGGCCGATGTCCGCTCCTACGTCCACGATGCGGTGCACCCGCACCACGACAAGGACTATCGCTGCCTGGCAGCATGCCCCGTCGCCGACCTCGACGCCGTCACGCTCCAGGTGCACCGTGTCAACGGCAGTGGGCGCCTATGCGTGGACCACCTAATGGGAACGGGCGTCGGCGCGGAGGATCACGTAATTCCGCTCCTGATCTGGCGTGGCCATATGCGCGCCTTGCGCCCAAGCTCCCACGCGGAGGCGGCGGCTCTAGGCCAGCGCTGGGGGCACGCAGGACGCCTGTCCCGCGAGATCGTAAGTGTCGGCTGGCGCGAGATGCTCGATGAGGGCCCGGACGTTGAACCCACCGTCCCGGGCAAGAGCGCGCCCTGCACCCACTGCAAGGCAGCGGAAGGTCGGGCGGGCCGCGCAGTGGGACGCGCGCCAGCCTCGTTCGGGGAACATCCAGCCGATGTCCAGGCACGCCTCCTGGAGGCGAACGCGATGCCAATTCGACATGACCCCGCGTTCGCGTACGGTTTGATTGCCCAGGAGGTGTACGCCAGTTCGGGAAATTGGTCGGCCGCGCTCCGCGCCGAGGGCATCCGGGTGCTGGAGCCGATCGAATATTACGACGACCCCCTCCGAGAATCCGGCCCACGGCCGGATCACGACGCCCTCGACCCAGCGGTCCGCGCGCGCCTACAGGAGGCCGCACGGACCCCCATGGGCCCCGACGTGGCCAACGTTTGGTGCTGGGGTACCCCGTGTGGCTCGCACACCGACCTCGGGCTCTCATGACCCAGCCGGGCGGGACCCCGCAGGGCACCCGCACGTGGGAGCGCCCCGAGGGGGATGGCTCCAAAGAGTTCGAGCGCGTGGGTAACAGCCACACACAGTTCACGTGCGACACCTGCCGCATCCTACACGACGCTGGCAAGGAGTTTCTCATCGAGTCCTCCTGCCCCTCGGGCCGCTACCCCAAGATTTGGGACCAGGCCCCGATGCACGAGCTGCGTCGAGCGACGGGGGCCATGATCGTCCCGATCCACATGTGCGCCTGGGGTAAGGCCCCGTCCGACGCGCCAGAGAGCCGCTATCGCAAGGGCAGCTGGTGGCTCGTCAGCCCCCGGCTGTATCTGCACGCTCTGTTGTTGGCGCGACGTTGCCCCCGTGACCACCACCACGTCGAGCTGAAGGATCACGTGCCGGGCTCGGGCATTAAGCGCACCAAGGAAGCGCAGGTTTGGGCCCCCCGCCTTTGCGCCGCGTGGGCAAAGGTGTTGAAAGGGGCCTATCACCGCTGGTCGGTGAGCCAACTGCGTCGGCAGTTGGCGCCTATATGGGAGGATGGCCCGGGGGCGTCCCCCAAAATCGCCCGGGCGGAGGCGCCCGGGCGCCTGCAGGGCGTCGACTTCACTGGAATCGAGCGCCTGCAGGCCTCAGGGGACGGCTCAAAATGCGGTAGGCTTAGCCCAGCCATGCACCGAGCATTGGCGGGGCTTCCTAAGCCCCCATTGGGCAAGGCACAGGGGGAGGTGAGTGCGGGCAAGACTCGACCCCCTTGCGAGGATCCGGCCAGAGATATCGCAGAGGACCTCGACGGGTGCAGCCCGGCGGAGCTGGCCACGGTCTACCTGACTTCTGCACGGAGCACCCCGAGTATGACCCCGAAGCCATGCGGACCCTGGTAGGGCTGGGGGATCAGCTCCTCCAGCGGACGGGGCCCCTGAAGGAAGCGGCCGCGCTGCTTAGGCGCGCGCGCCACGAGCGCCTAGGCAACCCCCTTCGGGGTGTCCTGGGGGACAAGGTGCGACGGTGTTTAAGCCGAGAGCACTTCGAGTACGTTCGGGAGCTAGCGGAAGGGGGAGCCTCCGCGCGGCGGGGCGCGCCGCGGAGGCGCGAGCGAGCCCAGCCGTACCCCAGCGTGCGAGCCCACATCGACGAGGCCTACCAGAAGGTATGGGCGGATGTGACCTGGGGGATCGTCCTGGTGGCGTCCCAGGCGGCAGAGGGTTTTCTGACGGAGCTGGTGGAAGCCCCCTGGGGAGGGTACCGAAGCAGCTACCGGACAGAACCTTATCGTCCGAAGGGCGTATGATCCATGCGATGCTCTCGGCCAACGCCGCCACACACAAGCGCGACCACCCGCCTGCCGTCCAGCCACGCCATCGGCAAGTGGCGAGGACGGCGGTATGGCATCGCGCGCGCCACCCCGGAGCGCGCCTCCTCTGCGCCAAGCGGGACGTCTCGCGGGCCTTCAAGTGGTTGGACATCGCCCCGGCGGACGTCGGGGACTTTGGCACCTCGTTACCGGGGGCCCACGCTGGCATCGAGGGGGACGTCAGAGTCGTTTACCTAGCCATGGTGTTCGGGTGGACGGGAGCCCCAGGCAATTACATGATGCTCGCCCTGGCGGCGAGGGAGCTCCACGAGAGCTATCGGCCTGGGGAGCCGCACTGGCACGACACCACCCACTTCCACTCGGAGTGGCTCATGGATGACCCTGTGGTGGTGGAGCCCGACATTGGGGTCCGACCGTGGATGGCCTGCGACGCATTGGATGCCTCCATACGTGAGGTGTTTGGGTCCGAAGCAGTGAACGTCAGCAAGAGGGACGCCGAGGGGGAGCCTTCCACCACGCAGATTATCTGGGGGCTCAGTATGGACTTCGAGCGCGAGCGAGTTGGACTCCCGGAGCCCAAGGCCATGAAGATGCGCTTCCTACTGGCGGAGCCGGAGCTGAGCTTCGGCTGCCGCATGGTCCGGCTGCGAACCGCGAGGGAGCTAAGTGGGCTCGGCCAGTTCTGCGCCTGCGCAGCTCCAGCCCTGAGCCTGGAGCTCCCAGCGGTCCACCGGATGCTGTCGGGTGACCCAGGTCAGGCCTACGTCCATCCGCCGGGCGACCCCGAGATGGTAGAGGCTGCGTGGGACGATTGGCACCAGACCCTGGATTGGCTGCGCGTCTGCTTTGAGATGCCGGTCGAGGGTAACTTCGAGACCTCCTTCGAGGGCCTGCTAGGCCTTCGCGAGGCCCTCGCACTCCCGGGGGCGCTCGGCAAGCTGCGCTGGCTGGGAGGCGATGCCACCCTGGATCGGATCGGTGCGCTGGACTGGTCCTCGCGCGAGTACATCGTGGCGGAGGCGGCTCCCTATCTGGAGACGCTCCGCTCCGCCCCTGGGGTCACTTGGCAGGGGGAGGGGGAGATCATCGCGGTGGTCGAACTCCTCTGCCTGATAGCCTTGGCGGCCGAGAAGGGCCCGGACTGGTTCCAGCTGCTGTTGCCGTACGTCACTGACAACAGCAATGTCAGCCGCTGGCTGCGACGCCGCCGGGCACGGAACGCGGTGGCGCGCCACCTGCTTCGAGTCCTGGCCATGCTGGAGCTACGGTACAAGTTCCGGGTCCTGGACGGGCTTTACTTACGGACTTACCACAACGAGCTGGCCGACTTCATTACTCGTGCCACGGTGGAGGAGGTACGCCAGCGGATGGCGGAGGCCGGATGGACCGAGCTGTCGCCGGCAGCACCGTGGGGCGAGCTGGTGGAGGAGGCCGCCCAGCGCGAGCTGCGGATGCCAGGAGACGACGGGCCCTGGCGCGCGGCTGCACTCCAAGTCAAAGGAGCCCGGGAGGCCCTACCACGCTACGCCCCCCTGCAGGTCGAGGGGGCGCGGCTGCTAGAAGTGGGAACCGCGTGGCCCCCCTTTGGGGAGGCATGGGAGAGCCTCGGTGGGTCGGCGCGGCTAGCGCCGTGGGATGTCGGTGACCGATGGGACCCGGACGACGGGGGCCACCCCAAGGACCCCACTGGGGCCCCACGGACCCGCTGGCTGTGCGTGTCACTATCGGAGGACCCCGGTGGACGCGAAGCGACGGGTCTGGAGCGGCTACTGATCATCACTCGGCCACTGGCCGTGCTGCTCGACGCCCCCGTCAACTACGCTGCAGCGCGACTAGGGGCGCGCTTACGGCGCCTCGGCTATGTGGCACTCTCCCCAGAGACGCGCCTACTGTGCACACACTTCGGCGACGTCACGGCACGCGCGCGGGCGGTCCAGGTTTGGGGTTGCGGGGAACGGGTTCGGGCACCGAGCCCCGTGCCCCCCCTGGGCCAGCCCTGCGTGGAGCCACGCGGCCTCTGCCAGCTCTGGAAGGAGGCAGGGCGGCCGCCGCTGGATGAGCTCCGCCTGGACCTCGACAACGGCACCTTGCTCGTGGACCCTCGGATCTCGACGACGGGGGATCGCATGATGCCTGGCCGCGGGGCACATGGCAGCCCGCGGGAGGCGGGCGGGCCCAGCGCGTGGTGATTCATGATCCGCGCGGGCCCTGCCATACGGCACGGGCGAAGCCCGACCCGTTGAAGGGCTATGCGAACACCCTGATCCTGGAAGGGTCCGAGGGCGGCTGGACCGTGCGAGCCCTGCACCCGAAAGAAATCTGGTGCGCCCAGGGGGGCACGGCGGAGCTGTGGGATGCCTTGGGCCTTGGAGGTATGCCGATCGCCGAGCGCATGCGGCAGGCCGCTCGTGCACTCCCGCGTCGCACGGCCCGCTGGGTGCTCCAGTGGGCGGAGCGCCTGCTGAGGCAGGCCGTAGAGGCAGCGAGCGCAGGCGAGGCGCCCGGGGCGCGCGCTGGCGTCGGGCCCGACCACGACCGACTCGCTAACGACGAGATGGTTAAGCTGTGGCTAAGGCCTGGCTTCAGGCCCCTGATCGCCCAAGCGGGCCATTCGAGGCTGCGCTGGAGGCGGGGAAGACGACGGACGACGCCGCTCGGTTGGCGGACCAGCTCGACCCCCCTGCTACCGCGCGGTCCTCCGCAGCAGGGGTGGACGGGGCAGGCGGGGAGCGGGTTGGGGCGGTGACCTTCGCTGTTCCGGAAGGCGCGGGCATGCCCAGGCCAAGCGCCATGGACGGCGTGGGCGGCGAGGCCCCCCCGCGCAAGGCCCGTCGGCGTACCCGCAGCGCCCCTGCTCCCGCGCTGGTGAAGCCCGCCGCCTGGCGGTACGCCGGCGGGAGCGCCCCGAAAGGGATTCAAGGTGAACTCACCGACCCCCGCGAGCTGGATGCGACCGCCACCGAGGCGATGTTGGCCAAGCTTGCCGAAGGGACGCGGGCCAACTACAGCGCCGGGTGGCGTAACTGGGTACTCTGGCGGAGGCTCCGAGGCCGGAGCCCATACCTGCAGGGGGGGACTCGGGACGCCCGCCTTACGGATGAGGATGACCTCATCCGGTATGTCGTGTACCTGTACAAGGTGATGAAGAGGCGGGCCACGACCATCCGCCAGCGCCTGTTCGCCATTCGATATGCCCACACCCTGGCCGGGTTTGGGGATGTTACCTCCGATCGGCGCCGGCTCTGGACCACGATCGAGGGACTCCGCCGCTGGGACGGAAAGGCGAAACGGAAGCTGCCGGCCACGCCCCGGATGTTGCGCTGGCTCCGAGAGTACTTGTTCGCCCACGGGACGGCCACGCGCCGGGAGGCGACCATCCTATGGGCGGCGCTTATGACGGGGTACTTCTTCATGCTCCGCGCGTCGGAGTATTTGGTCCAAGAGGACCGCTCCTGGAGTATGGGACGGGTGGTGCGTGGGCAGGACGTACAGGGGATGCGCGGAGGTACACCCAGCGCAAGGCTCAGCGACTGCGATGAGGTAGTACTGACGATCACGTCGTCCAAGACGGACCAGTTTAACGCAGGTTGCGTACGCAACCATTACCGTTCGGGGGTGGAGTTGTGTGTCGTGGACGCACTCGCCGACCTCCAGAGGGAGCTGCCGGACCGGTTTGGACGAGGAACCGAGGCGGGGCTCCCCCTGTTCCGCCGGCCCGATGGCCACCCGATTATGCGGGAGGAGGTGCAGGGGCTCCTCCAACTCGCGGCTGCCGCCTGCGGCGTGGACGCAGGCCAGATGGGATCCCACTCCCTGCGCATCGGGGGCGCGACGGCGTTGTACCACGCCTGTCGCGACCTGGAAGCGGTCAAGAGGTTCGGGAGGTGGTCCACGGACGCCTTCCACGGATACCTCTGGGAGGACCATCGGCGTCAGGCTCCATTCGCCCGAGGCATGGCGGAGGGCCACGCCTTATTGGCCCCGGACGCCCGCGGTGACGACGGCGCCGCGGCCGGTGCCCGCCCCGACCAGTTGGCCGGGAGCGACCCGCCCCAGTTTGGGAGCGATCTGAGGCCCTCGGAACGCCCGGCCTGGGCGCCCGGGCGCCCCCCCTGGGCGCGCCCTTCGGCGCGAGCAGGGTCAACTACGGAGGGGGAAGGAGAGGAGGATTTGGTGAGACACGAGCCAGGGCGAGGAGTTAACGGGCGTGTGGGAAAGCAGCAGGCGGGTCCCACGGGTATTCAGGTCAGGGCGGGGGCTTCGCGTTGTGGGGGTATCCCGGTGGACCTCTCGCCCTCGACCCCCCTTTCGCTACCGCTCCCGATCGCCCCAGGCACGCCCACCTCCTCTTGGTCCTCTCATCCGCAGCCATCTCCCACTCCAGAGCGAGGCACGCGAGCAGCGCGCGCACCCCAGCCTCGCGCGCCAGCCGCGCCTCGCCCCGCGCTCCGGCAGCGTGCATCATGGGATTCCTGGTGGGCCTGGTGGCCCCGGACCAGAGCAAGGCGCGTGGCCATGACTACAGCATCATGGCGGTGAACCCCCTCGGCGTCGTCGTCTCGGGGGCCGCGCTGTCGGACGAGCTCCGGAGTGCCGCCCACAACATCCTGTACACGGTGGTGAACGAGCTGGACGGCGAGGACCTCGTCGAGGTGGTCAACCACGACCACGAAGCAGCCCCGTGCATCGCGGCGGCTTGCTTGGCCGCGGGGGCGAGCGAGGACCACGGCCAGCTGGTGATCGTCGACGGCAAGCGGGGCGCGTGGGGGGTGGGCGCGGGGCCGAATATCAAGGTCCAGCGCCAGGCGGCCAAGCTGGCGCTCGCCTTGGCCCAGTTCCAGGGGCAGCCCATGCCGGAGCTCCGCGAGCTCTGCAAGCACAACAAGGGGCTGCTCGACATGATGCGCACAGTGGACGCGGAGGCGGTCGTGGAGCTCACCGACGACGACGCCTCGAGCAGGGGCGAGGGGAGGTCGACCCCAGCCCCGGTCCTCGAGGCGGGAGAGGACGCGGTCACCGCGGCGCTGGCGCGTGCGGCCATCCAGGCTGCCGCGCGGCGCCAGAGCAAAGGCGCTCCAGTGGCGCGCCCGCGGCCCGCGCGGTCGCCGGGCCAGGAGCGCCTCGCCGAAGAGGTCCGCAAGCGCGAGAGGCGCCCTGCGCCCTTGCGCTCGCCCTCGCGCGCGAGGCGCCGCGATCGCGAGCGCGATGCGCCTCGCGATCGCGGGCGCAGGGGACAGGAGGAGGAGGCCGTCTTGAAACCCAAGACGGGCGGCGCCCCCCCGAAGGCCGACATCGTGAAGCGTGAGGCCGTCCTGAAGCCCAAGAGCGGGGGGGCGCCGCCGCGGTCCTTCGAGGTGAAGACCGAGGTGGAGGAGGCGCCAGGCGCGGGGGACGGTCCGCCCCAGCGCCAGCCGCGCTCGAGGAGCCGCCGTAGGCGCAAGGAGGAGCAGCGCCAGGGCGCCCAGCAGCAGCCCAGTGACCAGCACGACGAGGGCGAGTCCATCATCCGCATCGAGCGGGTACCGCACCACGTCGATGCCGAGGTGGTCAGGCAGGTGGTCGTGCCCTTTGGGGTCGTCAAACACATCGCCTTCCTGTACGACCACCGCCACAAGCGGGAGCCGTGCGTGCTGGTGGAGTTCCAGCGCCGCGCTGACGCAAAGCGCGCGCGGGAGTGCATGAGGTCGAACTATCGGTTCTACAAGACGGACCCGTGCACGGTGGTCACGGAGTGGGCGAGCCGGCCTCGCGGCCCTGACCCAGGCAGCGACGGGGAGGATGGCCCGACCATCCAGCCGCCTGCCTGCCCGACGTGCGCACTCAAGATGCGCTGGAGCTCCTTTGACCCGGGAGACGGTTGGGGTTGCGAGATGTGCCCCGCGGGCGGAGCTAACAGCGGAGCCCTGCGGTGGCACTGTAAGGGGTGCGACGTGAGCTACTGCGAGGCTTGCCGCGTCGCCTTCGGCAAACCCAAGACGGTGGTGGAGAAGGCCCGGCGGAGCGGCCACACCGTGCGGGAGGCGCCGGGCCCCAGTGCCGGCCATGGCGAGCGCCCCAGCACGGGTGCCACGGGTGCGGAGGCTGAGGGGGACCGCCCGCCGGGCGACCTCAGCTGGCCCAAGCGTGAGAGGTCGCCCAGCCGCCACCGGCCCAAGCGCGAGAGGTCGCCCAGCCACAGTCTGGCGCGGGACCCAGCGTGGGCGAGGCGCGGCGACACCCCGCCCGGCCGCACGCGGCGTAAGACCGGGAAGCACGCTGGGCAGCTTCGCGCTCCTCGCGGCGGCTGGTACGAGCAGGAGAAAAAGCGGCGGCGGGCTGCCGCCGCGGAGGCTGCCGCGGGCGGGGGTGGGATCCCAGCCTGGCGTGGCAAGGGCGCGGGCGACAAGGGCGGCAAGGGCGGCAAGGTCAAGGGCAAGTACTCCGGCAAGGCCGCCAAGGGCTCCAAGAGCGGCGGCAAGGGCGACAAGAGCGGCAAGGGCGGCCACTCCAAGGGCGACCAGGGCAGCCGCGGCCGGAGTGAGCGTGACTGGCCCAGCGCGGACGGTCGCGCGTCGAGGGGCGGCGATGGCGGCAGCCCCCGGGACCCCAGTGAGCGCGGCGGAGACCGCAGCGGAGACGAGAGCCGCGACCGCCGGGGGAACACGCCCTCCATCTAGGCGTGGAACTCCCCCCCGTGCCCCGACGCCAGCGCCCGCGGCATCGCGGGCGCGGGCTGAAGGCGGCGGCCTGTGAGTGAGCCAGCCCTGCTCTCAGCCTACCGTGCGCAGGTGGCGCCTGCGATCCTTGAGCCTACGGTGCGCAGGTGGCGCCTGCGATCTTGTTTCTTTTAGCCTACGGTACGCAGGTGGCGCCTGTGATCTTCTTTCTTTTAGCCTACGGTACGCAGGTGGCGCCTGCGATCCTCTCTCTTGGGAGGAGTTTAACGTGCGCGCACGTCGCGTGCTTCCTGGACCCGGCCGTGCTGCGCGTCTTGCGCGCCGCGCGGTCGGGGCCACACTTGCGCTCTGCGCCCGGCGCCTCGTGCGCCGCCCCCTTTCGGTTCTTTTGCGCGCATCGCGCACGCGCCGCGCCCGCGCTCTGGGTGCGCGGGCGCGGAAGGCCTCAAGGTTGCAGGCAAGTGGCCGCGCGCGCGAGGCTCTTGCAGCCTCTGGTTCCGCCCTCGCACTCGGGCGGGGCGTCCCCGCGCGCGCGGCTGCGTCTTTCTTTTCTCATGGCCGAGCGGCCGCAGGCGTGCCAGAGCGCGAGCGCGCGGGCCGTCAGGGCCCACGCGCTCGCGTTGAGCGTGGGGCCATCAGGGCCCACGCTCGGCGGAGATGCGCGTCGCCACGCTGCCGTGAAAATACCTTCGCCCTGTCCTGTCCCTCTCTCGTCCCCTCCTCTCCTCCTCCTCCTCCGTTGAGTGCACGCGTATCTCACTTAACTTGTATAGTCTGATTGGTTGTAGACTGCAGGTTAAGTGGGAGGGGGTGTGGGCTCAGGTAGCCATTTTGGGTCCGTAGCGTTCGGCTCTGGCCGACGCGCGGGTGCCCACCCACCCCGCTTTGCTCCCAGACGCCTGCGTCGGCCGAGCGGCCGCAGGCGTGCCAGAGCGCGAGCGCGCGGGCCGTCAGGGCCCACGCGCTCGCGTTGAGCGTGGGGCCATCAGGGCCCACGCTCGGCGGAGATGCGCGTCGCCACGCTGCCGTGAAAATACCTTCGCCCTGTCCTGTCCCTCTCTCGTCCCCTCCTCTCCTCCTCCTCCTCCGTTGAGTGCACGCGTATCTCACTTAACCAAACGAAGCTAAATTAGAATCTATGCGTATATTATACAGAGGTGCGCCGAGGAAGGTGACGGTGCACGTGGCCGGGTGCAAACAGTAGTTGGGGCGTTGGGAAGCGTTTGCCACCCAGCTACACAGCACAGGCGCCTCGACGTGCCATGAGGTACGGTGGCGGGTATGAGCCGAGCTGCTCTTGACAGCGGCGCTCTGACCAAGATGATGGGCGGCGGCTCACCCGAAGAAATCACTGCAGCCCAGGCCGACGCATTACAGCGCACTGTCGACTTCTTCAAGGCCGCGACGGAGAAGGCGCAAGTTTTAGCGGTGCCAGCTCCGAAGTCAAAATCTGAGGTTGGCGGAGGCAGTAATCGATGGGCGGCCATCGTTGTCCTGATTTCCCTGAGCGCTGCCGCGATAGCGCTGCGCAGGCGTGCAAAGATGTGAACAACTGATCGCACCGAGCCTCAGATAGAAACTACCGAGGCAGCGCTGGACTTTGGGGCAGCTGGAATCCAGCAGCACGGGATGACCACCGTCCGCAGGCAAAACAGGCGTGGCCATCCGCAAGCAGTCCACTGCCTGGACCTCCCACGCCAACCGCGACCTCCGCGACCATCGCTGCGACGACTACTCCCACGACATCCGCCCCAGCCCCGGCCCCCCCTGTTTGTTTCCCGCCTCCTCTGCCCAGCCGCCCCCGCTAGCTGTCTCCTCCGCTCCTCTTCCCCCCTCTTCTTCCGCGAGGTCGCCCTTGCTTCCTGGAGGTCGCCGTGCCATGTTGGCGAGAAGACGTTTCCACCTTGCCCCCTGCTGCTGCCTGTTGGCCCGCCTGAGTCCCCCCCTCCATGAGAAAGATGGAGAGAGGAAGAGACAGAAAGAGAAAGAGAGCGAGAGAAGGGGATACAATGAGAGAGAGAGAGAGAGCGAGCGAGAGAACACAGAGAGAGAGGGGGAGCCAGAGAGGGAGAGAGAAAGAGAGAGGGAGAGAACACAAAGAGAGAGAGGGAGCGAGAGAGGGGGAGAGAAAGAGAGAGGGAGAGAGAGAGAGAGAGAGATAACGAGAGAGAACACACAAAAAGAGAAAGAGAAATATAAGAAGAGAGAAAAACAAAGAGAGAGAGAGAGAGAGAGACAGAGTGGAGAGAGGGTGGAGAATTCAGGCCCTTGCCATCGATGGGCCGGTGGTTAAGGATGCGACGGGAAGCGCAGAGCGATGCTCGGCTGGATTTGTCAGCAGGGGGGATTTTCTGACAGGCAGAGCGCTCGCCGCAATTATGAGAGGGACGGATGTTCGAAACACGCGGTTGTTAGACCGATGAGTTCGAGAGTGTCCACGAGGCATTCAGGATGTTTCAGCGTGGTTTCAAGAGTTCAAGAGGTCGCTGGTCTTGCGCACCTCGTGGGTTCCTGACCATTCTCCTGGGACCATTTTGGCGTTGCCAGGATGGCACCACGATGCCGAGGAGGCCTCCAGGGTCACAGGAGGCTCAGAGATGCGTCAAGGAACCCGAGAGGTGGTGCACAGGCAAAAGCGGTAGAATTCGCCGGTCAAAAGATCATCGACCATCGCAACCTGCTTGCAGTTGCCAAAGGTTGGATCCCACACCCAGGAGACACATGTCCTGCCTGCCTGTCGGAAAAAAAAGGTTTTGGTCCGTCGAATGGTTTGTGGATTCCCTCCCTGATCCTTATAGTTCTGCCGGGAGCATGTGTGTGTGCCCGTTTCATGCCCCAAACACGCAATTAAGGAATTAAGCCGAGCCGCGAGGAACTAGTCTCTGTTTCAGCACGGTGAGTGACAGTGTGCGATGGATTGTCCAGCGCCCGCTCCATTCAGACATACTCGCCAGTGTATTGAGTTTGCCGTTTCCAATGGCCGCTTCAAGTGTTTCAGCAGTCCGTTGATCATGTCTTCTGATTGCTCTTACGTTCCGAACCACCTGACAGCCCAGTTGATCGGTGGTCCTCCTCTCGAGAAACACTTGATAGGCACATATTTCAAGTGGAAGCGTGACGCTTCAGCAGTCCACTTGGGGAGGGCGGCGAAGATACAGGCTCATCAGTCCCTGCAAGAGCCGGCCTTTCACCCGAATAATTGTTTGAGATAATAAAGGGTCACATGGCCGATTCGGGAGCGACGGAAGCGGCGAACCCCAATCCAAGCGACAACGAGTTTTGTATATATTGTTAACAGACAGGCGGAATGAATTGAAGAATTCTGAAATCTTTGCGCCAACGTCAA